>CM051258.1:24386673-24846673 GCA_027921565.1 Artemia sinica
AGCTACCAAAAGAAGTGAAAATGCTGACCCTCATGCCGACCATACCTGTCAAGCAGAACTCTTGTAGGAAGATGAGCCTTAAGCTCTGACAATTAGTTTTTACTGTTTACATGTTTTTATGACTTTTGTGCTTTCACACTAGTTCATTTTTTTATGGGTGAACTAAATGGATCTTTTTCGTTTTCATTATATTGGATTGTTAACTGACCACTTTGAAAGAGGTTTACAAGTCGTAAAAAACTAGTTTCTGAGATTTCAAGATGGAAATATTATGGACATATTATAGACAAAGTATGGACATAATTTGGCTGAAAAGGACACATTTTTGGATGCTCAAGGGACATATTCATTGACCGAAAAGTTGGCAACCCTGCCCAGTAGGCCTAGAACATCGCAAGAGGGCTCATTATAACGGAAATTAAAATATCTAGTGCCATTTTTAAGTGACAAAAAGACTAAACCTATTAATGTTAAGGAATAGTAAAGGAGAGGAGGGTGTAGTCATTTGGAACTGTCTATACTTTTAAACAAGTTTGAGATGAAGCTGAACCAATACCTTTATATCCTAGTATAAATTGATGTAAACTAAGATCCGTCGACGCCAAAGATACTCAGTGGTATGGTTTGTGACAAACACAATCAGTCGACACACTTGAGGCAATTCAAGAAGCGTTTCTGCCGTATTGACTTGAAAATTTTCAAATGTATCGACAATTCTACCCGTGGACTATGGATCATATTATATCAAAGTAAAACAATACTATATAACCAAGGTAATAACAAGATTAATTGAGAAAAATAAAACATAATTTGAAATAAATAGTTATAATGATCTTAAACACATTATTGCCAGTAAATAATTAAGAACAAGCATAGCTTATATACAACTGTATAGAGCCGTTTTTAGATACGGAAACCAAAAAATATGTCTGCAGTTAGACTTGAATTAATAAAGAAAATCGTTCTTCATGCCATTTTTTTCGCTTTTAGATACCTTCCTATGCAGAAATAATCGGAAATCAGCAGCTAAAACGTTGAAAATTATCGGCACTAGAACAGTCTCTGTCTCATAAAAAAGTAAATATGTGGAAGTATTTTTGTAATGATTGCGTACATTTTCAGAAACTTTACTGGTTTGTATCAAAGTTTCACGGGTATTGTCAGATACATTCTAATGATCAAACAGAAAATTTTAATTTTTTTTCTGAGCTAAAAAACACACAAAATCGTGATGTGTTCTTAAAAGAGCAAACTCGGTCATACAAGATCAGATCAGTTCATCATTACATTTTTCATGGTTATTTTTCAGTCATTTCATAGCTCGTTTTATGTAGCTAATTTTCATATACATTTTTATAGTCAGATCCACAGTACAACAGACTGACAGCTATCAGCCCTGCTCGTATCACCACGACAAATCCCTAGTTGTCTCCTATTTTATTTTTCTTAGTTTAAAACTTCATCTATGTCATTAATTTTAAACAAGCTATTAGTTTCAAGCCACAAAGAAAATGGAAAACTAGAGGCTTAAGCATGAATGGAGCAGTAATTACGAGCTATTATCGTCATCGACAGCATAATGCTACCCAGTAGAGTTAGCAAAAGTAAAAATATCTATTACAAAAAGTAGTAGCTTTGCTGTAAAACTGTTCCCGATACAGAATAAGAAGAGTAAATAAACATGTTTTTAGCAAAATTCATAAACAGTAGCCTTGGTACTGGTATAGCTCAAAACAACAAAAGCATAGACAGCTTTAAGATTTTCCCTGGTAAATTTCGGTGGTGTCGACTTTTGTCTTTTAAGGCTTTCGGCTTTTTCTTTTTTATTAAATAACAGTGTTAGCTATCAATTTCCGTTAGATCGCGGAACAAACATGTTAGATAACAAAATTAGGTACTTAAATATCCCGGAAATACCCAAGAAGTGAAATTAAGTTAATCCTAATGAAATATACCAAAATATCAATAAAATATATTACTTTAGTAACAAAAGTATGGAAACTACAGAAGAAAATTATGGAAAGCAGGCAGCCCAGAACGTATTATATTAAATACCTAATCACCTCTATATATTAATTAAATTAAAAAAACAAGTTTTCTAACTGAAAGTAAGGAGCGACATTAAAACTTAAAACGAACAGAAATTATTCCGTATATGAAAGGGGCGGCCCCCCCCCCTCAAAGCCTCGCTCTTTACGCTGAAGTTTTTTATTGTTTTGAAAAATAAAGGTTGTGAGACAGAGTCAAACCTTAGCGTAAAGAGTGAGGCGTTGAGGGGGGAGGGACTGCCCCTTTCATATACGAAATAATTTCTGTTCGTTTTAATTTTTAATGTCGCTCCTTACTTTCAGTTAAAAAAAAACTTGTTTTTTTATTTAATTTCTGAACATTTTTGAATTAATGCAGTTTTGATTTTTGCTCACCGTACATGAATAATTAAAACAAAATTTGCATATTAATTTTACTTTTTTTTGGCTAAATGGCTTCCTCGAAATTTTGTTCTGACTTAATTTACGAATTAACTTACGTAACGAACTTCTATATTCGTATGTTTTTATTACGTATATTAGGGAGTTCGCCCCCCTAGTAAATACCTCACTCTTCACTCTAAAGTTCGAATTTTGTTCGAACCACCAACTCCTGAATCACAAAGGCCGGTTAATTAGAATAGATAGCTCTTTTGAAAGTACTAAAAAAAACTTTAGCGTCAAGAGCGAGGTATTGACTAGAGGGCGAACCCTCTCATATACGAAATAATTTCTTTTCGCTTTAAGTTTTAATGTTGCTCCTTACTTTCAGTTGAAAAAACTTGTTTTTTATTTATTATCTGATCGTTTTTTAAATAATGCTGGGAAATCCGGTGCCACCTTCATAGAAATGTCCTCTCCCCCAAGGAAACATCCTCCATGGAAAGATCCTCCTTCTTAAAACCCTCCTCCGGTTTCAATTCATTTTCTCCAAAATGATTCAATTCGTTATAGGAGTTTATTAACAACGTTAGATAAAAAAAAAAAAAAAAAAAAAAAAAAAAAAAAAAAAAAAAAAAAATAGCACACGGAATGCAAATGTTATTAAAACCGTTAGCTAACAATTTTGTTAGGATAATGAAAAACGCCTTTAGTGACCAGCTTGAGTTTCTACTCAAAATTCCCGTTCAAACTTGTGCTTAGTTAACAATTACGAGGAAGAAATAAATTATGTGTTATGTAGTCGTTTTGCCCAGAAATTGATTTCTAGACAAGCTCATAAGTAAATTTAAACTTGAATGTTCCCATGCTCTTTATTCAGGAGTGTAAGACCATAGTTGTGATAATTTAAAACGCTTTAAGAAAAGTACAACACATTTTGGAAACACAAAACCTTTGGGTCTTAACAACTGATGAAGTGAATGTCACTTATCAACTTTTTGAATTGCTTTGGCAATAATGCTCACTTACTTGATGTTGTCGTTGATTGACTGAATTGGCCGAACATGATGACTGATAAGCGCTCTGATCCTGTTTTATTGCTGATCCTGGGTGCTTAGGCATAAGATTAGATGCTAAGGCTTCTGCGTGACCCATTAAAAAACTATCTTGAAAGGAGCAGAACAGGTCACTCTGTGAATACAAGATCCCTGTCGTGTAATCTTTAACCTAGAAGAGAAATCCTTAAACTCAGAAGCGATTTTATTCCATCTAAACTAATGAATGCAACGAATACACAAGTACGTGGAAAAGATTTGACCCTGGTCACGGTATATAATACGGATGTTGGTATACTGGTCAATCAGGTTGGATGTTAATTAAACAAAACAAGTTTTTTTCAACTGAAAATAAGGGACACCATTAAAACTTGAAACGAACAAGAATTACTTCGTATATGATGGGACTGCCACTTCTTCAACCCTTGCTCTTTACGCTAAAGTCAGAATTTTTGTCTGCTCAAAACACAAGACCCGTTAAATTTGAATGAGAAGTATTTTTAAAGAACTTTAAGACTTGAGCATGAATACCGAGGGTTGAAGAAGGGGCAGCCCCCCTCATAAATGGAATAATCTCTGTTCAAGTTTTGATGTTGCTCCTTACTTTCAGTTGATTTTTAAAAAATCTAATTTCTAATTGTTTTTCCAACTGTACCAGGAAATCCCCCCCGTGTAACATTTCTCCTGGAAAATATTCTCCGTGAGCTTTCCTCCCCACGGATAACCTCACCCTCTCCCCACAGAAAATTATCCAAAGAAATGTCCTATATTTTCCGATAACAAATACTATATGTGTACAATATGAGCAAACTGGGTAACTTACAGCCCTTTCTCCAGGGACTATGGAGGGTCATGTCATCAACAAAAAGATAGTTATTGAACCTTTCAACTATGCTGAATCAGATGGATATCTTGACCTTTTTATTGGATATCCTTGAGTAAAAATGGGTGAGAGAGAGGGCAAGTTGCTCTCCAATCTTTTGGTTACTTAAAAAGGGCACTAGAACTTTTCATTTCCATTCGAATGAGCTCTCTTCCGATCTTCTAGGACCACTAGTTCAATAAGATCCCCCCTGGGGAAAAAACAACAAATAAACAAGCAACCGAGATCTTTCATCTGGCAAAAAATACAAAATTCCATATTTTTGTCGATAGGAGCTTGAAACCTCTACAATAAAGTTCTCTTATATGTTAAATCTGGTGGTGGGATTTTCATCAAGATCGCTTGAATTTTTGGGTGCTGTTTCCTTCCTTTTTCGAAAACCAGGCAAATATTTCTTAAACTCGTAGCTTTTGAAGGGTAAAGCTAAACCTATGATATATTTTGAATCAGCAGAAAAAGCCAATTCTTTTGATGTATCTATTTGTTATCAAAATTTTGTTTTTCAGAGTTTCGGTTTCTCTCGGGCCGAGTCCTCTCCTTACTTATGGTTCGTTACCACGAACTGTTTGATATCTTGTAACAGAAGGCAGTATCAAAAATAAGTAACATATCTATACACCCTCCTACTAGTCAATGTACAGCTTTGCGTTATTGTACATAAAAAGATGGAGTCAAAAATTAATCAACTCCTATAGAGCTTCGATAACCGTTCATTTTGGTCACACTGCATATCAAAAAGTTTTCGGTAACGAACTATATGTGAGAAGCAGCCTGAGCAAATAGTTCCAAAACAAAAATCCAAAAATATTCAAACAAAAATTATGATAACAGTACATAGGCTACATGATAAGATAAGATAAGATTTATTCTTCATTAGATACACATACAATAAATATTACATGTTATTATTCCCCCAAAGGCTCATTGGCCTGTACAAAGGGGGAAGACATATGAATTGCTTACTCAGATATGAAAAACAAAAAAAATTTAAAATGATCACTTACTCACATACGAAGGAGAAGAAAAGAAAATATGGATAAAACGAAAAGTATAGAAAAAATAGAATAAATAAACTAAAATAATTAATTAGATTAAATAGACTCCAAAAAAAATAAAATAAATAAAAAATAAAAACATAAATAGAAATAACTTCTACGAAGCCAAAGAATTTTTAACAATTTTTTTAAACAAACCGAATGAGTGGCACCTCGAGCTGATTCAGGCAACTTATTCCAAACAATATGACACGCCATTAGAGGATTAAAATCTGACCTTATGCAAGGAGTAAATGGAACTTGAACATGATTTGTCATATTACGAAGATAATAATTATTTTGATCAGAGGTAAAAGATAGCGGAACACTTAGGGGCCGGGGGAGGTCACCATGAAGCTGAGCAAAAGTAAAACATGCACATGAAAGAATGTATAGTGACTCAAGATCAAGTAATGGTATAACTAATGAACGATTAGTCTCCTGAATAAGGTTTCTAGCTTTATTGTAAACCTTAGAAAGTGGTTTTAACAGTGAAGGAAAAGTTGACATCCACACAATTGGACAGTAAGAAACGTAAGATTGGACCAAGCAGTGAAAAAGGATTTTCAAAATCGATCCTGGAAAAGTATGTCTAAGTTTCCTTAAAATATCGAGACTCCTGCATACCTTCATTTAAATAAAATCAATATGACGTTTGAAAGATAGGTTTTCATCAACAAGAATGCCCAAAAAAACGAACATATCGGTCTTTAGATCTATGAATTATTCCATTTGGTTGGTGAATTTCTGATAACTGGGGATAAACCTGAGAAACACGCGAAAAAATCAAAAAACTGGACTTAGAAAAATTCAGAGTAAGATAATTAGCATCAAGCCACAAAATCACCCTCTCAAACAAATTTTCCAAATTACATCGAAGCTCGGATTCGCAGTTTCCCAAAGTGTCAAGTGTGCTGTCATCAACGAATCAGCTTCTTAAAGTAGTTCCAAATACACGATTCTTACCCCCCCCCCCCCCGACATTTTTATGAATTTGCGTTGCTTAATTCATGGTAAATCTTTATGAATTAACTCCACTATTTATTTCCCAGTTCTCGACGCCTTATCTCATAGTGCATATTCAATTTTATAAAGTCCTAATGGATCCAAGTCTTTGTCGGTAAACAGAACAAAGGTAATACAATCTTCTTAATCCCTTGAATCATCAGGAACCAGGACGAAAAGGCACATTGCTTTCCTCTCGGGACTTGAGCAAGGGTCCTCTAGGAATTCCTGACCAATCAGATTGTACTTCTTGTGCTGATTTAGAATCGATTCCAGAATGTTTCGGAGAATTCTTGGCTAAAGAGTAAATGGAGACAGAATTTAGATGTGTATTTGTGTCAACATTAGTATTCCGAAGCGTATTTAGAAAAATTAAGCTAGATAGAGACATATAAAAAAAATGCATTAGATTTTTATTTAAAGTTGGCTAGTATTCAAGTTCATTTTGTAAATTCATGCCAATATTGTCTTAGATGCAAAGCTACGATTAACTTCTAAAAATGCCCCATCTTAGTTCAGAAAAAGAGCCAATACCTAATATGGAAAAGTTCTTAATGGTCATGACAGTTCATTTTCATATTTCAGGGGAAGGGAAGAGATTACGTCTAAATCCTCTATAGCGCTTCCTTGGTTAAACCACTTGTATTCTTTCTTAAGCACAGCCAATCTCAGAGGTGTTACCGACAATGACCATTGGAAAGATCATAATACCGTCTCTTAAGGATTATCTTGTAGTTTGCACTCACCATCTCACAAACTAAGGGTCGAAAATACAGATATTCTTATTCATAAACGTCAAAATTGCTGTTTGTCTTTGATGAGGGGTGCTGGAGATCTAAGATTTTACGTGTGTCCTGGAACAAATTGTTCAAATGTTTAGATAGATAATAATAGATATTATAGTGGGGGGGGGGCATTCCCATACAGGGGAAGAGGGAAACTTCTTACTAGGGAAATTTGTGAATTTTTTGACAAAAGAAAAAAACTTGTATCCACACAAAACTGAGCTTCAGTTAGATACAATTCAAATTGAATATTCTGTTCAGAAAATGTTTCAGGATATTTGGAAAGGCTGAACACCCTCCTCACAAATGACAGGAGTATTTTTGCCTCTTGTTTTGATAAGTTTCAGCTCAAAAATACAGAGCATTTCTTTTTCTCCATTTGTTGTATATCCTCATAAAATATCCATAGCCCCTTAAACTATTCATACGGAGAGACTTCAAGGTAAATGACTTGCCACTTTTCGTTGTTTAATCATTCAGTAGAATCCTTACCAACTTGTTGATGGTTGGTAAGGCTTAGGAAGATCTTCCCAGAAAGCTAACGTGCAAAAGCTGGCTCCGTATTTATTATTTACGCGAAGGAAAAGAGTTAAGATCAAAATCGAAGCAAATAGGAATTTAGAAAATACTTGCATATAATCTATCCCTACCCAGGAAACAAACTTAAAATGTTTTTTTTTTATAAGAATACTTTTTGTAGAAGTATTCTAAATTCTTTTTTACTGAAAGTTTACTTCATCGTCGATATCATCAACAAAAAGATTGGCTTCTTCTTTTTTCGTGTGAGTCGATTCTCCAATTTTCTGTCTACTTTTATCCAGCATTGGTCTCGTCTTTCAGTAAAAAAACAGTAAAAAAAAAACATAGAAGATAAAAAAACAAGTTTTTGCAACTGAAAGTAAAGATTAACATTAAAACTTAAAACGAAATTAAATTATTTCGTATATGAAGCGAGATATCCCTTCCTTACCCCTCGTTCTTTACGCCCAAGTCTTAAAGCTCTTTAAAAAGTTAAGAAAAAGTTTTTTTTCTGCTGAAAGTAAGGAGCAACATTAAAACTCAAACGAACAGAATTTATTCCGTATGTGAATTGGTTGTCCCCCTCCTCAATACCTTGCTCTTTACGCTAAAGTTTTCAGCGCTTTTAAAAAATGCTTCCTATTCTAATTAAATGGACCTTGTGTTTCAGGAGTCGTTCTTAAAAAATTGGGACGAACTGTCAAACTTCAGCGTAAAGAGCCAGGTATTGAAGTGGGAGGCAACCCCATCATATACGGAATAATTTCTGCTCGTTTTGAGTTTTAATGTTGCTCCTTACTTTCAGTTGAAAAAACTTGTTTTTTAAATTAGATTTCTGATCGTTTTTCAATGAATGCTGGTAAATCTTGCTCACCCTCCATGAAAAATTCCCTCCGCTCACGGGAAACTCCTCCGTGGAAAGTTCCTTCCACTTAAAATACACCCCCGGTAAAATTTCTTCCAGACAATTCCATCCTCGCTGAAAATCCCTCCACTTATGTAAAATTGCTTGCAGACGTTTCGCTCTGAAGAATTTTGCTTAGCATACTTCCATTGGAAAAATGAAATCGTTTTTCCGATCACTCCGGGAATCCCCCCTTCCATGGTAATTTTTTACCGGAAATCCAAACACGCTAAAATTTCCCCGGGCAACTCGCCCGGAACATCTCCACATACAAAACTGAGTTGACAAAGATATATTAAGACAAATTAAAAGAATTTCATATAAGAATCCTGTTAAATCCCCTTGTGTAAAATTTTCCCTGGGAAGTTCACCCCAGGAAATTTCCCTCCCCATGGAAACCCACACCAAGTACAAAATCCCCCCGTCGAAAAATGACTATATACTTTCAATAACAAATACCAATACGTAAACAAAGGGCAAATTTTATATCTTATATGACCTCCCAAAATGACCTCCCAGGGGCCTTGGGAGGTCATGTTATCTTAAAAAAAACATTGTTTTGGGACTTTTCATGGCTTTTAACTATGTTGAACGAAAAAGTTATCTCAAAATTTTGATCGGATGATTTTGAGGGGAAAAGGGGCGTGGGGGGCTAGTTGCCCTCCAATATTTCTGGTCACTTAAAAAGAGCACTGGAACTTTTAATTTCCGTTCAAATGAGCCCTCTTCTGATGTTCTAGGATCATTCTTCTTGGAAAAAAAAATTAAAATTCCACATTTTTGCAGATAGGAACTTGAAACCTCTACAGCAGGGTTCTCTGATATGCTAAACCAGATGATGTGGCTTTCATTAAGATTCTTTGACTTTTAGGGGGAGTTTCCCTCCTTTTTTGAAAATCAGGCAGTTTTTCTCAGGTTCTTAGCCTTTTACGGGTAACACGAAGCCTAATGAATCGTATATATTTGGAATCAGCATAATAACCCGATCCTTTTGATATTGCTATTAATATCAAAATTTTGTTTTTTAGAGTTTTGGTTACAATTGAGCCGTGTCCCTCTTTGCTTACAGTTCGTTACAAAGAACTGTTTGATACCTCTCATTCAACCTTAACAGCTAGGGTCGTAGCTACAGTATTTTTTATTAAGGGGGGGGGGGGTAAAGGGGGTGCTATTCAAGAGGTAGTGAGGAAAAGTAACTATTTAACAACACACTACTTGGTGAATTTAAAAACATTACACAGTACATTATAAACAATAAACACATTGAACAATCATAAATATTAGTGCTGGTGCTTGGCTTTTACTAAAATTGTCATCAATGAGCTGCTGCAGACGACAGTAGTATAGCGTAAATAAGCTTTCGGGTGGGCAAAGGTAAATATCGTATACATTCGGCTTTTTTCAGCCAGATTCGCAATTAATGCTGCAGTATATATCCCCCTCCACTTCCCCCACCTCCCAAGCCCAGCACAGGATGCTCAATCTCATAATTGAATCAAGCTCTATTCTAATAGACCCGGGTATCGCGCTATTCATTTGCTCTTAATTTTGAATGGATTTTGACTCTGTAAGGTTTAATTTGTTGTACTAAACTTTTAATATAGATGACTTATTGAAATATTATTTATGGTTTCTTATTAAATTAATTTGATATTAGTGGGTCACATGAAGACGAAACAAAAACCATAGGCAGCGCAATAGCGCTGTCTAAGTAAAGATACATGATAAGTCAAAGTATTACCACTGATTGTGTAGCATTATTTGGTGACATATTTCCCACATTTAAATAGCGACTGCATTTCAAATTTGATAGTAATCGAAAAAGTTAAAGTTAGAATTAGTAACTTATCCATTGGACATTGTTTGACAAAGAATATCCAGAAAATCGGAACAATTCTTGACATCATTACGGCAGAAACCTTAGATTAATTAAAAATTGTCAATGATGCCAATTGGAAGGGAAAATTGACTTCTACAGTTTGAAAATTACCTTCCTCTTTGTGTCTTTTGTTTTCTATGAAAAAAAAATCTATAAAAATTGTGCAAAAGTTTTTCTTGTGCAAATCAGGGTACGCGGGTGTACATTTCCGGAGGGGGTTACACTGAATATCGTTTTCATGTCTATAATTCCTTTCACGCACAAAGCTCGGTCTCCAAGTGATGCATGATAAAACTGATAACAATAGAACAAGAAAAGGGGTTGGTAACCGCTTATATGTGACACAACATTTCTAAATTGTGAGAAAAATATACATATTTTTGTTCAAATTCGCTTCATTCCATTCTCAGCAGACATTTCGTACAGCATGCTGATGCAGAGATGAATTTCCTACAGGTAGTGCTGGCGCTGTGTGAAATGCTACTAATTTAAATCATAATTCTTAGCACATTTACGCCAATACTTTTTTTTCGAGCGGGTTAAAGAAATATTTAAAAAAGAAACATTTAAAGAAATATTTTATTGTAGAATTATCTTAGAATTATTATTTATTATTTTAGAAATATTTTATTTTAGAAATATTTTAGAATTATTATTAAAGAAATATTTAAAAAGGGAAAATAAAGGGTCAGTATAGTATTATACATAGAGGCAGCTCTGCATTTATGGGTTAGTATGTGAATCCAAAACATAAGGAATAGGATTTTATCAGCGCTAATTAGGCATTTCAATGACAAATAAGAGAATCGGAGTTTTAATTAAATACTGGAAATAAAAATTAAAACAATTAAATGGTTTCTAGAGTAGATTCCCTCTACCAAATGCCATGACCAAATTATAACCGATTTGATCTATCTAGTTAAAGTATGAATATCATTATAAAAAGCACTAATCCTATTTTCTTTTTCAATGATTTCTTTTTCATTCAGGAATTATTTTCACTTTATATCTACCTTCTTATTCTTCGATGATTCCATTTCTGACATATTTGCAGATGTAGATGGTGTATTCATTTCCACTTTTGAAAGTTTTGAACAAGAGAATCTAATCTCGAACTTTAGATTTTAGAACATAAAAGCCTCTTAGATATCAGGGAAAAAATTGACCTGAGCAAATGTGACGAAACGTGAAGCATATAACATTTTTCAATTTTGCAATTAACTAGGCTCACGTTTTACTTGATGAGAAGGTTTCAAAGGGAATATATTTGGAAAAATATTAATGTGGAAAATCTTATGAAGTGTAATAAACCTCTATTTTTCTCGTTTTCCTTATGTTAAAAACGAGCATGGATTAATTTAAGAAAAATTATCTGCTCAAAGTAAAGAGCAACTTTTGCGCTTAAAACGAGTAATAGCTTTAAAGCTACTTAATAAATTATAGATTTTCTAAATTATTGGGGGATTGGGGCAACTCCCACCTTCCCTCCGAACAACAACACTGTCAACGGCCCTTGTGTTTGAGCAATGTTTTTATAGAATTGTGACAAAAATTCAAACTTTAGCGTAAAGAGCGAGGGTTTAGAGAGGGGTACCACCCCTCAAATAGGAAATAATTTCTGTTCCTTTTAAGTTTTAACGTTGTTCCTTATTTTCAGTGAAAAATCCTGTTTCTTTTTTAATATCTGACTGTTTCCAAATCATACCAGGAAATCTCCTTTTTCCCCTCCCCCCATGTAAAAATTCCCGGAAAGTTTCCTCATTAGGGAAAATTTTATCCATAGAAAATACCCCCCCCCCCTCCCCCCCACACACACACGGAAAATCCCCCTGAAAATTTCCCAATAACAAATGCTATACGTGAACAAGGGACAAATTCCACAACTTACAGCCCTTTCTCCAGGGACTATAGGTGGTCTGGTCATCCCCAAAGGCATAGATATTGGAAATAACTTATTTTGGTACTTTCTTTGAGAAAATTGAAAAAAAAAAACACACAATTACCCCTACCCTAGATTTTGAAAATGCATTTTGCCCCTATATATTCGTGAATTAGCGCCACTGATCCATTTTCAAATTTGTCGTAGTGTAACAGGGGAAAGGACAGTTCCTAAAATTCATTAGCAGTTAAGTTATAATTATCTTTCCTAACAATTTATTTAAATTTGGCTGGAAACCATGCTTCTGAATAGTGTTAAAGCTATTCATTCTTGTAATTTAAAAGAAAATCATGACAAAAAGATATAAATGAGAGGCATATAAACAAATCAATACTGATAACAATTTAGGAAAAGACAACTGCTCCTTTCCCATGTTAATGTCATCAAATGATAGGTTTCAATATAGGGCGTCAAATTTAAGAGCCATTTCTGTATTTTTCAACTTATGCGGGGGAAAAGGGAAACTTGAAGAATTGTTTTCTTTTCGATTGAAACATTGACTATCAAACATTACTTTATAAATAGCCTATAACTTTTAAAAATTGTTATTTGTAAAGTCTTGAATTATGCATACCGTATATCAGTTATGCTTTATTATTGGCAAAATCGTGAAAATAATTGGAAATCTTGGAAAAAGTTCAAAGAGCTACTTTGAAAGAATTCAATTTTAATAAGAGAGTTCAACTTGAAACACCTCAGAATATTTGAACTCTTATTTAAAAGCCACTGTGAAAATGTTCATATCCTTACTACTTTAAAACGCAATGTAGTTTTTTGTCTAAGATCTTTTTTGCGACATATCGAATTTTATGAAGAGGTGCTAAATCTTTTAAAGCTAAAACCCCCTCAAAATATGGTTGTTCTGAGGACTGATGTAATCTATTTTTCTACCATTTTCTTTGCTTCTCAAAATGATTAATAAAAACCGAATCTCTAAGATACAGAGTCTTGAAAACACTGGATACATGAAAAGAGTCAAATTTTAATGCTTATTCCAAATATATAAAACTCATAAGATTTAATGTTACCCATCAAAAGTTACGTGCCTAAGAAAATTTGCTCAGTTTTTAAAAAAGGGGTGAAACGGCCCCAAAACATTAAGTGATCTAAATGAAAATCACACCATCAGATTCACCATATGAGAGAACTCTACGGTAGAGGTTTCAAAAGCTCCTATATACAAAAACGTTGAATTTTGCATTTTTTTTTTTTTTTTTTTTTATTTGCCACAAGAGAGATCACGGATGTGTGTTTATTTGTTTTTCTCAGGGGTGATCGCGTCGGGCCAGTGATCCTAGAAGATCAAGAGATTACTCATTTTGTCGGAAATCAAAAGTTCTATTGCCCTCCTTAAGTGACCAAAACATTAGAGGGCATCTAGCCCCCCTTACACTCCCTTTTTTTCCCAAAGTCGTCTGACAAAAATTTTGAAATAGCGTTTTTGTTCAGCAAAGTCGAAAGATCTAATACTTATGTCTTTAAGGATGACTTGAACCCCCAACAGCCTCCAGGGGAAGGACTGCAATGTATAAACTTTGCCTATTGCTCACATGTAGCATTGGCTATTGATGTATCACATGTAGAATTGACTATTTTTCGGGAGGGGGATTTTTCTGGCAGAGTGGGGAGATTTTTCTGGTAGGGAGGGGGGATAAATTGGAGGATATTTCCATGAAAGAATGTTTTGTAGGCTAAGGGAATTTTCCATGGATGAGGAGCTGTATTTCCTGGCATTATTTAATAAAAAAAACGATCAGAAATTAAATAAAAAACACATTTTTTGCAACTGAAAGTAAGGAGCAACATTAAAACTTAAAATGAAAAGAAATTATTACGAATATGCGGGGGGTTACCCCCTCCTCAATGCCTCGCTTTTTACGCATTTGTTTAAACTTGAAAAAAAAATATTATTCTAATTAAACGGCAATTGCGGTTTCAAGAGTCATTCTTAGGTAATTGGAACAAAAAGTCATGCTTTAGCGTAAAGAGAGACGGTAATGAAGAGTCCTCATATCCGTAATAGTTTCCGTTTGTTTTAAGTTGTAATGTTGCTCCTTACTTTTAATTAAAAACAAACTTTTTTTCTATTTGATACAAAGAAACACGCATACAAACAATCGGGATTTCTGTTAAAAAAATAGATATTGTGAAAAACTAATCTTATTTTTAGATATCAACCAATTTTTAAATAAGAAATCTGTAAAATGTAGGCATAAATATTGGGCCCAGCTCAAAATATATGGTTTAAATTTTCTATGTGCGATTATTCACATTCAAAGTTTCCAAGGGCTTTTTTTCGATTATTTTGTGTTTTTCTTTGTGAAAAATAATACAATTAATGCATTATATTCTTGTGCCCCCCCCCCTAGGAAAATTATTTTCTCTTGATCCTCTTCTCCTCTTTCAATAGTAATTTTCCTGAGTATCTAGTGCAAAGACTCAGTTATAATTATATGTAGTAATAATTATTTAATCATTTTTTAGGCTATAGAAAACAATTAGGGTTTTCTGGAAATATTATTACACACCAATGCATGCTAAATTGTTACCCTCACTTCCAAATTATCAGCAATGGATCTAAAGGCCTTCTTGAGTGATTCCCTACCAATAGTTTTGGAAATAAATTACTCGACAAGACACTTACCTCTGCTAGAACGAGAAGGGTCTCTATTATGTTACCATAATGACATACAAAAGAAAACAAATACAATGTCAGGTGTCACTGATATAAACGACGAGAAAAACACAATTGCTCAAAAAAGGAAACCATTTTTGTTCCTTTCTATTATATTGCCTGCGGGATAATGAAGATAAAGTGACGGCACTTCACAGAGGGGTCTTGAATAAACCTATTATTAGCATCGTTATTTTTCCGAGTTTATACTAAGAATCAAGGAAACTTTGGACGGAATTACTGACCTTAACCGTACAATAAAATGTTACTTATCAGAGATAGTGGGGGACTCACTGGTGTCACAAGGTATACAGGGGTGGGCTTTATAAACTTTAAGATTCTCCACCTCTGGCGTGCATCTACCCCTTACGGCTCTTGGTGCACATGAAAGTATCCTGTGTCTCTCTCATTTTTAGAAGGGAGAATTATCTATGCCGTATTGGAAATACATAACCCTAAGAATCTAATCGTATCTGTCTTAGATCATTTAGTTAAGTAGTGAATTAAAGACCTAGTAAGTATTGAAATTTATTCTTCAATGCTGGATGTTTGTTTATACGGCTTTCGTCGTCCATAAATTGGGCCTAGTTTTAGGACCCAAGCCTCAAAGGGGCTTTTTCGGAAATGCTAATTTTCATTCAATTGTTAATACGATTTTTTTTTTTTGTTTTGCTTTATTTAACGGCTCTATTGCAGCTGAACCCTCATGTAACTGAACCCGTGCAACTGAACTCATGAATCTGAAATTCGGGCATCTGGCCCAGGTGAAGTGAACCCCCGTTTAACTCAACACCCGTGTGATTCAACCCCTTGCAACTGAAACCTCGTGCAACTGAACCATCGTGCAATTTAACCCTCATGCAACTCAAGCCCCGTGCAACTGAAACATTGTTTAACTGAGCCCTGTACAACTGAACCCTCGTGCAACTCAACCCCTTTCAACTGAACCCCCCTGGCAACTGATTCCTCTTTTAACTGTCTGATAAATCTTAGCAAAACAAAGAAAAAGATCGATATAACGTGAATGCTTACTGGTCCCATCCACTTTGTTTTATAACAGTATAGAACAGACCCTAGTGGACTATTTGATGTAAAAAAAAATTAATATTTAAACTTTATATTTTGTCATAATACAAAAAAAAGGAATTTTTTTGAAAAATATACTTATATTCATAAATAAGCACAATTGTTTTATATTTTGGAAGTATCAAAAGATTCAAATTATTTTTTAATTCTTTATGTACGTGTATAAAACAACCAAAAATTCATTTCAACTAATTTGTAAATAAGAAAGTTTTTTTACAAGAGAAACAACCTTAGTATTTGTTTTCCTTTATACAAATAAGTCAAAATCGTCAATATTATGAATGGCTGTAAAGTCAAAAATAGAAAGTCACCAGAAGGTTCTTAAACAAACATGCAAGAGGTACCATATAAATTAATAAATAATCTTAAAACGACTAAAGGTTAAATTGAATATGCAAATCAAGCCTAAAACGAAAAAAAATCTTTTACTATTAGAGAATTAATAAAATCGAAAACAAACAGAAATTAATTAAACAATCATAGCAAACAAACATACAACAGGTACTAATATAAATGGACAAATAAATCTTAAAGCGAGTAAAACTTTAATTGAGTATGAAAATCAAGCTTAAAACGAACAAAAATTACTACAAACAAGTGTTTGGCTATTGTCTCCTTCCCTAATGTTAAAAATATAAATCCTATTGCGTCATTTGCTCTTTACTGAAAAGGAATTAAATCACAAATATTTTCTTTTGTACTTATTATTACATTTAAAATAAAATGAAAATTACAGTGAAATGAAACCTAGAACTGATGAGCTTTCGGCAATTTATATTATTATATATCAAATTTTCAGTTCAATTTTATTAGTTCTTTCCAAGACTGTTCAAGACAAATATAGTTTTCACTACAAACCAGAGTTGGATACTGCCCCCTTCCCTGACTGTAAAAGCCTAAAGCCTTCTGCTTCATTGGCGCTTCACTGAAAACAAATTATATTACAAATATTTTCTTTTCCAGTTACTACAGCATTGAAAATGAAAATAAAATTACAGTGAAACAAAATCTTGAACTGATGATATTTCAAAAATTAATAGCATTATGTCAAAAATTCAGTTTGATTTTATTTGTGCTTTCCAAGAATATTCATGACACATAGTTTTCAGTAAAGCGCCAACAACACAGTAGGTTTTAGACTTTTACAGTGATAGAAGGAGGCAAAACCCGATTAATTTTCACTCTTAAAATAGAACTATAACTTCCAACTTCTAATAAAATAAGCCCCCTCCGAAGTTTATACGATCACCCCTTCCATAAGAATCATAAAGGTCCCTGAGGCGTAACTTACAAAACTTGCCCCCGGGCTCTGGGGGTTGCGTAAACCCTGAAACTTTTGTTCTATGATATTAGGTCTATTTTGAACAAAATGGCTATGCCAAAATATAATCAGATACATTTGGGGAAAAAGAGGGCAGGGGGATGCTAGTTGTCTTCCGGTCCCTTTCGGCTCTTAAAACGGGGACTAACTTTCAATTTCCAATTGAATGAGCCCCTCTCTGAAGTTTATACGACTACCCATTCAATGAAAAACGTTAGATGCCCCCGGGGACATAACTAACAACACTTGCACCGGGTTCGTGGAGGGGGGGGGGTAGTATAAACCCCGGAGTTTTCGTTATACGATCTTTATTCTATTTTGAACAAAATGACTATCTCAGAAATTCGATCGGATACGTTTGGCAAAATGGGGGTGTGGAGGGAGGGGGGCTAGTTAACATCCAATCACTTTTGACTCTTAAAAAGAACTATAACTTTCAATTTCTAATCATTTGAGTCCCCTTCGAAGTTTATATGACCACCTCTTCCATAAAAACCTTATATGCCCCGGGGCACAACTTAAAACCCTTCCCCTTAGGCTCAGAGGGGTTATGTTGACCCCAATGTTTTCGGAATCTAATCGTTGGACTATTTCGAACAAAATGACTATCTAAAAATTTTCATTGGATATCTTTAGGAAAAAGAGACCGGGTGGGTGGGTAGATTCCCTCTGATCACTTTTGACTCTTAAAAAGGAAACTAGAACTTTCAATTTCCAATGAAACGAGTCTCCTCTGAAGTTTATACAACCACCCTTTACATGAAAACCTTATTTACCCCGGGGCATAACATACAACACTTCCCCCGGGCTCTGGGGCGTTGTTCCGACCCTGGAGGTTTCGTTTTCTGATCTTTCAACTATTTTGAACAAAATGGCTATCTCACAATTTTGAAAAGATGCATTTGGAGAGAAAAGGGCTTAGACGGAAAGGCTAGTTGCCCTCCGATCACTTTTGACTCTTAAAAACGGCACTAAAACTTCCAATTTCTAATCGAATAAGGACCCTCTGAAGCTTATATGACAGTCCCTTCCATAAGAACCATATATGCCCCCAGAGCATAACTTACGACACTTGCCCCGGGCTCTGTGGGGTTATGTCAACCCTGGAGTTTTGTTACATGATCTTTGAACTATTTTGAACAAAATCTTTATCTCAAAATTTTTATTAGATGCATTTGAGGAAAGAGGGTGTCGGGGGCTAGTTGCCCTCCGATCACTTTTGACTCTTAAAAATGGCATTAGAACTTCCGATTTCCAGTCAAATGAGCCCCGTCCGAAGTTTATATGACCGCCCCTTACATATGAAGGGCCTCTGGAAAAAAATAATAATAAAACATTGGAGCCTTATAACCTTTATTATAGGCAGCGCTATAGCGTTGCCTCTGATCTGTAAAACTGGGTGCCTTTTCCTGGTTGATCTTAAGAATGACCCAAAGAAAATTATTTTACGTAATTTTAATAGTGAAGCTGAAAGAGCTTAGGGAACCAGGCATGAAATCAGAATTTTCACTCGCCCTTGCCAAATCCTTACCAGGCTGTGATTTTGACGGTAGATCCATTCCTAACAGTTTTTCTTTCAACTCAGAAAAGTTCTGGGGTCACCAAAGGGGTAATATAAGTTAAAAACTGCAAATGAAGCAAGAAGCGAATTTTGAACTTCAAATCAGCGCTAATTCAAACTTATTTTTAGGCATTGGGTTGAGTTGAATCAAACAGTGCTTGATTTAAATGGGAGTTGAAATGCATAAGGGCTGAGATAAACGGGTGGTGATTGAAACGGGGGTTCAATTGAACGAGGGTTTAGCCAAATGGGGTTGAGTTGTACGGGAGTTCAGTTGAACGAGACTTCAGTTAAATGGAGTTGAGTTGCACGTGAGTTGAGTTGTATGGAGGCCCAGTTAAACGGGGGTAAGTTGCTCGAGGACTCTGTTGAATGGGGTTGAGTTGCACGGAGGTTCAGTTGACTGAGGGTTCAGGTAAACGGGGTTCAGTTACAAGGAGGCTGACTTACACGGGGGTTCAGTTGTACCTGAGGTCAGATACAGAAGGGTTTGGCTACATTGGCTCAGTTGCACGGGATCAGCTACACGAGAGTTCAGTTACACACACATCACCAGGTTCATTTGCCATAGTTTCAACGCCATCTTAAATGAAAACTTATTTTGTCAAGTGTTTATCTGCTAATGTTTCTGTAAGGATAAAAGACATTGTCAGAGGTGATATATGCCATCATTAAAGGCACTTGCTGTGATTTTTACTTTAAAAATATTGGTTAGTTGTCAAACTTCAAGGCACTTGCATATCTTCATCCTTTGTTAAAGCAATTTCAAAACAAAAGTAATGCTATCTGCACATGGCCAATTTGAAAATTTAGCTGATTGAGCTACTAGAACTGACAAAAATACCAAATCTCCTCTTTTTATTTAAACAGATGTCCTCCTTGAGATATTTTCAGATGGTACCCCTGATTCTGCAAGGGGTTCTCTGAGGAACTAATCGAGTCTCACCTTAGTAAAGTCGTCCTTTTTAGAGTTGAATCCAATCGGAAGTAAATTTGTGTGAAACTATGTAGTACTAATGCAAAATTAGTGCCAAATAACGGAAACACATTACAAAAAAATAGAACAGGAATATATTGTCTAAATATACTATAAAAACTTCATTTTCTCTCGATTTTTCAGGTTCTAAAGAAATTTCTACAGTATTTTAGAAGAGTGCAGATCCCTGTTTTGACTCAACTGAATAAGCTTCCCAAATTCTTTTGCTTTCCCTTTCAAAGTCAATTGGCGGAAGCTTCTTTACTGTTTCCCATAAAGCCGATTAACTTTCAGAAGTCCCGAAAAAGAGACTACTCCAGGGACTAGTTCTAGTCTTATTAACTTTCATCTTACATCCTGACATATGTATCACAGAAAATATGGGCTGTCGAATGGGTCTCAAGTTCCCCTGAAAGAAGCAGAAATACAGAAAGAACGGAGAGAATCGGAATTTAACGACTTGCACTTTTGTTGAACTCAAGTAAAGTGATTTCTATCTCATTAAACAATGGTGGTAAACTAAGGGCATTTTATGAAAATGGAAAAGCAGTGTGGTCTGCTTAATAATAGAGAATCTAGATAATAGATAATGTGGTCTGCAGATAATCTAAGAGATTACCTAAGCCTTATATCTGCGAAAGTGCTGAGTTTCAGCTCTCTTGATTAAGAAATACAATGTTGTACTGCAATTTAAATTATAGACAAGATTTTAAATATTCAGTAAAAAAATCTGATCAGCTGCAATAAAGTGCAATATTTTTTTGTTGTTTGGGTGGACATGGAGGGGAGTTTTCAATCATAAGGATTCATATCTGCACACTTTTCAGTTTTCTAGTGGCTGTAGCCATTCTGGTCCCCCATAATGTAGACAACCTTGAATACAAGCTATTCCAATCCACTATTTTACCAAACGAACATTTTTATGCTTAGATTTGTTGTAAATGTTATTGTGTCTTAATAAATACACGTCCAGGTCATTTACGAAAAAAATATTTTAGTTTCAAAATAAATTCCATTGTCACGAATCAGTAAACGCGATTTTTTTCGAAAAGCTTGGTCTTCAGTGAGGTTCCTTCGGCTTTATCTACATGACCACTATCTTACAAGCCAATCAGCGTCAAAAATTTAAACTTTTTACGGTAAGAATAGATGCAACAAATCTTTTCTTTCAAAATTGGTTATCCTCATTGATGTCCCCTCGATTCAGTCTGCATATTATGAAAATTTTAAATAGATCATTTTGGCCAATTTTGGGCTATCAAATCGATATAACCCAATTTTTTTGGATAATTTTTCCTCTTAGTTTTGTGTTTTTTTGCACAGTTTTCATGTTCAGTAGGTTGCAAGCCGATCGGAGATACAGAAAATTTATGTACTTTGGACGTCATATACAACTAAATTTTTTTTTCTAGCTATTTGCCTTCGTTGAAGTTCATCTGGCAATGACCAAATGCCTTGTAAGTTTCAAGCCAATCAGGATGAAGCAAATTTTGGATCCATTGCTTTTGTTGCACTGGGTCTACTTGGCCCGATTTTGAAGCCGATTAGGGATATAAAGTATTTGTGCTGTTTTTGGGCGTCACGAAAGCTTTTCAAGTTTGATCTGGGATAATACAAAACATTCAACTTCGAGTACCTTCTTTTGGTCAGGGCTGATTGAATTTTCAGCCCTAGCGAATCAAAAAAAAAATTGACTTATTTTCAAATAAACCAAATTTGTTTTTCAAGATTTTTTTTGTATTGGGGTTTCCTTGACCGAAGGATCAACAGTTAAAAACTTCCATTTGCTCATATAGGCATCTATGCCCTAGAGACTTCAACAGATGTAGGTTTCAAGCCGTTTGGCAAAAAATTCTTTTGGTCATTTTTTGGGGAAAAACAGTATTCTTTTTTTTCTTTATTTTTCTTTTTTTTATACGTGTATTTAGGTTCTCTTTGGCGCAGGCACTTATGTATGTAAGGTTTAAACTGTCGGGAGTAAAATGTTTCTGTGGGGGGAAAAGTTTCTAGGCCCTTTTCTGACCTCCTTTCACGGAGAAGAAATTTACTTTTCAATTTTGTCTTATGCATTTGAATCCCCTTGGCTTAAGGGCTTTGTGATTTATGCTTCAAGGCAATCGGAATAAATTTTGTGGCCTTTTTCAGGCACGGGTTTATGATAACAATAGATACATCAAAAGAATCATATTTTAATGCTGATTTCAAATATATAAGTTTCATCAAGTTTAATCATACCCATCAAAAGTTACGCACCTGAGAAAATTTGGCTGATTTTTGAAAAAAAGGGGGAAAGACCCCCTAAAAGTTATAGAACCTTAATGAAAATCACATCATCATATTCAGCGTATCAGAGAACCCTATTGTAGAGGTTTCAAGCTCCTATCTACAAAAATGTGGAATTTTGCATTTTTTTTTGCCAGAAGAAAGATCACGGATTTATTTGTTGTTTTTTTGTTTATTTGTTGTTTTTTTTCCCAGGGGTGATTGTATGGACCCAGTGGTCCTAGAATATCGTGGGAGGACTCATTGGAACGGAAATTAAAAGTTCTAGTGCCCTTTTTAAGTGACCAAAAAAATGGAGGGCAATTAGGCCCCCTCCCACGCTCATTTTTTCCCAAAGTCGCCTGATCAAAATTTTGAGATAGCCATTTTGTTCAGCATGGTTGAAAATAAGATAATTATGTGTCCTTTAGGATGACTTAATCCCCCGAAGTCCCCGGGGGGAGGGCTGAAATTTATGAACTTTACCCAATGTTAACATATAGTATTGGTTATTAGGAAGTATACAGACGTTTCCAGTGGGGATTTTTTCTGGTAGTAGGGGGGTGGTTGGGTCGGGGGTTATGTGGGAAGATCTTTCCATGAAGAAAGTTTTCATGGGGGAAGGGACATTGCTATGAAAGGGGGGTCGGATTTCCCAGAATTATTTAAAAAAAAGATCAGAAATTAAATATAAAAAACAGGTTTTCCAACTGAAAATAAGGAGTAACATCGAAACTTAAAATGAACAGAAAATATTACGTGCATGATTGGGTTCGCCCCCTAGTCAATACCTCGTTCTTTAAGCCAAAGATTTTTTAGTACTTTCATAAGAGCTATTTATTTTAAATAACGGCCTTTGTGATTAAGCGGTCATTTTTAAAGAATTGGAACAAAATTCGAACTTTAGCTTAAAGAGCGAGGTATTGACTAGGGGGCGAGCCCTTAATATACGTATTAAAATATATGAATATAGAAGTTCGTTACGTAAGTTAATTCGTAAGTTACATATATTTTATTACTAATAAAAACGTTCGTAAATAAAATTAAACAAGTTTCGAGAAAGCCATTTAACCAAATAAAAGTAAAATTAATATGTAAATTTTGTTTTAATTATTCATGTACGGTGAGCCAAAATCAAAACCTGCATTAATTCAAAAACGTTCAAAAATTAAATAAAAAACGAACAGAAATTATTCCGTATATGAAAGGGACTGTCCCCTTCTCAACGCCTCGCTCTTTACGCTAAAGTTTGACTTTCTCACAACTCTATTTTTTTAACAATAAAAAACTTTAGCGTAAAGAGCGAGGCGTTGAGGAGTGGACAGCCCCTTTCATATACGGAATAATTTCTGTTCGTTTTAAGTTTTAATGTCGCTCCTTACTTTCAGTTAAAAAAGAAACTTGTTTTTTTTATTTAATACACACAGGTGTGGGGTTAAAGCCGTTCAGAAGGAAATACTTTTTGTAACTTCTTGGACTCTGCTTTCAGGTGAACCGATAAGGGCTAGTTACGGATTTCTTGCATTGAGGTTCCCTTGCCATAAGGGCTTTGAGATATAAGTCTGAACAAAATAAAAAATAAAAAAAGATGGCCCGTTTGGGATGAGGCTCAGCGGCGTGCCTGTTAGCTACGCCACGGTCGGCCCACCTCCAGTTGCTAACCTAGAGAAATCTTAGGAGGATATTTGAAGGGTCAAATGATATATTCCCAACCGTGCATAGCAATCCTGGTAAAAGATGGAGAATCAGAAGATCGGTTCCTGCGCTACGCAGACCATTGGTTTTCCTGCAAAAGAGGTTCACTTTTATTAAAACCGCCCTTGGCTCATGAACTGGCGAATGTAATTTTCGGGCAGATAAAAAAAAATGCTTTTCAGCCCATTTTCGGGCCCCTTTTTAGGTCATCCCGTACATGCCACCTTTTTGTAAATTAGGGTCCCCTTTGGCTTATTATTTTAAAAATGTAAACTTCAAGTCCTTCGAAAAAAAACATTTTTAGCTCTTAATATGTCACTTTTTTGGGGAACTAAAATTTTATCTTCCAATAATTTTCTTGCGTATTGGGACAAAGCCGTATTAAAGAGGAGGGGGTAAACGTTTAGAGCCCCCAAAACATTTACGGTTTCTCTTGCCGTCAAGGCCCATTGGCCGAAAGACATGAGGATAAAACTTACAGCCAGGCGGAAACAATATTTCTTATTCCTTTTCCTGCCCACTTGTGAGGGGGGCTGTGCCCCTCGAACAATTTTTCTGGTGCATTAGGTTCTCCTTGTCCAATGGATTATGGTTGAAAATTTTAGGCTGTTAATAAAAAGGTTTTAGATCCAATTTTCAGGTGAACCAATGTTTTTTTGTTCGGTTTTTTTTTGTATAACACTTGTTCCTAACTCTATGTTCCTTTTTTATTGCTCCTGTTTCTGAATTCCATTGGAACATAAAATAAACTAAATTGACCTAATTTTTGAAAATGTGTTTAGCTTCCAACAAACACTGTTTTGGAATCTTTTAGATGGGCAAATCAAACCAATTTGTATTTGACGAAATTCGTGATAAACTAATTTTATTTCCTGTTCCTTAACTCACCGATTGATTTGGTTGCGTTCTCCTGCAGTCTTGAGGTCTGTAAGGGGAAGGTGTTCGCGACATACAGCCATGGTGTCGAGAAGTCATCATCTGGAAGTAAACAAAGATTAAGTAAAGCTGCTATTTTAGCACTTCCCGTAGCGAACTAAAATTTTTTTTGCAAAGATTGCCGGACGAAGCGAACTTTGTATTATATTAGGAGCAATCACAGTTTATATAATTATCCAGTAAGTTTATCGCAGATCATTTCTGGTCTTCATTCTCGGTACGAACAAAAAGCTTCTCCCACTTCTTTCTGCATTAGCGGTTAGTCTGTTTCCGATTGTTTCCAACAAGTGCATTATTCGTAATAGCGGGTTTCCACTTGTTTCCGATTGGATCACAGTGTGACTTGTCTACCCGTGAAAAGATCTGATTCCGCTTATGTTTCTATCTGCGAAAACGTTCTCTGGAGCACTCGCACCTTGGTCCGGGTTTTTATAATCGGTGAGATAGGGAAAGATCATACTGGATAATTATATAAACTGTGGGAGCAATATACCTTATTTTAGCCGAGTGGTTAGCGCTCCGGACTTGAAATCCTGAGGTCAGGGGTTCGAGTCCTGATGTCGCTGGTTATTTGGTTTGGAACGGGAGTCAATGGTGTGACCCTGTAAACTCAGCTAGAGTCGATCCAGCTCTAAATGGGTACTGTCACCTATTGACAGATCATTTTGTTTGAAACAATGAATAATTAATATCAGCATGCCATCTGTGGATTCTCATACTTAAATGTTTCAACTTTTGAATTTCATAATTTTAAGATCTCTATTGTATTTCTAAATATGTTTTGAATCTCGTATCTTTTTTAAAACCTATGTTTATATTCCAGTGTCCCATTCTTATATAAATTAAATAAAAAAACAAGTATTTTAACTGAAAGTAAGGAATGACGTTAAAACTTAAAACGAACAGAAATTATTCCATATAAGAAAGGGGCTGTCCCCTCCTCAACGCCTCGCTCTTTACGCTAAAGTTTTTTTGTTGTTTAAAAAAATAGAGTTGTGAGAAAGTCAAACTTTAGCGTAAAGAGCGAGGCGTTGAGGAGGGGACAACCCCTTTCATATACGAATAACTTCTGTTCGTTTTAAGTTTTAGCGTCGTTCCTTACTTTCAGTTAAAAAAACTAGTTTTTTTTATTTAATTTTTGAACGTTTTTGAATTAATGCAGGTTTTGATTTTGGCTCACCGTACATGAATAATTAAAACAAAATTTGCATATTAATTTTACTTTTATTTGGTCAAATGGCTTTCTCGAAACTTGTTTAATTTTATTTACGAACGTTTTTATTAGTAATAAATATACGTAAGTTACGAATTAACTTACGTAACGAACTTCTATATTCATATATATTTTTAATACGTATATTAGGGGGTTCACCCCCTAGTTAATACCTTGCTCAATAAGCTAAAGTTCGAATTTTGTTCCAATTCTTTAAAATGACCCCTTAATCACAAAGGCCGTTAATTAGAATAAATAGCTCTTGTGAAAGTACTAAGAAATCTTTGGCTTAAAGAGCGAGGTATTGACTAGGGGGTGAACACAATCATATACGTAATAAATTCTGTTCGTTTTAAGTTTTGATGTTGCTCCTTACTTTTAGTTGAAAAACTTGTTTTTTTTTTATTTAATTTCTGATCTTTTTCTTTAATAATGATGGGAAATCCGGCGCCCCCTTCACAGCAATGTCCCTTCCCCCATGAAAAATTCCGTCATGGAAATATACTCCCATATAACCCCAGACCCCCCCCACACCCTACCAGAAAAAATCCCCCCTGAAAACGTCTGTATACTTCCGAATAACCAATACTATATGTTAACATTGGGTAAAGTTCATAACTTTCAGTACTCCCCCCGGGGACTTCAGGGGATTAAGTCATCCTAAAAGACATAGTTATCATATTGTCGACCATGCTGAACAAAATGGCTATCTCAAAATTTTGATCGGGTGACTTTGGGGAAAAATGAGAGTGTTAGGGCGCCTAGTTGCCCTCCATTTTTTTGGTCACATAAAAAGGGCACTAGAACTTTTAATTTCCGTTCCAGTGAGCCCTCCCACGATATTCTAGGACCACTGGGTCGATACGATCACCCCTGGGGAAAAAAAACAAACAAATAAACCCGCATCCGTGATCTTTGTTCTGGCAAAAAATGCAAAATTCCACATTTTTGTAGATAGGTGCTCGAAACCTCTGCAATAGGGTTCTCTTATACGCTGAATATGATGGTGTGATTTTCATCAAGGTTTCTATAACTTTTAGGGGTCTTTCCCCTTTTTTCTAAAATCAGCCAAATTTTCTCAGGCGAGTAACTTTTGTTAAGATAGGCTAAACTTGCTGAAACATATATATTTGAAATCACCATTAAAATCTGATCCTTTTGATGTATCTATTGGTTTCAAAATTCCGTCTTTTAGAGTTTCGGTTACCATTGAGCCGGGTCGCTCCTTACTTACAGTTCGTTACCACGAACTGTTTGATATGTGAAACGAGTATAAAAATAAGTTCTGTATATAACTATTGTTGATAATAAATATTCTAAGTCCTCTGAAATGAGTTGATGAACCGGTTTGATCAGTTCATCAGCTTATGTGCATTATTGTAATGATGCAAATTAGCTTTTAAGAGGGAGGTCAGTCGATCCTTCTAAGAGGGGGCAGTTAAACCTCTGATAATGAGTTGATGAATTGGTTTCATCTGTTTTCATCAGCTTATGTTTATTATTGTGATGATGCAAATTAGCTTTTATGAGGGAAGTCAGTCAATCCTTCTGAGAGGAAGCAGTTGTCTAAGGCTTTTAAAGTGTATTGTAAGATCTAGCGAAACAGACTTTTGTGAAAAATCCTTCCAATAAATCTGAAGGAAGAGATAGTGAACCCTATAACAACTCTTCATTTGAAAAATATATTTATATCATTGAAAAAAAGGGTACTGAGATGGCAGCTGCTCCCCTCTTATTGTTTAGAGATAAGGAGTTAAAAGTGAAAGGTTATACTCAAATTTTAAACTGTGCATGGGGGGGGCGGCTTTGTCAATGGGATGGCCACAAGATCAAAATTTTCCTATGAGTATGTTTTTGAAAACTCGAAAATTTAAACTTAAAACATCTTACATTTTGGCATTTTAGATTCACCACACCTTTCTGAATTTTATCAATGTTATTGTGTGAAAATTATGATCACAGAAAGTTAAGAAAGTAAAATTGCCGAAGCAGTAGGACTCCCAAAAGAGTACTAGGAGCGCAATAACACATTTTAGGATAAGTCTCCGAGGAAAAAAACAAGAAATAAATCGTGTTGTTGTTTTTTTCCACGGAGGTATGGTTGTTTATCGTCAGTACTGCAATTTTTTAATCTTTATGCCCCTTTCCTTCTTCCCAAGAACAGTATGAGGCAGAAAACCTTGCAGGAAATTAATTAGAGTAAAAAAAAAGCAATGTCAAACCGAAGACTGGTCAAGCCGAAAAAGATGTAAAAAAAAACTAGAGGATTTGTGATTTTTTTTTTTTTTTTTTTTTTTTTTTTTACAAATTTCTTTTTCAAATCTTTTCATAGACCGCTGTGATTGGTAGAAGATGTTTTTGAGAAAGATAGTAATATATACTACCAGAGTGGTATTGCCCAATTTTCACATTTAAATGCTTAAAATTCTGAGTGTCAAGTTTTGTCGTGTGTTTTGACCAGGTCCTGAAACTTTAAAATCATTACTCAATAATTAGTTTTGCTGATCATGTTTGAATTTCGCATAATGTTTTGAGTCATTATTTATATCGATGAATTTCAAAATGTGTGCTAAATAACAAGTTTCCGTGACTTAATTTTTTCCGATAAACAGATCTTTTTTTTTTTTTGTTATAGTTGACATAGTCGAATGAATATGATTATCCTTGTGACCTGGAGAGGCTAAACCCTGCCCCGGTATAATAACCACTAATTAATCTTTTATGTCAAAAAATCATTTATTTAAGTTAGAAGAGGGGTAATTGCTTCATGGGCGTTCAGGGTCTTAAAATCAGCATCAACCAAATATAGGAAGAATGAATTAATTTTATGAAAAACATTTTAACTGGTGATTCATATTTAACAAAAAAACGATTGATAAAACCATTGAAAAAAGAAAAAATTAAGTGAAGAATTGTGCAAAAAGGGAAATAAAATTAAAAAATAAATTGATATTTTTCTCTTTTTTATCACAAAAATTTAAACAAAAAGAATCACAAAAGCAAAATAATACGAAATGCCAAAATATAAAAAATATAACTTCAGCTTTTAAAGTTCAAACTGTGAGATATTTGATAAACACTGGAAAATATTTTATACCAAAAACATGTAAAGCGGTGTGTAGTAAATACCATGCTCTTGCGAAAAGTCTTATGTTGGCAGAACGCAATAAAATTAAAAAAAATAAACTCCAACAAAACAGCAATAGCCCCCTTAACGTATATATTCACCCGACCTTTGCTGAGCATTTGTTTGATATCCTGCGGCATCATATAGAGTTTAATGTAATAAAAAAAGATTAATAATTTCGTGGGATTTTTACAAATTTTTGCAGAAACAAGATAAATTAAAAGGAATAGCGAATGACCATATGCAGAAACGATGGAAATTACGGAAATTACGGATGGAAATTAAATCCCATTGGAGACAGTTTATTTAACTATAAGTGATAAATGATAATTGACAACAACACAGTGTTCATATGTGTTGGCTTTAGCACTATCATTGGGAATGAAATACGTAGGAAATAAAGGCATAATTTATATCAAAAGTGCTAAAAAGAGGACGGTTTCTTATTTAGGATACCCATCTCCCTAACACTTACGGTTGCTTAAAACCATACTTCAATAACTAATTACTGTCGTCTAACACCGCCATTATTTTTATAAATAAATTTATATAGGCAAGTTTTAATCCTTAGTTGTTGCATGAAACTTTTTTGGAAAGGTTTTTCGTCAAATTTAACTTCACGTTCACATTAAATTTACCGTCAAACTTGTAGAATGGTCTTGTAAAAGTCGATTAAGTTAGCTAACCACTTAGCCAGCCATTTTGTGTTATCGTGGGGGGGGTATTAAGAAGAGAAAAAGTTGATATTTGGAGACCATTCTTTCTACAATCAATTTCGTAAATTTTATGCTCAAATATTTAAAGAAATCGAAATTTCCACGAACTGCAAAAAATATATATTGTTATGTTGCTGAAACTTTTGAACGGGGTCACTAGCCTCATAACTCAATGAAGTTATATGCATAAAATAATTAAAGCTAAAAAGAAAACACAATGATATTTTTGCAACTTTAACCGCTCTTTTCGAGATTTAAAGCTATCCAAACAACGGGGTTTTTTAGAGGGGGAAGATATTCTGTTGTGGTGGATCACATCTCCGGCAAACCCCGTCGCTTAACTGAAGGCATTTCAAGTTGGTTTATTTAATGAAATTTTCGTTCAAAAGAGATGAATGTCGAAATCGTAGAATATGAATAACTTAAAAAAAAATTAAAAACAAAATATTTTTTGAAAGCTCCAAGGTCTAATTTCGTAGCTAAAGTAAATGAACAGAGGCCGTTGTGTCAAAGGTTTTTTTTCTGTCTTAAACCTTGACATTTTGATTGTTGGATTTTGTTGGATCCGTAACTAGGAATATGAGAGGAGCGGTGCATATTACTGGTAATGCTATAGTTACACAACAGCCGAGTGTGCTATTTAAAAATTTCTGATATTTAAGAAATAAACTTGCATATTCTATACACAGGGTAAATATATAATTCTAGAACATTTGAAAAATGTAATCAAGATAAAATAAACAATTATAATGAATAAGTTTTTATACAGAGAGGAGTATTTTGTCTCCAACCCTCCTCTCATAGCTGATTCTTTGCTTCCGTGAAAATCCATAGTCTACTAGAAAAGTCAAATACCAGAACTTTTCAGCTCTACATTTTCTTAGCCATCCTTGCTGAGGGGTTAGCACGCTAAACTTGAAATCCTTTGTCCATGAGGACGAGGATTCTAGACCTGGTATCGTTTGTTATTTGGTTTGGAACAGGGGTCAGTGGCGCGACTGTATAATCTCAGCCAGAGTCCACTCAGTTTGAAACGAGCACCTGGGGAAATGTGGGGAAGGTACCCAGGAAGGGTGTACGAAAACACAGGATTGCTGGCCTCCAACCCCTCCCCCACTGTACTTCCTGGCTGTACGGTCATAAAACGTAGATCAGTACCATCGGTAGGGACTGTGCTGTCCAATGCCGTATTCTTTACCTTTACCTTTATATTTTTATAGCTTAAAGGAATACTCATATAAATATATCTTTTATTCACACTTGGAAAAACAACAGATTTTAAATGCTAAAATAAAATAGTCAAAACTATCCTGATGAATTTATAATAATGTTTCCTTAGATAAGCTGCTTGAAACATAGACATTTTATAAGTATTAACAAGTGTACCTTTTAAATTTTTTATATATTTACTCCTTGCTAATCGCTTTTCCTAAAGACTCATTCAGAATTTACACTTGATTTAGTGAACATGATCTAACTTATTCAACACTCTATGATTCTTGTATGAACTATTTTCCGGTACTGTTCCGCAAGTAAATAACTTATTTTTCCGGTAGATCCATTACACAAAGCCTCTATTGACCAATGAAGAAGCATCCTTTAGAATTGACCAATCAGGAACTGCTTTCTAAATTTCTCCGCTAATGGGAAGCTGCTTTTTCGTGAGGATTTATGTCAGAATTATGAGCGTTGGTAGAAATTAATAAAGAGATGGACTGTAATGAATATTTAAGAAACTGACGCAAATTAAGAATCTTCGTTTATGCTGTTTTTTCCGTAAGAGATAACAAAATCTTTGGAAATTAAGACAAAGCAACCAAAAAAGAAACCTTTTTTCTTAACATTAATATTACAAATAGTACCAAAGGAGAATTTATTTATTTCGTTGTTTCAGATGGAGGTGCCTAGCAACTGCTCGTCAGTTTGATTTTGGATTTTGGGTCGAGGATTTTTGTAAAAAAAAAAAAAAAAATTCCGTTATTTTGGGTGGTGTAAGGAAAGACAACAAAGACGCATAGAAGGGGATGGTAAATATTGCAGCCACTATGAACAAAATTCAAATTGGTATTCGGCAACAATAATTATTTAAAAAGAAGAATAATAAATTTTAATTCGTAGGCTAGCATAATCGTTAGCACGGTGGACTTGCCATCCTATGTTTTTCGGGGCAAACGTTTTAGTCCTGGATTGGATGAATATTCTGTTTGGGACGAGGGTTCGTGGTGTGACTCTATAAGCTCAGCCAGAGTCGGCGCAGGTCCTAAGAGGAACCTGGGGGAATCAGAGGGAAAAACAGAAAGTGTCAGATGATTTGCCCCAAACCACGCACAGCACTCCTGGTCAAAGTAAGAAAATCAGAAAATAGGTACCTACGCTACGCGGACCATCGGTTTACAGGCAACAAAGTTGTTAGAAAAAAGTATCTGTGGAATAGGCAAATTTCAATGGGAAATTAAAAGAATATTACTTCTTAAAAATATAATTTGTAATTGGCCTCATTTTATTTTAGTGGAACAGAAAGTGTAAAGCAGTCCATGCCGAGGTGGTAGGAAATTCAATCATGGAGTGGCCCTTTTAAAACAATAACCTCGCCAGAAAATGAAAATTCCTTTCAATTTATGTAGCACGAAGTAGAAAGTTCCCATAGCTATAATATTTTGTCTTGTTATGTATTTTAGAGGAAGTATCATTTTTCATTGAAAACTGTTTATTTTTTTTCTCTTCTTTTTAGTTTCCCTTTCTGGTGCTTTTCAGCAACAGGAGGCAAAACTATTGATTTTAAGCAGCTATATTGCCTCGTACTCGTAGCCATATTTTTTCTTCCTAATGAAATCCTTGATCAAATAAATTAATCGCAGCTTAATACTACATGAAAAGAGAGGAAGACCTTGCTGTCTAGGCTGAAGATTCACTGGTTAGGAGCCAAATACAGTAAAAGCTTCAGAATCATTTTGAAGGTGACAAATGCCAATTAAACATTATTCACTTAAGAGTCGACCTATCAAGGGGGTTTGTAAGCCAACTTCTGCGGAGGCCTGGTTGTGACTTTGAGCAACTGTAGAGTGCTCAAGTTCCAGATATAGACAGTGGTATTAATGGGAGATAATAGGAGGTGGTATTTTGTACCCCTAGATTCCAAAAAATTCCTTTTTTGGTATTTTTATTGAAAGTGTTCTTTTTGAGTTTCCATCGAAACAAAAACGAAATCCCCCCACTCCTACATTTTCATGGATTTATGTCACTGGATGGGACTCTTCTTATGCCTCTGGGGTATCCGGGTTCCAAAGATAATAGGTGGCATTCTTGCATTACATAGCGCTTTGATCTCTATGGACTGGTCAGACTTCTGATACATCTAAATTGTTTGAGGGTAGAGAGTGGCATTCAGTCAAGTTTAATTCCTGGGTCATCTTGATCCCCAGAAGTTTTAAAATCTACAGCCACGTAGGTTTCAGCAGCAGGATTAACCTGGTTCTTCGAAAGTATAGTAGGTTAATGCATATCAAGTCCCAAGGCCGTAAGAGAGCATGTATGCACCAATTGCGCAAGAGTGATTCGATTTTTCAGAATTTCACCAATATTTTTGACTCAGGTACGATATACATTTAAGGCTGTGAATTTTTTTCCACTGTCCTACGGTTAAAATGCTTCAGCAAAAGATGGCAATTAACTATCATTCGATAGATGAGACTCAGCTTTGTTTATGTTTTGAATTAAGTTTTTTTTTAAATATGTTTTACATTACTTTTTAGATTGATAAATAGGTCCCAATTCTGAAATCAGGTTTTATTTCTGCCTAGAAAGGATATATGCGTAGTTTGAAATAAGTTGAACACCTAACTAGCAAGCAGACAAGGATCCCATGGAAATGCGAAGAATACAATTAATATAGAGTTTGTAATGAAAATTCACTATTTACCACAAATTTCTTGGGCAGCCCAGATGAGTATTATATTGTTATGTATGTTGTAACTATCTTTTTAATAATGAAAAAATAGAGTAAAAAAAGATAAGAGATTGACGGAGTAAATCAACAAGAGAACTTATAAAAGGAAACAATAATATACAGGCACGTACATAGGAGAAAGAATTCCAGACCGGACTTTCCCAAAATTTTCTATAATAGTTCTAATTTTTCACCAAGTTTCTCTTTATTACTTTTCTATTCATTTTAGTGAATTTATTCATCCCCAAACACGCCCCTGCCCTTAGGCCAATTAATAAACAGGTCGTTGCTCAAACACAATATAAATTTTAATATTCACTTACCATACGTAGTGCGAAACGTTTATGAAGATGCAGCTTCTTACTCCTTGAATTCCATTTTGAATCGCGACGGGTTGTATGAGTAGATAAAAAGTGGTACTTTCTCCGGGAGTAATTCCCTCCTATTTCGAAAATGTCACAATTTCCCCATGTTATTCTATATTACCTCAGCAAGCCACTCCATGGTTTAGGGGTTTCTGGAATTTCTGCACCTGAGTTATTCTTTCTTCTTAAGGTTCTCCAGGTAAGTTTGAGAACATAAAAAAGATTTGGAGACTAATTTGCGAATATTGTGTATGGCCTGAAAAGTTGCCGAATTTAGCCAAAGTTAGTAAATATCACCTTAGATAGAATATAATACCAGCTGTCTAAATCAATAGCAGCATCATCAAGACCATGTTCATAGATTGACGCCCAATATATACAGTGGTGTCAATTCACGAAAACTTAATGTGTAGGGACGGTGTAATGTATTTATCATATTCTAGGTGTGGAAGTAAATTTGATGCTTTTCTAACTTTTTTTTTTAATAAAAATACCAATAAAAATGCATTTTAAATTGACCCCCCCCCCTTCCCAAAAAAAGTATTTTTTTAAATTTAGTGGGAGGAGCCAAAAATCCAGGTGAAGGCACATACATCTCCCGTCAAAATTGACATCACTGCGTATATGGTAATCGACCCTGCTATGTTAATTGGTGACGTCTGTGAAATAGCTAGCACCCTCCTTTCTTTCTCTATCGTAGTTCTATGTAAGAACTTTCGTTTTAAGTATATATGATCTAACTATCCATGCAACGTAGTAACTTCAAACTGAAACAAGTCAAAACATGCTGTGACTTGAAACGTGACAAAGCACCAAGGACAGTGAAACTGAGTGAAACTTGTTTGAATTGGTTAGGTGGATACTTGCACAACCATATATAGTACATCCTTAATGTACAACCTTAAATAGTACGTCGCCTCAGTTTATTTGTAGAATAGCAAGGTATCTGGAAATTTTGTTAAATAAAACGAGTAAAGCTTAACTTATTTTCAATTTATACAAGGTTTAAGGACAAGCAATTGTGATTAATATATTTGCAAAGAATATTGAATGAGGAATTGCATTGTATTTCTCTTTTGTTATTTAAGTTTAAAGTTCAAATTGAATTTAAAAAAACGCAATTTTTCGGCCGATAGTAAGAAAAACATTGGGGGGGGGGGGGCTGTTTTCAAGTTCTCGCTAAACACATATTATTAAAAATTCAACGGCCCTTGTGTTTGAGCAACCTTTCTTAAAGAATTATGACAAAAAGTCAAATTTTAGCATAAAGAGAGAAGGCCAACGAAGGGGAACTCTCTCCCTTATATATGGATCACAGTTTATAGAATTATCTATAAACTGTGATATGGATTAACGTCTGTTAGTTTTAAGTTTTAATGCTGTTCCTTGCTTTCAGTCGAAAAAAAAACTTGTTTTTGAGTGTATGTTTCATTTAAGTGTTTGTTAATGATGGCTGACGCAAGTTCATTATATTTGTGCTTTTCATGATGATCGCCGATGTAAGTTTATTATATTTGTGCTTTTTTTGTGTTCATGGCCGTATTTTTGGCTTTAACACACTTATCTATCTATCTATACATGTGAAAAAGAATAGGAAAAACCGAGAATGCTTTTTTTTTAGAAAATAACCTCTATTCCACATGAAGTTTTGGTGGTAGAGCACGCCAAATTGAAAAAATAGAAACGAACCGTTTGTGAAGAACCAGCTAAAATTCAGCGATGAAGCATGCAGTTGAAGCTGTAGTTGCCTTTAAGAATCAACAGATTGCTGATTATTGAAAGTTTATGGCCGAAAAGCGTGCCAAATTTAGCCAATCAGTTTTTACTTATTAATTTTCACGGGCCAACGTGGCAACACTGACGAAAGAAAATGAGATAACGTCATAAACTTCATAATTTTGAAACAACTATTAGAAAAATCTTAGAAAATTACAATTTCCAGGTATAAATCGACCTAAGATGGGTCCAGAGGGCAAAAAAGTTCTTGTCTTGATATATTTCCCTGGCCGTAAAAGAATCTCAACGGCCTATAATTCTAATCAGAAAGCAACAGAAAATTTTAGCGTTTAACTTTTCTTTTCTTGTTTTTTTTTTTCAAAACTGAAGCATAAAAGGAAAAACGATTACCTTAAACATTTAATAAATAACTTGTGTGCCTACAACAAATATTTTTCTTTAAACCGAGGAGTCGCTCTCTATCAGAAAACGTGTACACGAGGTGGCGCATGCGCGACGTGGCGGAATTGTGCCAATCGTGGTGGAATGTGCGGCATACGTGTTGTTCCAAGATGAACACTATGTTGAGAGCAGCCAGTACACCCTCATTTTAAACTATATTCTGGATTTGAATCCATTAGGCTACTTAATACAATGAACAAATATAGCTAATAGGTTTCTAAAAGTGAAAATTTTAATGCATTTTTCACTTTTCATGGAATTTAGATACCGTTGGCTAAATATATGTAGCTTACTTTGAATTTAGACGGCCGAAAGCCCTGTTTTGAGCTCAACAAATTTTAATAATTCTCAAAAAATCTTAATGTGGTTAATAACCCTTCTTATTAGTTTTCGAGGCTTTCAAATCACCCACAATTATTTCCTGATCATTCCCACTAAATGTTCTGATTTTTGAATCAGGCATTCGTGTTATTATCATTGCATCATGCCGGATACGATTTGCTCTCTGTTTAATCAGGATATAAAAAAGAGGATTTTTTTACTTCCGAAATAGTAGCACGTGTTCTTATTACTGTAATCGAGTAATTATACTCGAGAGCTGCTCGTATAAATGTTATTCCCCCTCAGGTTCCATTATTCCTAGATTTAGCAAATTGTCACCTTGTCACCACATATCAAAATAGTTGTCAAACATCTGTTTTTGTTTCCGTTGGAAAAGTAAAAGGGGACGCCCTTTCAATTTTTGAAGATAGGTAGAGCCACTCGGTCGTGACAACTGCCCATTGATGAAATGACATTTATCTATGCACTGCACTGTAGACCACAACCATTACGCTAGGATCAGACGATAGGCATTCACCTACGGTACTTTTTAGAGAAGGGAGGGGGGAGTATTTTCTATTTTTCTGGATACTCTAAAACTGTCAATTTTCATGGAGTTTTCGTTTTCCGGAAGGCGCTTGTTTCGCCTTAAAATATAGTTTTAGTCAGGGTCTTATAAGTTGAGACAATTTTTTGCATTTAATTTCCAAATTTTCACTTTTAACACTCAAGGAAAGAATACCAATGGCACTCATGAACATAGAAACATTCGCTGGTCAACAAATATAGTACTAAAAGATGCATTAAATTTCACCTAACTTAAAAACTACCTTCAAGTGCAGGCAAGTATGCTAGGATTTTTTCGATTTGCCAATACAAAAAAAATAATTTAGTAATTTGTGTAAGAAGTGCCAGACGTTCGGGGAAACTTTGGATTTTAAGGAGAACCGTGCCCCAGTATCCTCTCCCCCTTCGTACGTCACTACTCAAATTAACAATATCCTTTTAAAAATATATTTTAAGTGGAGTTAGCATGTCCAGAATGCATGGTTGTGGATTCGCCTAAAATTGTATTGTTAAGTGACTTCATGTTCCATAACTTCATAAAAGAGGACTGTTTTAGACAATTTCAGCAAGTACATTCCTTCGTTTTATTTTACAGTATTTGCTAAGGAAACAAATACGGTAATCGCTTGTTAGATAAATCACGTTATTTTTCATATAGGTATTATAGACCCTACTAACATTAAATTAAAAAAAAAATAAATGAAAGTAAGGAGCGACATTAAAACTTAAAATGAAAAGAAATTATTCCGTATATGAAAGGGGCTGTCCCCTCCTCAACGTCTCGCTCTTTACGCTAAAGTTTTTTATTGTTTAAGAAAATAAAGTTGTGAGAAAGAGTCAAAGCTTAGCGTAAAGAGCGAGACGTTGAGGAGGGAACAGCCCTTTTCATATACGGAATAATTTCTGTTCCTTTTAAGCTTTAATGCCGCTCCTTACTTTCAGTTAAAAAAACTTGTTTTTTTTTATATTTAATTTTTGAACGTTTTTGAATTAATGCAGGTTTTGATTTTGGCTCACCGTAGATCAATAATTAAAACACAATTTACATATTAATTTTACTTTTATTTGGTTAAATGGCTTTCTCGAAAGTTATTTAATTTTATTTACGAAAGTTTTTATTAGTAATAAATATACGTAACTTAGGAATTAACATACGTGACGAACTTCTATATTCATTGGGAAATCCGGTGCCCCCTTTATAGCAATGTCCGTTCCCCCATGACAACTTCCTCCATGAAAAGATACTCCCACATAACCCCCGACCCCCCCCCCACACACACACTTCCAGAAAAAAATCCCCCCTGAAAACGTCTGTATACTTCCCAATAACCAATACTATATGTAAACATTGGGTAAAGTTCATAACTTTCAGCCCTCCCCCCGGGGACTTTGGGGGATTAAGTCATCCTAAAAGACATAGTTATTATATTTTCGACCATGCTGAACAAAATAGCCGTCTCAAAATTTTGATCGGGTCACGAAGGCAAAAAAATGAGCGTGGGAGGGGGCCTAGTTGCCCTCCATTTTTTTGGTGGCTTAAAAAGGGCACTAGAACTTTTGATTTCCGTTCGAATTAGCCCTTCCACGATATTCTAGAACCACTGGGTCGATACAATCACCCCTGGGAAAAAAAAAACAACAACAAAAAAAACGTATCCATGATCTTTCTTCTGGCAAAAAATGGAAAATTTCACATTTTTGCAGATAGGAGCTTGAAACCTCTACAGTAGAGTTCTCTGATACGCTGAATCTGATGTTGTGATTTTCATTAAGTTTCTATAACATTTAGGGGGTGTTTCCCCCCTTTTTCGAAAATCAGGCAAATTTTCTTAGGCGCGTAACTTTTGATGGGTAGGACTAAACTTAATGAAGCTTATATATTTGAAATCAGCATTAAAATCTGTTTCTTTTGATGTATCCATTGGTATTGGTTGAAATATCTCCGTTTTTTAGAGTTTCGGTTATTATTTAGCTGGGTCGCTCCTTACTTACAGTTCGTTACCACGAACTGTTTGATAAAATCACTTTATACAAATATAACACAGTAACCTATGATCATTCCCTATCTCAACCATTATAAAAAGACGGACCGAGATGCAAGTGCTCCGGAGAACATGTAGAAAAATAAGTAGAATGCAGAATGCACAAATGCATATGTACAATGCACAAGTAGAAACATAAGCGATATTGGATTTTTTCACGGGTAGACAAAGCAGATTTCTCTTGAATGCAAAAAACGTATTGAGTTTGACTTATTTTAATTTCTTTTTGGGTTTCATTTATTTATTGATACTGATTTGTGGTAGTTGTATGCTTGGTAGATTATTTGATTCTCATTTTGTTCATTTTTGGTTTAATGGAGTTCTTTACTTTTTTGTGAAAAACTAATTTTGTGCAAACATTTTTTTTTTTTATTAATTTCTGTTCGTTTTATATTGACATAGTCTTTTTCAGGGAGAAAGATTGGGCCTCTTCTGAAGTTAAACAACCATCCCTTCCATAAGAACCTTTAATACCCCCTGAGCATAACTTACGACCCTTGCCCCTAATCTCTGGGGTATTTTGAATAGAATGGCTATCTCAAATTTCTATTAGACGTATTTCGGGAAAATATGACGTGTGTGTAGGGGGGAGAGGGTAGCTGCTCTCTGATCACTTTGACTCTTAAAAAGAGCACTAGAGTGTCTGATTACCAATCCAATGAGCCCTCTTTGAAGTTTATATGACCACACTTTCTATAAAAAACCTATATGTCCCCACGGCATAACTTACAACCCTTGCCCTGAGGGCTGGGGAGATTTGTTACGCTCAAAGATATAATTTCCAGACCTTTCTGATAGGCTTTACAAAATGGCTACATCAAAATTTTGATTGGAAAAGTTTGGGGAAATGATAGGCGTGGAGAAAGACATTTGCCATCTGATTACTTACGACAAATAAAAAAGGCACTAGTACTCTCAATTTCCAATCGAATGAGCCCTTTTTGAAGCTTCTAAGACAAAACTCTATAAAAACGTTATATGCCCCAAGGGTATAATTTCTAACCCTTGTCCTGAGGGCTACGGGGGGAGGGTTGTCATCCTCAAAGACATAATTTCCAGACCTTTCAACTACGTTGAACAAAATGGCCATATCAAAATGTTAATCAGAAATTTTTGGGGAAATAATGGGCGTGGGGGGGCATTCTCCCTCTGATTACTTTCGACTATTAAAAAGGACAATAGCCCTCTCAATTTCCAGTCGAAAGAGCCCTTGTTGAAGTTTTTACGACAACACTTTTATATGCAATTATATGTCTCCAGGGCATAACTTAAAACCTTAGCCCTGAGGGCTGTGAAGGGTTATCATACTCAAAAACATAATTTCCGGATCCTTCAACTACGTTCAACAGAATTGCTATATCAAAAGGTTGAACGGGAGTGTTTGGGGAAATGATGGATATGGGGCGGGGGCATTCACCCTCCGATCGCTTTTGACTATTAATAAGGGCACTAGCCCTCTCAATTCCCAATTGAATGAGTCCTTTTGAAGTTTCTACGACAACGCTGGCGAAGACCTAATTTCCAGTGCTTTCAACTACGCTGAACAAAATGTGTATCTCAAAATTTTGATTGGATGTGTTTGGGGAAATGGTGGGCGTAAAAGGGGTGTCAGTTGACCTCCAATCACTTTCGACTATTAATTAGGGCACTAGTGCTTTCAATTTCCAACCGAATGAGCCCTTTTTGAAGTTTCTATAACAACGCTTTCTATAAAACCTGATATGCCCCCAGGGCATAACTTACAACCCTTGCGTTGAGGGCTGTGGGGAGAGTGTCATCCTCAAAGACATAATTCCCGGACTTTTCAACTACGTAGAATAAAATGGTTATCTCAAAATTTGTATTTGATGTTTTTGGAGAAATGGTGGGCGTGGGAGGGGTGTTAGTCTTCCTCCAATCACTTTAGACTATTAAAAAGGGCACTAGCCCTTCGAAGTTTCAAAGTTTTCAAAGTTTCTATGACAACGTTCTCTATAAAAACCTTATATGCCCCCAGGTCATAACTTACAACCCTTGCCCTGAGGGGTGTGGTGAGAGGGGGGGGGGTATCATGCTCAAAGACATAATATCCAGAACTTTAAACTACGTTGAAAAAATCGGCTGTCTCAAAATTTTGATTGCATATGTTTGGGGAAATGGTGGGCGTGAAAGGGGGCTAGTGGCCCTCCAATTAGTTTCGACTAGCCTATTAAAAAGGGCACTAGGCCTTTCAATTTTCAATTGGATGAGCCTTTTTTGAAGTTTCTACGACAACATTTTCTATAAAAAAAAAACTTATATGCCCCCAGAGAAGACCTTACAAACATTGGCTTGAAGGCTGTGGGGGGGGGGGAGGTGGTTGTCATCCTCAAGAATCTAATTTCCAGAACTTCCATCTAAGTTGAACAAAATAGCTATCTCAAAATTTGATTGGATGTGTTTGGGAAAATGGTGGGCGCGAAAGGAGTGTTAGTTGCTCTCCAATCACTTTCGACAATTAAAAAGGGCACTAGCCCTTTTAATTTCTAATCAAAGGAACCCCTTTTGAAGTCTCGACGAAAACGCGTTCTATAAAAACCTTATAAGCCCCCACGTAGACCCCGACGCCGCACCGGCGGAAAAAACCGAACGCCGCCAACAAGAGGCCCGGTTGACCGCCACTGAAGTGTCGCTACGCCACCGGCAGAGGCGGTGGCGTTCGGCTGACTTTGAATTAATTTTGCGGCAATTCTTTATTGCGTCAACTGCAAGGTCGGAGCTTTTCTTTCTCGTGTGGTTTCGTGTTTTGATTTTCCTGACTAGAAATCAAGCAGGGCTTGCACTATCCCCGAATTTTCGGGTATTTCCCCAAAAATCCATGCGTCACCCCAAAAATCTATGCGTCACCCCGAAAAAAAATTTGGTTCCCCGAATCCCCGAAAATCACCCAATCACGGTGCCACCCCTAGCGATTTATCACCAGTGACTTTCCCTGCCAAATATTACTTTGCATTCTATAATTCTTCACTACTCTCTTGTTCGTTAATTTTCGTCTCTTTTGTTACTTTGCATAAAAACCAGACATATGCAATTGCAATATACATAGTTCTTCATATGTTGACCAAAAAAGCATCGTCTTTATGAAATGAGATTAAATCATTTCGAATGCAGTTTCCCAATTGCTATTTCTTACATCATTTGTAGTCAAGGATTTTATTTTTAAGTTGAATAGAACGCATTCACTACTAAACAGCTTCAGTTGGATTTTGAAATTGACAGTCAACAGATTGTTTCTACAGCTGAATCAGTAAGTTTGCAGAAAGTAAGTTTGCAGTAAGTTTGGAGAATTTTGTTTTCTTTTGCTGTTTTTAGATAAGATTTTCTTAATGTTTAATACACAATTGTTGAACACCTGATAAATTAAAGAAAATACAATTTTCTTTCTGAAAGTAGCCACGGGTTTACAAGGCTCGAGTTTATTCTGGTGCCTTGTGTTACAACGTGTTCTTGCCGGTTCAGGGTGCAAATCTCGATACCTGCTTGACTCGAAAAGCTTCTGTCCAAAGACAAGTAAGCTGGTGTCGTCTGCCATCAAGTCCATCTAGGCCTAGGATTTTGAGGCTATCATCATAATTCGTGAATTCCGGACCTAATATCACACGGGTAGCTCGTTCCTGCACATTCCTAAGGTCATTTCTTTGCTCTTTACTTAACCCCGGATGCCGCACAGGACAAGCATACTCTAAAATACTCCGAATGTACAGTTTATAAAAATTCAACAGTGAAAAACGACTAAAACCAATTCGCCGAATTGTGACTAGATTACGCAACTCTATATTCGGTCTTCTTAGCACAATTATTTACATGATCCATCCATGAAATTTTTGAGTTAAAAGTCACACCTAAAATTGTCATATTATTTACAATTGGCACATTTATATCATTTTGACTAGGAACTTTTTTTTTCAAAAACGAGACTCTCATAAGTGCTGACTTTTTCCTATTAATTGAAAGCCGTTCTTCTTCACAGTCAGCCTCAAAACGGCAAATTATGCCATCCGTACTAATCATGGATCCTAGCTTATGAAGTATCAGCAGTGACAAATCATCTGTAAACTTCACTCTGTTTTCATGCCAAGTCGCAATTTTGTTACAAGGTATTAAAAATAAAACACGTCCCGTTTTGGTACCTTGGGGCATTCCACAGAAAACCTCAAGAAAATCCGATTGTATCCCATCAACACTAACACACTGTTGCCATCCGTGTTAAAAACTACAAACTATCCGAATTAAAAAAGGTCTAAAATCTGTCATTGACTCAAGAATATCCCGATGGCTTGATTTGTCGAAAGCCTTTTCTAAGTCTGCTTGCAATATTTCTACAAATGCATCTTTATTTTCTAGATGCTCCAGGGCTTCTTCCACAATTTTGATTAGATAATGTACTGTGCTAGATTGTTTGATTAATCCATACTGACAGGGATCTATTTTATCACAGAAATTTTCTAGTAACCATTTCTTTAGAAAATGTTCGAAAACTTTAGATACAACAGGGGTCAAAAATATAGGTCGTTGGTCATTCACCCCTTTTGGATTCGAAACTTTAGGTATTGGCGTTACAAATGCTTTTTTTTTTAATCATCCTGAAAGGTACCACTCAAAATACATTGATTTAAAAAGGCAGTCAGAGGTTCAGCTAGAAAGGCTGCGTTTTCTTTGTACAGGGTTGCTGGAATGTCTCCAGGGTAAGTTGCTTTATTGGGGTCAAGTCTCTTAAGAACCTTTGCAACTTCGTAAGGGAAAATCACAGGTATTTCAGATGGAACAGCCAAGGAGGGAACACTGGAAATTGGTGGATTGCTTCTGCAAATACTAGCAAAATACTTATTAATAGCGTTTGCGTCGAGCTTATTCCCAGATTCGTCGTATACGCTTACACTTTGCCTTACAGAGGAGTCAGTGAGAAGCCGTATTCCTTTATAGTAACCGGCTGGGTTTGTGGTCATGAGCTCGTTCATTTTTGAACCCTAGGACTTCTCAGCCAATCTACATTCAAAGACCACTTGATTTCTCAGCTTGGAAGCTCCACCTATCTTCCCCTTTTTATGGAGCCTGTTGCGTTTGCGTATCAGCCTTTTCAGGCGCGAGTTAATCCAGGGCTTGTCAGCTGAGTTTACTGTCAATGTCTTCTCTGGAAAACACATCATAAGCTATCCGTATTTCAGTGGAAAATATTCTATACATGTCCTTGACATTGCAGTTTTTGTACAAACTTTTCCAGTTTTTCGAAATAGTCCATTTAGCGAATAGCTCTTTTCAAGACTCAGTCAGAGGCCGACTTAAAAAATTCTCTTGGTTCCTATTCTCTTTTCCTCCCTGGGACACCAGTGCACACAGAAGTGTGTACTTTTACCAAGACTCAGTAATTTCAATGGACCACTATAAAAATCGGGAATATCTTTGAAGATGAGATCAACGACAGACTTTTGAGTTGTCTTTTCACGAACAACATGCTTCAAGCTTAGCGATCGTTCAATCCAGCTTTCTATAAAAACCTTATATGCCCCCAGGGCATAACTTACAACCCCTGCCCTGAGGGCTGTGGGGGGAGGGGGGATTGTCTTCCTCAAAGACCTAATTCCCCGAAGTTTCAACTACGTTGAACTTAATGGCTATGTCAAAATTTTGATTGTATGTGTTTGGGGAAAAGGTGGGCGGGAGAGAAGGGTTAGTTGCCCTTTAATCACTTTCGACTATTAAAAAGGGGACTAGCCCTATGAATTTCCAATTGAATGAGCCTTTTTTGAAGTTTCTACGACAACGCTTTCTATAAAAATTGTATATGCCCCCCAGGGCATAAATTACAACCCTTGCCCTGAGGGCTGTGGGGGAATGTCCTCCTCAAAAACATAATTTCTATCTGGAAATCAACTAGGCTGAAAAAATGGCTATCTCAAAATTTTGATTGGATGTGTTTGGGGAAAAGGTGGGCGTGGAAGGGGTGTTAGTTGCCTTCCAATCACTTTCGACTATTAAAAAGGGTACAAGCCACTCTAATTTCCAATGAATGAGCCCTTTTCGAAGTTTCTACGACAAATCCCTCGATACGAAGTGCCCTGGTCTAAAGGAAAAATAATAAATAATACATTGTGCCAACACCGTTCTTTATTTAGGCTGCGCGATTGCGCTGCCTATGATTACAAGCAGGTTTCGAAGTCTCAAGTTGGTTTCAAAGGCATTTGGAGAAAGTTTCTGCGAAAATTCGCGTTCCAGGTTAAAATACACTGGACCGCTGATGGCAGATTAAAGGGAAGGAGCTGTTTGTACGTGCCGAGGATGTAGTAGCCAAAAAATCACTAAGTCGTAATCACTTAGTGTTATATTATTTATATACAGTGCATAAAACCTGCAAAACTATTTGAAACAAATGGCAAATAATTTTGTTTACAGACTACTGGAGAAGTAAATTTCTTTAATTTCATTAGCTCTTCAGTTATGGCATTGGCATAGTTTTATGGGAAGGTTATTCCTTCCCATAAAACGATGTTTTTGGCAACTTACCATTGTCGGTGCTAAATTTGCAATGACTGAGCATAAAACTTATAAGGATCCGTGCAGACCTGAAATCGAAATCTGTCTGGTTTGTTGCTGGTTTTTAAAACATAAAGTAAGATCTAAGTTTACTTAAAACACTTATCTTTCTCTGAGTAATGAGTCATCTCAACTTATCTCAACTATCATGCTTTCTCAACTTATCATAATTGCGCATAGACGGATTGCTTGCCTTGCCTGTTCAAAATCAAAATACAGTACTTTCAGATTTGATTTCTAAGCATTCATTATTGGCTTATTTGATTACTCCTATCTAAGAAAGTCGAAAGGGAAACATACGTCTGTATTTTTTGGATTTATGTACAATAAATTCATTTGTATAAGATTTTACAGCCAAGTACTTAGACATTTTAGACTAGCAATATTATGGAGCTAATGCCTTTGATTGCGAAAAGTGGTGCTCTGCTGGCATTTAAAATGCTTAAATATGAATAGTCTAGCATGCATTGACTCTATTATTATCCCATAAGATGCTCAAAATGCTAGAACACACTACAGCAGTGGACAGTGGGAATGTGGCATATAATCGAGTGTTTTGGTAGACCAGGGCAATGCCCGGGAGGATTCTAGGGATAACCCATCCCCCCAAGAAGTTGGAACAAATTAAATGAAATCACTTTCGCTTATTATGGTTTTGATTTAGTTTTCCCATTTTCTAAAAAAAAAAATCCGTAAGATAATTGTCAACAATGAAGTTTTGGCAACTTGTAATTTGACCCTATATAATATGGTATATGTACCCACAGAGATTTTTACCAAGTGGGAATATTACCATCCTGCAGGAATGTATCAGGAGAAGGGGGTTGAAAAAGAAAGATTTTGCCCAGAAAGTGCCATGTTGTTTCGAATATTGGGAATTATTATTTTTTATTGTTATCGGTCCTCCAGGGTGACAATATTTACTACTGCCCTTTGATGTATTTATAAACCGTTTTAAGTCAATCTTTTCTTGTTCAAAAATTTAAATTCTTTAAAAAATATGGATTTGAAACGCTTGCAAAATATAACGCTTTGATTATTCCTTATAACGTAAGATAATCTCGCTTATTCATGATATTAAACAAAAAAAACAAGTTCGTTTAACTGAAAGTAAGGAGCGACATTAAAACTTAAAACGAACAAAAATTATTCCGTATATGAAAGGGGCTGTCCCCTCCTCAACGCCTAGCTCTTTATGCTAAAGTTTTTTATTGTTTAAAAAACAGATGTTGTGAGAAAGAGTCAAACTTTAGCGTAAAGAGCGAGGCGTTGAAGAGGGGACAGCCCCTTTCATATAAGGAATAATTTCTGTTCGTTTTAAGTTTTAATGTCGCTCCCTACTTTCAGTTAAAAAAACTTGTTTCTTTTATTTAGTTTCTGAACGTTTTTGAACTAATGCAGGTTTTGATTCTGGCTCACCGTACATGAATAATTAAAACAAAATTTGCATATTAATTTTACTTTTTTTGGTTAAATGGCTTTCTTGAAAGCTGTTTAATTCTATTTACGAGCGTTTTTATTAGTAATAAATATACATAACTTACGAATTAACTTACGTAACGAACTTCTATATTCATATATTTTTAATACGTATATTAGGGGGTTCGCCCCCTAATCATTACCTCGCTCTTTACGCTGAAGTTCGAATTTTGTTCTAATTCTTTAAAAATGACTTCTTAATCACAAAGGCCGTTAATTAGAATAAATAGGTCTTATGAAAGTACTAAATATAGTAGCGTATTATGAAAGTAGCGTAAAGAGCGAGGTATTGACTAGAGGGCGAACCCAATCATTTACTTAATAATTTCTGTTCGTTTTAAGTTTTGATGTTGCTCCTTACTTTCAGTTGAAAAACTTGTTTTTTAAAATTTAGTTTCTGATCGCTTTTTAAAGAATGCTGGGAAATCCGGCGCCACCTTCAAAGCAATGTCCCTTCCCCCATGAAAACTTCCTCCATGGAAAGATCCTCCCACGTAACCCTGACCCCCCACTACCAGAAAAATCCCCCCTGAAAATAACTTGCAGCCCTTCCCCCGGGGATTGTGGGGGATTAAATCATCCTTAAAGACATAGTTATTTTATTTTTTTTTACCGTGCTGAACCAAATGGCTATCTAAAAATTTTGATCAGGTGACTTTTGGAAAAAATGAACGTGGGAGGGGGCCTAGTTACCCTCCGTTTTTTGGTCACTTAAAAAGAGCACTAGAACTTTTAATTTCCGTTCGAATGAGTCCTCCCGCGATATTCTAGGACTACTGGGTCGATACGATCACCCCTGGGGAAAAGAAACAAAGAAAGAAACAAAAAAAAAAAAAACAACAAATAAACACGCTCCGTGATCTTTCTTCTGGCAAAAGATACAAAATTCCACATTTTTGCAGGTAGGAGCTTGTAACCTCTACAGTAAGGTTTTCTGATACGCTGAATCTGATGGTATGATTTTCATTAAGACCATATGAATCTTAGGGGGCGTTTCCCCTTTTGATGGGGTAGGACTAAACTTGATGAAACTTATATATTTAAAATCAGCATAAAAATCTGATTCTTTCGATGTAATCATTGGTATCAAAATTCCGTTTTTAGAGTTTCGGTTACTATTGAGCCGGGTCGCTCCTTACTTAGCCTACAGTTCGTTACCACGAACTGTTTGAAAATTTTCTCTCATACCCAACCCAAAACAGACTCTTATGTACGGTTCTATGTTCATTGGGATCTTCAATTTTCTTAATGCTTGATTGACCATTAAGCAGTACCTGTATGCTGCGTTAGAGTCTACATTATTGTTCGACAGTGATCGAATACTCTATTTTCCCCGTACAAACTGACGTAAGTAATTTGATTACTTATGAACAAGGGAGAGGGAGGCTGGACATTGCAGCTAATTTGTATTGTATACAAATGACATCTACTCTGTCATGCTATTTAATGTTCTACCACAGAGACAACTCAGAACATGCAATATAGCTAAACTTATCTATGAGTAATTTTTTTTAATATCGGCTAAGTTTGGCAAAGAAGTTTTCATTAGGTTTATTTTGATTTTTACTGCTGTTTTTTTGTCAAACAGTTTGTGGTAACGAACTGTAAGTAAGGAGCGACACGGCTCAATAGTAACCGAAACTAAAAAAAATGGAATTTTAATACCAATAGGTATACCAAATGAATTGGCTTATTATGCTGATTCCAGATATATAAGCTTCATTAAGTTTAGTGTTACCCATAAAAGGTTACGAGCCTGAGAAGATTTTTCTTATTTCTGAAAAAGGGGGAAACACCTCTTAAAATATACGGAATCTTAATGAAAATCACGCCATTAAATTTAGCGTATCAGAGAACCTTTTTGTAGAGGTTTCAACTTCCCATCTGCAAAAATGTGAATGATCACGGATGCGTGTTTATTTGTTTTTCCCAGGGGTGCACTAAAAGCTCTAGTGCCCCTTTTTAAGTGACCAAAAAGATGCAAGAAACTAGCGTCCCCCACCCGTCCCTTTTTCCCAAAATTATCCGATCAAAATTTTGAGATAGCCATTTTGTTCATCATAGTTGAAAGGCTCAATAACTTTGCCTTTGGATACAGCATTACCCCTCTCCCCCCACGCCCCAGGGGAAAGGTCCTTAAGTTGTGAAATTCACCCATTGTTTACGTATAGTATTTGTTATTGTGAAGTGTGTATACATTTTTGGGTGGGGGGGGGGGCAAATTTTATGCTGGAGAGTTTTCCACGGAGTAATTATACATTGAGAGGGCAGTTTCCAGGGGGTGAACTTTTCAGGAGAAATTTTACAGTGGGAGAATTCGCCATAATTCCTATACAAAATTGTTTTTATGTCTTGCTTTCTATTTTCTTTCTCAATTTACGCGTGGAGATGTCAAGGGCAATTGTCTGTTGTAAATTTTCACTGGGATTGAATTGTCTAGAGGATAATTCCATGGGGAGGGGTATTTCTCTGTGAAGGCGTAGCCAGATTTCCTTAAACGATCAAAAATTACTATGTATATGAAGGTGGCTACCTCCTCCTCAACAACTCGCTCTTTACGCTAAAATTTGATTTTTGTACCAATTCTTTAAGAAAGACTCCTGAGACACAAGGGTCGTTTAATTAGAAAAATAAGAAGCTTATTTAAAAGTGCTAAAAAGCTTTAGCGTAAAGAGCGAGGTGTTGAGGAGGGAACATCCCCCCTTCATATCCGTAGTAATTTCTGTTTGTTTTAAGTTTTAATGTTGCTTCCTACTTTTAGTCGAGAAACAGCTTGTTTTTATTTGATAACAACTAAAAACAAGCAAATATTTTCAAAAAACAACCGATTTTTCTAATGAAATTAAGCAGCGAAGTTCAAACTTGAAAATGACCCAAATTATATATATATATATATATATATATATATATATATATATATATATATATATATATATATATATATATATATATATATATATATATATATATATATATATTATATATATATATATATATATATATATATATATATATATATACATATTTATATATATATATATATATATATATATATATATATATATATATATATATATATATATATATATATATATATATAATATATATATATATATATATATATATATATAATATATATATATATATATATATATATATATATATATATATATATATATATATATATATATATATATATATATATATATATATATAGTATCGGGCCCCGGCACTCTGCAGGCTTCTATATATGGATTCTTACTGTCGCTTATCTTCTAAACGCACCCAATTTGAGCCTTTTCTTGATGTTATGACGTCCAAATGGACCTTAAATTAGAAGTAGTGTCTTTGTAAAATTATGCTTTTTTATTGGACCTTAAACTTTTGCCTTGGCTTCTCTTTTGTCATTATGAAAAACATATCACCAAGCCTTTGTTTCTTTTAATTATTCAGGTGGTGGGACAAAACTTTTTTTCTTCCAATGATTTATCTAGTCCGGGTTTTTGATTTTCAAAGGTACGGTAGGCATTGATGATCACCTTTGTTTCTTTTAATTGTTCAGTTGGTGGGACAAAAACGTCTTCTTTTGCCTCGGCTTGTCTTTTGTCATTATGAAAGACATATCGCCAAACCTTTGTTTCTTTTAATTGTTCAAGTGGTGGGACAAAACCTGCCTTTTCTTCCAATGATTTATCTAGTCCAGGTTTTTGATTTTCAAATGTAGGGTAGGCATTGATGACCTTATCCATGTCAAAATCCAAAATCCAATCATCATCGCTATCATTTTCAAATTGTTGTTTTACCTCGTTTTACCGATTTGTCGTTTTACCTCGGCTTGTCTTTCTTTATTATGAAATGCATAACACCGAACCTTTGTTTTTTCTTTAACAAAGGTATGGTAGGCATTGATGATCTTATTCATGTCAAAATCTCAAACCCAATCATCATCGCTCTCATTTTCAATTTCTACACGTTTTGATTTTCGCTGTCCAGGTTGATTTTCATTGACTTGCTCACATGTCCAGTGCCCCGTGTCTTCTAACCGCGTGTGTCTTTGCTCTTCATTTTCATTTTTGACACGCTCTAATTGTTGTTTTCACATATCTTCTACCGCCCGTGTCTTTGCTCTTCATTTTCATTTTTGACACGTTTTTGGTTTTTAATTACTTCAGGCAATTTAGCAATGGCCTTTGCTTTAGCTGCCCGTATTAGTGTTGTCGCAATTGGTGGTCCAGGTTGTCGATTTTTACATCTGATCACGTTTGATGGTACAGGTTTTGGTTCCAAAGAATGATTATTTATAGTAACTGCGACTGCAAATTTATGTTTTTTGGGCCTTCCAACAGACATTATCATAGGCAGCGCAATCGCACTGCCTAAGTAAAGAACGATGCTGGCACAATGTATTATTTATTATTTTTTCCCTTTAGACCAGGGCACTTCGTATCGAATGAGTTGTCGTAGGAACTTCGAAAAAGGCTCATTCGATTTGAAATTGGAGTGGCTAGTTCTCTTTTTAATAGTCGAAAGTGATTGGAAGGCAACTAACACCCCTTCCACGCCCACCATTACCCCAAACACATCCAATCAAAATTTTCAGATAGCCATTTTGTTCCGTGTAGTTGGTTTCCAGATAGAAATTTTGTTTTCTGTGGAGGACACTCCCCCACAGCCCTCAGGGCAAGGATTCTAAGTTATGCCCTGGGAGCATATAATGTTTTTATAGATAGCGTTGTTGTAGAAACTTTAAAAAGGGCTCATTCGATTGGAAATTCAAAGGGCTAGTGCCCTTTTAAATAGTCGAAAGTGATTGGAAGGCAACTAACACCCCTCCCACGCCCACCATTTCCCCAAACACATCCAATCAAAATTTTGAGGTAGCCATTTTGTTCAACGTAGTTGAAAGTTCTGAAAATTATTTCTTTGAAGATGACAAACCCCCCACACCCCTCAGGGCAAGGATTGTAAGTTATGCCCTGGGGGAATATTAGGTTTTTATAGAAAGTGTTGTCGTAGAAACTTCAAAAAGGGCTCATTCGATTAAAAATTGAAATAGCTTGTGCCCTGTTTAATAACACCCCTTCCACGCCCATCATTTATCCAAACACATACAATAGAAGTTTTGAGATAGTTATTTTGTTCAAAGTAGTTGAAAGGTCCGGAAATTATATCTTTGAGGATGACACTCCCTCCACAGTCCTCAGGGCAAGGGTTGTAAGTTATGCCCTGGGGGCATATAAGGTTTTTACTGAAAGCTTTGTCGTAGAAACTTGAAAAAGGGCTCATTCAATTGGAAATTCAAGGGGCTAGTGCCCTTTCTAATAGTCAAAAGTGATTGGAGGGCAACTAACCCCCCTCTCACGCCGACTTTTTCCCCAAACACATCCAATCAAAATTTTTAGATAGCCGTTTTGTTCAACGTAGTTAAAAGTTTCAGAAATTAGGTCTTTGAGGATGATAACCCCCTCAGAGCCCTCGGGGCAAGGATTGTAAGATATGCCCTGGGGGCATATAAGGTTTTTATAGATAGTGATGTTGTAGAAACTTTAAAAAGGGCTCATTCGATTGGAAATTAGAAGGGCATGTGCCCTTTTTAACAATCGAAAGTGATTGGAAGATAACTAACACCCTTCTCACATCCACCATTTCCCCCAACACATCCAATCAAAATTTGAGATAGCCATTTTGTTCAACGTAGCTAAAAAGTCCGGAAATTATGTTTTTGAGGATGACACTCCCCCAAGAGCCCTGAGGGCAAGGGTTGTAATTTATACCCTGGTGGCATATAAGGTTTCTTTTTATAGAAATTGTTGTCTTTTTATAGAAAGAAATTAATCTAAAAAAACTTTTTCCACAAAATAAGTTTTTCAAAGAAAAATTATAGAACTCCATCAAACCAAAAATGAGCAAAAATAAAATCAAATAATCTACCAAGCGTGAAACTACAACAAATCCGAATCGATAAATAAATGAAACCCAAAACGAACAGAAATTACAATAAATAACCGAGTCAAACTCAAAACGAGCAGAAATTAACACGAGTAGGGTTCAAAACCCCTATGCCTTCCGAAGGCCAGAACATAATTTGCACTTTACTGAAAAAAGTACAAATGAATCTGCATTGTCAGTTTAATTTACATATACTGATATTTAGTAATTAAAAAGTTAATATTATTTGATTTATTAAAGTTATAAAAGTAAAAACATTTATATTTTTTGATACGACATAAAACCATAATGATAAACTAATAGCTTTCTTAAATGTGATACAAGACTAAAAAAGAAACCTCTCTCGAGTGGGAGTAATGCATGGTATTATTAATAAACCATCCACCAAAGGCAAAAATTTATTGGAATTTCCCACTTACATATGGGAAGTCAGAGGCAACGCTATAGCGTTGCCTATAGTAAAGGCCATACGGCTCCAATGTTTTATTTTTTTTCCAGAGGTACTTCATATGGAAGGGGTCGTCGTAGAAACTTCAAAGGGGCCTCATTCGATTGGAAATAGAGAGTTCTAGTGCCCTTTCTGTGGATCAAAAGGGATTGGAAGGCAACTAACACCCCTTCCACGCCCACCAATTCTCCAAACACATCCAATCAAAATATTGAGATAGCCATTTTGTTCAGCGTAGTTGATTTCCAGACAGAAATTATGTTTTTGAGGAGGACACTCCCCCACAACCCTCAGAGCAAGGGTTGGAAGTTATGCCCTGGGGGCATATAATGTTTTTATAGAAAGCTTTGTCGTAGAAACTTCAAAAAAGACTCATTCGACTGGTATTTCAAAGGGCTAGTGCAGTTTTTAATAGTCGAAAGTGATTGGAGGGCTACTAACCCCCTTCTCACGCCCACCTTTTCCCAAATACATTCAATCAAAATTTTGAGATCGCCGTATTGTTCAAAGTAGCTGAAAATTGAGGGAATTAGGTCTTTTAGAATGACCCCCCCACCTCTGGGCAAGGGTTGTAAGTTGTGGCCTGGGGCATATAAGTCTTTTTTTTATAGAAAGCGTTGTTATAGAAACTTCAAAAATGGCTCATTCGATTGGAAGTATAAATGGCTAGTGCCTTTTTTAATAGTCAACAGTGATTGGAAGGCAACTAACACCCCACCCACGCCCACCATTTCCCCAAACACATCCAATCAAAATTTTGAGATGGCCATTTTGTTCAACGTAGTTCAAAGTTCCGGAAATTATATCTTTGAGCAGGCAACTTCCCCCTTAGTCTTCAGGGCAGGGGTTATAAGTTATACCCTGGGGGCATATATAGTTCTTAAGACGGAAATACTCTTATAAAGTTCAGAGGGCTCATTTGTTTGGAAATGGAAAGTTCTAGTTAACTTTTTAACGTCAAAAGATATCGGAGGGTAACCAGCCCCACCCACACTCTTTTTTCCAAAATGCATCCGATAACCCCGATAACCTCTTTTAGGATGACACCCCCCCCCCGCCCTCAGAGCAAGGATTGTAAGTTATGGCCTGGGGGCATATAAGTTTTTTTTTATAGAAAGCGTTGTTGTAAAACTTCAAAAAGGGCTCATTCGATTGGAAATTTAAGTGGCTAGTGCCTTTTTAATAGTCAAAAGTGATTGGAAGGCAACTAACACCCCTTCCACGCCCACCATTTCACCAAACACATCCAATAAAATTTTTGAGATAGCCATTTTATTCAACGTAGTTTAAAGTTCTGGAAGTTATATCTTTGAGCAGGACACTTCCCCATAGTCTTCAGGGCAAAAGTTATAAAATACCCTGGGGGCAGATATAGTTCTTAAGGAGGGAATACTCTTATAAACTTCAGAGGGCTCATTTGATTGTAAATGGAAAGTTCTAGTTAACTTTTTAACGTCAAATGATATCGGAGGGTAACCAGCCCCCCCGCTCTTTTTTCCCAAATGCATCCGATAAAACTTTTTAGATAGCTATTTTGTTAAGCATAGTTCAAAGATCATAAAATTAAAACTCCGGTGTCGAAACAACCCCCAGCGCCAGGTGGGCAGGCCTTGTAAGTTATGCCCTGGGGACATATAAGGTTTTTATAGAAAGCTTTGTTGTAAAAAACTTCAAAAAGAGTAGAAAGGGGGGTAACAGCGCGAACCCCACACCAAATATGGGCATAGAGTCCCTAGGGAGATGGTTTTTATCAGTGAGAATAAAAAACAGGAATTTTCTCACATTGATGGATGTTTTCTTGGATGGTTATGTGTGTTGGTCAATTTATTTGATGTTTTTCACGGATGTCAACAGTAATTTATGTCTGTTTTATGGTTTTTGTCAGTGAGAATGGAAAAACAGTATTTTTCTCACTTGAAAAAACAGGAATTTTCTCACATTGATGGTTGTTTCATAAACGGTTATGTGTGTTGTTCAATTTATTTGATGTTTTTCATGGATGTCAACATCGATTTATGTCTGTTTTATGGTTTTTGTCAGTGAGAATGGAAAAACAGTATTTTTCTCACTTGAAAAAACAGGAATTTTCTCACATTGATGGTTGTTTCATAAACGGTTATGTGTGTTGGTCGATTTATTTGATGTTTTTCATGGATGGTTATGGATGATTTATGGTTTTTGTCAGTGAAAATTTGAATAACAGGAACTTTCTCACATTTATGTCTGTTTTTATGGTTTTTGTCAGTGAGAATGGAAAAACAGGAACTTTCTCACATTTATGGATGTCAACAGTAATTTATGTTCCTGTTTTATGTCTGTTCGTTGTCAGTGAGAATGGACATGCTCGACGCGAATGTTATGAGATTGTTTGGCTAACCTAACCTGAGAACTTGATTTACATAATCGGCGGGGAAATTATTTGATTCACGAAGGGGGAATTAAGAAACATTATGGTTTCTTTGATCTTTAGGCGAACCTAACCTGAGAACTTGATTTACATAATCGGCGGGGAAATTATTGATTCACGAAGGGGGAATTAAGAAACATTATGGTTTCTTTGATCTTTAGGCGAACCTAACCTGAGAACTTGATTTACATAATCGGCGGGGAAATTATCGATTCACGAAGGGGGAATTAAGAAACATTATGGTTTCTTTGATCTTTAGGCGAACCTAACCTGAGAACTTGATTTACATAATCGGCGGGGGAATGTATTGATTCACGAAGGGGGAATTAAGAAACATTATGGTTTCTTTGATCTTTAGGCGAACCTAACCTGAGAACTTGATTTACATAATCGGCGGGGAAATTATTGATTCACGAAGGGGGAATTAAGAAACATTATGGTTTCTTTGATCTTTAGGCGAACCTAACCTGAGAACTTGATTTACATAATCGGCGGGGGAATGTATTGATTCACAAAGGGGGAATTAAGAAACATTATGGCTTCTTTAATCTTAGGTCTGAGGGATAAGCGTTCTTTAGGTCAGAGAGAAAAATTAATATTCTATTTTTAAATAGGGCTTCATTGATCTTTAGTGTCAGGAATCATAAATGACATCACTTGTTATCTTGGAATTATGCGGGAGTCTAAAGAGATAGAAATTCTATTTTTAAATACGGCTTCACTGAGCTTTAAGTCGGAGAGATAAATTGATATTCTAACGAAACCTTAATAGTTTAGCTAGGAACATTTATGAGATGAAGAGATTAACGTAGGAAAGGGTTTCCTAGAAATTTGAAATGTGAAAGCACAGAGATGCCAAAAAACAAAAGGAACACACAGAAATTACTTTTAGGGGATTATTTGGGCGAAACGGTTTTAGACAGGTTATGGAATTATTTCGGCGAAACAGTTAGACATTTTAAAAGATGATTTTAGAAAGGGTTTTAGAAGAGGTTTTGAGTGTGGTCGTTATAGTAAACAAGTTCTATTTGAACAGTGTCGTGAGGTCCTCTACCCCAACCCCAAAGGGGCCCGATCGCCCTACCCCGATCCAAAGGGCTCCAATCCCCATACCCCAATTCCGAAGGAAGCCCCCAGTCCCCAAAGGTTCCCCGGGCTCCCACCCGGCCCCCCAGACCCCCAAAGGCCATCCCCGGGCCCCGTCTTTCGTTGATGTATGTTGACTGAAACCTATGATTTGGGGTGTATGGGTTGCTATTTTTGACTTTTCTGAGTTGGATTTCTTAGTCTTTCATAGGTATGTGTTGTCTGAAACCTATGATTTGGGATGGGTGGTTTGCTATTTTGACCTTTCTGAGCTGGATTTCTTAGCCTTTCATAGGTGTGGGTTGTCAGAAAATTATGATTTGAGATGTGTAGTTTACTATTTGGACTTTTCAGAGCTAGAATTCTTAGTCTCTCATAGGTGTTTGTTGTCTGAAACTTCTAGTTTGGGATGAGTAGTTTGCTATTTCAGACTTTTATGAGCTAGGCTTTCCTAGTATATCGTAGGTGAATGTTGTCAGAAAATTATGATTTGGGATATGTAAATTACTATTTCGGGCTTTTCTGAGCTAGATTTCTTAGTCCCTCATAGGTGTTTGTTGTCTCAAACCTATAGTTTGGGATGAGTAGTTTGCTATTTTTGACTTTTCAGAGCTAGGTTTCGTAGCCTTTCATAGGTGTGTGTTGTCAGAAATTTATGATTTGGGATATGTAAATTACTATTTTTGACTTTTCTGAGCTAGATTTCTTAGCCTTTCATGGGTGTTTGTTGTCTGAAACCTATAGTTTGGGATGAGTAGTTTGCTTTTGGACTTTTCAGAGCTGGATTTCTTAGCCTTTCGTGGGTGTGTGTTGACTGAAACTTAGTATTTGGGATATGTAAATTACTATTTCGGGCTTTTCTAAGCTAGATTTCTTAGTCTTTCGTTGGTGTGTGTTGTCTGAAACCTATGATTTGGGATTTGTAGTTTTGCTTTTTGGACTTTTCAGAGCTAGGATTCTTAGTCCCTCATAGGTGTTCGTTGTCTGAAACCTATAGTTTGGGATGAGTAGTTTGCTATTTCAGGCTTTTCTGAGATAAGGTTTCTTAGTATTTCATAGGTGTGTGTTGTCTGAAACTTATGACTTGAGGTGTCTAATTTGCTATTTCAGGTCTTTCTGAGCTAAGGTTTCATAGTATTTTGTAGGTGAATGTTGTCTGAAACTTATGATTTGGGATATGTAAATTACTATTTCGGGCTTTTCTAAGTTAGATTTCTTAGTCTTTTGTTGGTGTGTGTTGACTGAAACCTATGATTTGGGATATAAGGTTCTTAGTCTTTCGTTGGTGTGTGTTGTCTGAAACCTGGTGTGTGTTGACTGAAACCTATGATTTGGGATATAAGGTTCTTAGTCTTTCGTTGGTGTGTGTTGTCTGAAACCTATGATTTGGGATTTGTAGTTTGCTTTTTGGACTTTTCAGAGCTAGGATTCATAGTCCCTCATAGATGTTTGTTGTCTGAAACCTATAGTTTGGGATGAGTAGTTTGCTATTTCAGGCTTTTCTGAGCTAAGGTTTCCTAGTATTTTGTAGGTGTGTGTTGTCTGAAACTTATGATTTGAGGTGTGTAATTTGCTATTTCAGGCTTTTCTGAGCTAAGGTTTCATAGTATTTCGTAGGTGAATGTTGTCTGAAACTTATGATTTGGGATATGTAAATTACTATTTCGGGCTTTTCTAAGCTAGATTTCTTAGTCTTTTGTTGATGTGTGTTGTCTGAAACCAATGATTTGGGATGGGTGGGTTGCTATTTTTGACTTTTCTGAGCTGGATTTCTTAGCCTTTCATAGGTATGTGTTGTCTGAAACCTATGATTTGGGATGGTTAATTTGCTATTTTTGACTTTTCTGAGCTAGGTTTCTTAGCCTTTCATAGGTGCGTGCTGTCAGAAAATTATGATTTGGGATTTGTAGTTTGCTTTATAGACTTTTCAGAGCTAGGATTCTTAGTCCCTCATAGGTGTTTGTTGTCTGAAACCTATAGTTTGGGATGAATAGTTTGCTATTTCAAGCTTTTCTGAGCTAAGGTTTCTTAGTATTTCATAGGTGTGTGTTGTCTGAAACTTATGATTTGAGCTATGCAATTTGCTATTTCCGACTTTTCATAACCAGATTTCTTAGTCTTTCGTAGGTATGTGGTGTCTGAAACCTATGATTTGGGATGTGTGGGTTGCTATTTTTTGACTTTTCTGAGCTGGATTTCTTAGCCTTTCGTAGGTGTGTGTTGACTGAAACCTATGATTTGGGAATGAGTGGTTTGCTATTTTTGACTTTTCTGAGCTAGATTTCTTAGCATTTCATAGGTGTGTGCTTTCAGAAAATTATGATTTGGGAGGTGTAGTTTGCTTTTTGGACTTTTCAGAGCTAGGATTCTTAGTCCCTCATAGGTGTTTGTTGTCTGAAACTTCTAGTTTGGGATGAGTAGTTGGATATTTCAGGCTTTTCTGAGCTAAGGTTTCTTAGTATTTCGTAGGTGAAGCTTCCACGTCAGTTTTAAGTTCACCAAGACATAAAAAATTTAAAGTTCAGTTCTAATTTTTCCACAGAAGATGGGAAAAGTTATACTATGATTGTGATTATTTTCTATGAAGATAGAAAGTTTCACTTTAATTCTAAATTTTCTTAAATTCAGTTCCGACTTTTCTCAAAGAGATGAAAAACTTTAAAGTTCAATTTAAAATTTTCTCAACGAAGTCAAGGAAAGTTCAAGTTCTCTTCTGAATTTTCACAATGAAAAAGAAATTAGTCATTGATCATTTCTATTTTTCCAAATAATATAAAAATTTTCCACTTTAGTTCAGATCTGTCTCGAAGAGATGAAAAATTTAAAATACTATTCCAAATTTTTCACAGAAGATAAAAAAGTTCAAGTTCTCTTCGGAATTTTACCAAAGAACACAATTCAATTCTAATTTCTCCAGAGAAAACATAAATCTTCCACTTCAGTTCTTTATTTCACAAAAACATAAAGAAATTTAGAGTTCAATTCTAAATTTTTCGGTGGAAGATAGAAAAAGTAATACCATACTTGTGAATATTTTCACGGAAGATAAAAAGTTCTAGTTCAATTTTAAATTTTCTCAACGAAGTGAAGAAAAGTTCAAGTTCCCTACTGAATTTTACCAAAGAACACAATTCAATTCTAATTTATCCAGAGAAAATAAAAATCTTCCACTTAAGTTCTTTATTTCACAAAGACATAAAGAAATTTAAAGTTCAATTCTAAATTTTTCAGTGGAAGATAGAAAAAGTAATACCGTACTTGTGAATGTTTTCCCGGAAGATAAAAAGTTCTAGTTCAATTTAAAATTTTCTCAACGAAGTGAAGAAGAATTCAAGTTCTCTTCTGAATTTTACCAAAGAACACAATTCAATTCTAATTTCACCAGAGAAAATAAAAATCTTCCACTTCAGTTCTTTATTTCACAAAGACATAAAGAAATTTAAAGTTCAATTCTAAATTTTTCGGTGGAAGATAGAAAAAGTAATACCATACTTGTGAATATTTTCACGGAAGATAAAAAGTTCTAGTTCAATTTAAAATTTTCTCAACGAAGTGAAGAAAAGTTCAAGTTCTCTACTGAATTTTACCAAAGAACACAATTCAATTCTAATTTCTCCAGAGAAAACAAAAATCTTCCACTTAAGTTCTATATTTTACAAAGACATAAAGAAATTTAGAGTTCAATTCTAAATTTTTTCGTTGGAAGATAGAAAAAGTAATACCATACTTGTGAATATTTTCCCGGAAGATAAAAAGTTCTAGTTCAATTCAAAATTTTCTCAACGAAGTGAAGAAGAATTCAAGTTCTCTTCTGAATTTTACCAAAGAACACAATTCAATTCTAATTTCACCAGAGAAAATAAAAATCTTCCACTTAAGTTCTTTATTTCACAAAGACATAAAGAAATTTAAAGTTCAATTCTAAATTTTTCCGTGGAAGATTGAAAAAGTAATACCATACTTGTGAATATTTTCTCGAAGAGATGAAAAATTTAAAATACTGTTCCAAATTTTTCACAGAAGATAAAAAAGTTCAAGTTCTCTCGGAATTTTACCAAAGAACATAATTCAATTCTAATTTCTTCAGAGAAAACAAAAATCTTACACTTCAGTTCTTTATTTCACAAAGACATAAAGAAATTTAGAGTTCAATTCTAAATTTTTCGGTGGAAGATAGAAAAAGTAATACCATACTTGTGAATATTTTCTCGGAAGATAAAAAGTTCTAGTTCAATTTAAAATTTTCTCAACGAAGTGAGGAAAAATTCAAGTTCTCTTCTGAATTTTACCAAAGAACACAATTCAATTCTAATTTCACCAGAGAAAATCAAACTCTTCCACTTAAGTTCTTTATTTCACAATGACATAAAGAAATTTAAAGTTTAATTCTAAATTTTTCGGTGGAAACAAGAAAAAGTAATACCATACTTGTGAATATTTTCCCGGAAGATAAAAAGTTCTAGTTCAATTTAAAATTTTCTCAACAAAGTGAAGAAAAATTCAAGTTCTCTTCTGAATTTTAGCAGAGAACACAATTCAATTCTAATTTCACCAGAGAAAATAAAAATCTTCCACTTCAGTTCTATATTTCACAAAGACATAAAGAAATTTAAAGTTCAATTCTAAATTTTTTGGTGGAAGATAGAAAAAGTAATACCATACCTGTGAATATTTTCTCGAAAAGATGAAAAATTTAAAATACTGTTCCAAATTTTTCACAGAAGATAAAGAAGTTCAAGTTCTCTTTGGAATTTTACCAAAGAACACAATTCAATTCTAATTTCTCCAGAGAAAATAAAAATCTTCCACTTAAGTTCTTTATTTCACAAAGACATAAAGAAATTTAAAGTTCAATTCTAAATTTTTCGGTGGAAGATAGAAAACGTAATACCATACTTGTGAATATTTTCCCGGAAGATAAAAAGTTCTAGTTCAATTTACAATTTTCTCAACGAAGTGAAGAAAAGTTCAAGTTCTATTCTCAATTTTACTAAAGAACACAATTCAATTCTAATTTCACCAGAGAAAATAAAAATCTTCCACTTCAGTTCTTCATTTCACAAAGACATAAAGAAATTTAGAGTTCAATTCTAAATTTTTCGGTGGAAGATAGAAAAAGTAATACCATACTTGTGAATATTTTCACGGAAGATGAAAAGTTCTAGTTCAATTTAAAATTTTCTCAACGAAGTGAAGGTGAGAGACAGGCAAAAAGTTAGGTGTATGATTAGGTTAGGTTAGATTAAGTTAGGTTAGGTTAAGTTAGGTTAGGCTAGGTTAGCCTACGTACGCGCGCGTACGTAGGCTAACCTAGCCTAACCTAACTTAACCTAACCTAACTTAATCTAACCTAACCTAACCTAATCATACACCTAACTTTTTGCCTGTCTCTCACTTAACCTAAGCTAACCTAAGTGAAGCGTACGTAGGCTAACCTAACCTAACTTAACCTAACCTAATCTAACATAACTTAATCTAGCCTAACCTAACCTAACCATACCCCCAGAAAAGGTTAGGTTAACTTATCATGAGCGCTCATGATAAGTTAACCTAACCTAACCTAACTTAAACATGTAGAAATGTTTCTATTTATTTATTAATATTTATTTATACCTAACCTAACCTATTGTTTTGGAAGTTAGATGAACGAGTTTGATTGATTGTCTTTAATAATAGAAGGAGTCACTCATTTTCTAATTTAAAAATTTGATGGGTAAATCCATAAGACAAAGGAGCTAAAATTTAATTTAAAATAGAATAGAACTTTAAATTTTTCATCTCTTTGAGAAAAAAACAGAACTGAAGTGGAACCTTTTTTATTTTCTTGGAAAAATTAGAAGAGAACTTTAAATTTTTTATGTCTTTGAGAAATTAAGAACTGAAGTGGAAGGTTTTTTCATTTTCATTGGTAAAATTCAGAATTGAGCTAACTTTTTTCTCTTCTTTAAGAAAATTCAGATGAGAACTTGAACATTTTGCACTTCTTCGAGAAAACTCAGAATTAAAGTGATGCACCTTATCTTCATGTCGAAGATTCAAAATCAATGTATAACTTTTTCTATCTTCTATGAAAAATTTGGAACAGAACTTTAAATTTTTCATCTCTTTGCAAAAAATCGGAACTGAATTTAAGAAAATTAGAATTAAAGTGAAACTTTTTATCTTCACTGGAAAATAATCACAATCATAGTATAACTTTTCCTATCTTCTACAGAAAAATTTAGAACTGAACTTTAAATTTCTATGTCTTTGAGAAATTATGAACTGAAGTGGAAGGTTTTTTCATTTTCATTGGTAAAATTCAGAATTGAGCTAACTTTTTTCTCTTCTTTAAGAAAATTCAGATGAGAACTTGAACATTTTGCACTTCTTCGAGAAAGCTCTGAATTAAAGTGGAGTTCCTTATCTTCATGTTGAATATTCACAATCAATGTATAACTTTTTCTATCTTCTATGAAAAATTTGGAACAGAACTTTAAATTTTTCATCTCTTTGCAAAAAATCGGAACTGAATTTAAGAAAAATTATAAATTATGTGAAACTTTTGATCTTCATTGAAAATAATCACAATCATAGTATTACTTTTTCTATCTTTCATCTAAAAATTTAGAATAGAACTTTAAATTTCTTTATTTCATTGTGGAACTTAAAACTGAAGTGGAAGATTTTTATTTTCTCTGGAGAAATTAGAATTGAAGTGTGTTCTTTGGTAAAGTTCAGAAGAGAACTTGAACTTTTCTTCACTTCGTTGAGAAATTTTAAATTGAACTAGAACTTTTTATCTTCCGTGAAAATATTCACAAGTATGGTATTACTTTTTCTATCTTCCACCGAAAAATTTAGAATTGAACTCTAAATTTCTTTAAGTCCTTGTGAAATGAAGAACTGAAGTGGAAGATTTTTATTTTCTCTGGTGAAATTAGAATTGAATTGTGTTCTTTAGTAAAATTGAGAAGAGAACTTGAACTTTTCTTCACTTCGTTGAGAAAATTGTAAATTGAACTAGAACTTTTTATCTTCCGGGAAAATATTCACAAGTATGGTATTACTTTTCTATCTTCCACCGAAAAATTTAGAATTTTGAATTTAAATTTCTTTATGTCTTTGTGAAATAAAGAACTTAAGTGGAAGATTTTTATTTTCTCTGGAGAAATTAGAATTGAATTGTGTTCTTTGGTAAAATTCCGAAGAGAACTTGAACTTTTTTATCTTCTGTGAAAAATTTGGAACAGTATTTTAAATTTTTCATCTTTTCGAGAAAATATTCACAGGTATGGTTTTAATTTTTCTATGTTCCACCGAAAAATTTAGAATTGAACTTTAAATTTCTTTATGTCTTTGTGAAATATAGAACTGAAGTGGAAGATTTTTATTTTCTCTGGTGAAATTAGAATTGAATTGTGTTCTCTGCTAAAATTCAGAAGAGAACTTGAATTTTTCTTCAATTCGTTGAGAAAATTTTAAATTGAACTAGAACTTTTTATCTTCCAGGAAAATATTCACAAGTATGGTATTACTTTTTCTCGTTTCCACCGAAAAATTTAGAATTGAACTTTAAATTTCTTTATGTCATTGTGAAATAAAGAACTTAAGTGGAAGATTTTGATTTTCTCTGGTGAAATTAGAATTGAATTGTGTTCTTTGGTAAAATTCAGAAGAGAACTTGAATTTTTCTTCACTTCGTTGAGAAAATTTTAAATTGAACTAGAACTTTTTATCTTCCGAGAAAATATTCACAAGTATGGTATTACTTTTTCTATCTTCCATCGAAAAATTTAGAATTGAACTCTAAATTTCTTTATGTCTTTGTGAAATAAAGAACTGAAGTGTAAGATTTTTGTTTTCTCTGAAGAAATTAGAATTGAATTATGTTCTTTGGTAAAATTCCGAAGAGAACTTGAACTTTTTTATCTTCTGTGAAAAATTTGGAACAGTATTTTAAATTTTTCATCTCTTCGAGAAAATATTCACAAGTATGGTATTACTTTTTCTATCTTCCACGGAAAAATTTAGAATTGAACTTTAAATTTCTTTATGTCTTTGTGAAATAAAGAACTTAAGTGGAAGATTTTTATTTTCTCTGGTGAAATTAGAATTGAATTGTGTTCTTTGGTAAAATTCAGAAGAGAACTTGAATTCTTCTTCACTTCGTTGAGAAAATTTTAAATTGAACTAGAACTTTTTATCTTCCGGGAAAATATTCACAAGTATGGCATTACTTTTTCTATCTTCCAACGAAAAAATTTAGAATTGAACTCTAAATTTCTTTATGTCTTTGTAAAATATAGAACTTAAGTGGAAGATTTTTGTTTTCTCTGGAGAAATTAGAATTGAATTGTGTTCTTTGGTAAAATTCAGTAGAGAACTTGAACTTTTCTTCACTTCGTTGAGAAAATTTTAAATTGAACTAGAACTTTTTATATTCCGTGAAAATATTCACAAGTATGGTATTACTTTTTCTATCTTCCACCGAAAAATTTAGAATTGAACTTTAAATTTCTTTATGTCTTTGTGAAATAAAGAACTGAAGTGGAAGATTTTTATTTTCTCTGGTGAAATTAGAATTGAATTGTGTTCTTTGGTAAAATTCAGAAGAGAACTTGAATTCTTCTTCACTTCGTTGAGAAACTTTTAAATTGAACTAGAACTTTTTATCTTCCGGGAAAACATTCACAAGTATGGTATTACTTTTTCTATCTTCCACTGAAAAATTTAGAATTGAACTTTAAATTTCTTTATGTCTTTGTGAAATAAAGAACTTAAGTGGAAGATTTTTATTTTCTCTGGATAAATTAGAATTGAATTGTGTTCTTTGGTAAAATTCAGTAGGGAACTTGAACTTTTCTTCACCTCGTTGAGAAAATTTAAAATTGAACTAGAACTTTTTATCTTCCGTGAAAATATTCACAAGTATGGTATTACTTTTTCTATCTTCCACCGAAAAATTTAGAATTGAACTCTAAATTTCTTTATGTCTTTGTGAAATAAAGAACTGAAGTGGAAGATTTTTATTTTCTCTGGAGAAATTAGAATTGAATTGTGTTCTTTGGTAAAATTCCGAAGAGAACTTGAACTTTTTTATCTTCTGTGAAAATTTGGAATAGTATTTTAAATTTTTCATCTCTTCGAGACAAATCTGAACTAAAGTGGAAAATTTTTATATTATTTGGAAAAATAGAAATGATCAATGACTAATTTCTTTTTCATTGTGAAAATTCAGAAGAGAACTTGAACTTTCCTTGACTTCGTTGAGAAAATTTTAAATTGAACTTTAAAGTTTTTCATCTCTTTGAGAAAAGTCGGAACTGAATTTAAGAAAATTTAGAATTAAAGTGAAACTTTTTATCTTCATAGAAAATAATCACAATCATAGTATAACTTTTCCTATCTTCTGTGGAAAAATTAGAACTGAACTTTAAATTTTTTATGTCTTGGTGAACTTAAAACTGACGTGGAAGCTTCACCTACGAAATACTAAGAAACCTTAGCTCAGAAAAGCCTGAAATATCCAACTACTCATCCCAAACTAGAAGTTTCAGACAACAAACACCTATGAGGGACTAAGAATCCTAGCTCTGAAAAGTCCAAAAAGCAAACTACACCTCCCAAATCATAATTTTCTGAAAGCACACACCTATGAAATGCTAAGAAATCTAGCTCAGAAAAGTCAAAAATAGCAAAACACTCATTCCCAAATCATAGGTTTCAGTCAACACACACCTACGAAAGGCTAAGAAATCCAGCTCAGAAAAGTAAAAAAATAGCAACCCACACATCCCAAATCATAGGTTTCAGACACCACATACCTACGAAAGACTAAGAAATCTGGTTATGAAAAGTCGGAAATAGCAAATTGCATAGCTCAAATCATAAGCTTCAGACAACACACACCTATGAAATACTAAGAAACCTTAGCTCAGAAAAGCTTGAAATAGCAAACTATTCATCCCAAACTATAGGTTTCAGACAACAAACACCTATGAGGGACTAAGAATCCTAGCTCTGAAAAGTCTATAAAGCAAACTACAAATCCCAAATCATAATTTTCTGACAGCACGCACCTATGAAAGGCTAAGAAACCTAGCTCAGAAAAGTCAAAAATAGCAAATTAACCATCCCAAATCATAGGTTTCAGACAACACATACCTATGAAAGGCTAAGAAATCCAGCTCAGAAAAGTCAAAAATAGCAACCCACCCATCCCAAATCATTGGTTTCAGACAACACACATCAACAAAAGACTAAGAAATCTAGCTTAGAAAAGCCCGAAATAGTAATTTACATATCCCAAATCATAAGTTTCAGACAACATTCACCTACGAAATGCTATGAAACCTTAGCTCAGAAAAGCCTGAAATAGCAAATTAGACACCTCAAGTCATAAGTTTCAGACAACACACACCTACAAAATACTAGGAAACCTTAGCTCAGAAAAGCCTGAAATAGCAAACTACTCATCCCAAACTATAGGTTTCAGACAACAAACATCTATGAGGGACTATGAATCCTAGCTCTGAAAAGTCCAAAAAGCAAACTACAAATCCCAAATCATAGGTTTCAGACAACACACACCAACGAAAGACTAAGAACCTTATATCCCAAATCATAGGTTTCAGTCAACACACACCAGGTTTCAGACAACACACACCAACGAAAGACTAAGAACCTTATATCCCAAATCATAGGTTTCAGTCAACACACACCAACAAAAGACTAAGAAATCTAACTTAGAAAAGCCCGAAATAGTAATTTACATATCCCAAATCATAAGTTTCAGACAACATTCACCTACGAAATACTATGAAACCTTAGCTCAGAAAGGCCTGAAATAGCAAATTAGACACCTCAAGTCATAAGTTTCAGACAACACACACCTATGAAATACTAAGAAACCTTAGCTCAGAAAAGCCTGAAATAGCAAACTACTCATCCCAAACTATAGGTTTCAGACAACAAACACCTATGAGGGACTAAGAATCCTAGCTCTGAAAAGTCCAAAAAGCAAAACTACAAATCCCAAATCATAGGTTTCAGACAACACACACCAACGAAAGACTAAGAAATCTAGCTTAGAAAAGCCCGAAATAGTAATTTACATATCCCAAATCATAAGTTTCAGTCAACACACACCCACGAAAGGCTAAGAAATCCAGCTCTGAAAAGTCCAAAAGCAAATTACTCATCCCAAACTATAGGTTTCAGACAACAAACACCCATGAAAGGCTAAGAAATCTAGCTCAGAAAAGTCAAAAATAGTAATTTACATATCCCAAATCATAAGTTTCTGACAACACACACCTATGAAAGGCTAAGAAACCTAGCTCTGAAAAGTCAAAAATAGCAAACTACTCATCCCAAACTATAGGTTTGAGACAACAAACACCTATGAGGGATTAAGAAATCTAGCTCAGAAAAGCCCGAAATAGTAATTTACATATCCCAAATCATAATTTTCTGACAACATTCACCTACGATATACTAGGAAAGCCTAGCTCATAAAAGTCTGAAATAGCAAACTACTCATCCCAAACTAGAAGTTTCAGACAACAAACACCTATGAGAGACTAAGAATTCTAGCTCTGAAAAGTCCAAATAGTAAACTACACATCCCAAATCATAATTTTCTGACAACACACACCTATGAAAGGCTAAGAAATCCAGCTCAGAAAGGTCAAAATAGCAAACCACCCATCCCAAATCATAGGTTTCAGACAACACATACCTATGAAAGACTAAGAAATCCAACTCAGAAAAGTCAAAAATAGCAACCCATACACCCCAAATCATAGGTTTCAGTCAACATACATCAACGAAAGACGGGGCCCGGGAATGGCCTTTGGGGGTCTGGGGGGCCGGGTGGGAGCCCGGGGAACCTTTGGGGACCGGGGCTTCCTTCGGAATTGGGGTATGGGGATTGGAGCCCTTTGGATCGGGGTAGGGCGATCGGGCCCCTTTGGGGTTGGGGTAGAGGACCTCACGACACTGTTCAAATAGAACTTGTTTACTATAACGACCACACTCAAAACCTCTTCTAAAACCCTTTCTAAAATCATCTTTTAAAATGTCTAACTGTTTCGCCGAAATAATTCCATAACCTGTCTAAACCGTTTCGCCCAAATAATCCCCTAAAAGTAATTTCTGTGTGTTCCTTTTGTTTTTTGGCATCTCTGTGCTTTCACATTTCAAATTTCTAGGAAACCCTTTCCTACGTTAATCTCTTCATCTCATAAATGTTCCTAGCTAAACTATTAAGGTTTCGTTAGAATATCAATTTATCTCTCCGACTTAAAGCTCAGTGAAGCCGTATTTAAAAATAGAATTTCTATCTCTTTAGACTCCCGCATAATTCCAAGATAACAAGTGATGTCATTTATGATTCCTGACACTAAAGATCAATGAAGCCCTATTTAAAAATAGAATATTAATTTTTCTCTCTGACCTAAAGAACGTTTATCCCTCAGACCTAAGATTAAAGAAGCCATAATGTTTCTTAATTCCCCTTTGTGAATCAATACATTCCCCCGCCGATTATGTAAATCAAGTTCTCAGGTTAGGTTCGCCTAAAGATCAAAGAAACCATAATGTTTCTTAATTCCCCCTTCGTGAATCAATAATTTCCCCGCCGATTATGTAAATCAAGTTCTCAGGTTAGGTTCGCCTAAAGATCAAAGAAACCATAATGTTTCTTAATTCCCCCTTCGTGAATCAATACATTCCCCCGCCGATTATGTAAATCAAGTTCTCAGGTTAGGTTCGCCTAAAGATCAAAGAAACCATAATGTTTCTTAATTCCCCCTTCGTGAATCAATAATTTCCCCCGCCGATTATGTAAATCAAGTTCTCAGGTTAGGTTCGCATAAAGATCAAAGAAACCATAATGTTTCTTAATTCCCCCTTCGTGAATCAATAATTTCCCCGCCGATTATGTAAATCAAGTTCTCAGGTTAGGTTCGCCTCAAGATCAAAGAAACCATAATGTTTCTTAATTCCCCCTTCGTGAATCAATAATTTCCCCGCCGATTATGTAAATCAAGTTCTCAGGTTAGGTTAGCCAAACAATCTCATAACATTCGCGTCGAGCATGTCCATTCTCACTGACAACGAACAGACATAAAACAGGAACATAAATTACTGTTGACATCCATAAATGTGAGAAAGTTCCTGTTTTTTTCCATTCTCACTGACAAAAACCATAAAAACAGACATAAATGTGAGAAAGTTCCTGTTATTCAAATTCTCACTGACAAAAACCATAAATCATCTATAACCATCCATGAAAAACATCAAATAAATCGACCAACACACATAACCGTTTATGAAACAACCATCAATGTGAGAAAATTCCTGTTTTTTCAAGTGAGAAAAATACTGTTTTTTCCATTCTCACTGACAAAACCATAAAACAGACATAAATCGATGTTGACATCCATGAAAAACATCAAATAAATCGACCAACACACATAACCGTTTATGAAACAACCATCAATGTGAGAAAACTCCTGTTTTTTCAAGTGAGAAAAATACTGTTTTTCCATTCTCACTGACAAAAACCATAAAACAGACATAAATTACTGTTGACATCCGTGAAAAACATCAAATAAATGGACCAACACACATAACCATCCAAGAAAACATCCATCAATGTGAGAAAATTCCTGTTTTTTCATTCTCACTGACAAAAACCATCTCCCTAGGGACTCTATGCCCATATTTGGTGTGGGGTTCGCGCTGGTACCCCCCTTTCTACTAAAAAGGACTCATTCGATTGGAAATTCAAAGGTCTAGGGCCCTTTTTAATAGTCGAAAGTGATTGGAGGGCAACTAACCCCCCTCTCACGCCCATCTTTTCCCCAAACACATCCAATCAAGATTTTTAGATAGCCATATTGTTCAAAGTAGCTGAAAATTCAGGGAATTAGGTCTTTTAGGATGACACCCCCCCCCACCACAGCCCTCAGGGCAAGGGTTGTAAGTTTTGCCCTGGGGGCATATAAGTTTGTTTTACAGAAAGCGTTGTTGTAGAAACTTCAAAAAGGGCTCATTCGATTGGAAATTTAAATTGCTAGTGGCTTTTTTAATAGTCAAAAGTGATTGGAAGGCAACTAATGCCCCTTCCACGCCCACCATTTCCCAAAACACATCCAATCAAAATTTTGAGATGGCCATTTTGTTCAATGTAGTTGAGAGTTGTGAAAATTATATCTTTGAGCAGGACACTTCCCCCATAGTCTTCAGGGCAAGGGTTATATGATACCCTAGGGACATATATGGTTCTTAAGGAGGGAATGCCCTTATAAACTTCAGAGGGCTTATTTGATTGGAAATTGAAACTTCTAGTTCATTTTTAACGTCAAAAAATGTCGGAGGGTAACCAGCCCCCCCCACGCCCTTTTTTCCCAAATGCATCCGATAAAATTCTTAAATAGCTATTTTGTTAAAAATAGTTCAAAGATCATATAAAAAAAACTCCGGTGTCGACACAGCCCCCAGGGCCTGGGGGCAGGGCGTTGTAGGTTATGCCCTGGGGGCATATATGGGTCTTATGGAAGGGGAGTCAAAAGAGGTTGGAGGGCACCTAGCCCCCCTCCCCCCACACACCCTTTTTTCTCAAACCCATCTGATAAGAACTTTGAAATAGCAATTAATAGTTCAAAGACCATGTAAAAAAAACTCCGGGTCAACACAGCCCCCCAGGGCCCGAAGGCAGGCGTTGTAAGTTATGCCCTGGGGGAATATATGGTTCTTATGGAAGGGATGCTCGTACAAACTTCAGAGAGGACTAATTTGACTGGAAATTGAAAGTTCTAGTTCAGTTTTGAGAGTCAAAAGAGATTGACTCTCAATCTCTGCCTCCCCCTCACGCCCATTTTTTCCCGAATAGATCCTATAAAAATTTTGAGATAGCCATAAGTTAGATAACGAAGACTCGGGTGTCGACACAACCCCCCAGGGCCCAGGGGCAAGCGTTGTAAGTTATGCCCTGGGGCATATATGGTTCTCATGAAAGGGATACTCGTCTAAACTTCAAAGAGGGCTCATTTGATTTGAAATTAAAAGTTCGAGTTCACTTTTTAATAGTCAAAAGAGATCTGAGGGCAACTATCCCCCCCCCACGCCTTTTTTTCCAAACATCTGATGAAAATTTTGAGGTAGATATTTTGTTAAAAAAAAAATAGTTCAAAGGTGAGATAAAAAAAAACCCAGTGTCCATACAACCCCCCAGGGCCCGGAAGAAGGCGTTCTAACTTATGCCCTAAAGGAATGTATGGTTCGTATGAAAGGGATGCTCGTATAAACTTCATAGAGGGCTCATTTGATTAGAAATTGAAAGTTCTAGTTCACTTTTTAAGAGTCAAGAGATTTAAGGGCAACTAGCCCCCACATGCCCTTTTCCCCCAAACTAATCCGCTTCAAGTTTTGAGATAGCCAGTTTTTTTAAAAATTGTTCAAAAATTAGATAAAAAAAAATCCCGTGTCAACACAACCTCTCAGGGCCCAGGGGGTATGCGTTTTAAGTGTTGTCCTGGGGGCGTGTATGGTTCTTATGAAAGGGATGCTCGTATAAACTTCAGAGAGGGCCCATTTGATTAGAAATTGAAAGTTCTAGTTCACTTTTTAAGAGTCAAAAGATATCCGAGGGCAACTGCCCCCCCCCCCACACACCCTTTTTTCCCCAAGCCTATCCGATAAAATTTTTAAAATAGCCATTTGATGAAACAAATCAAAGGTCAGACAAGAAAAACTCCTGTGTCGACGCAACCCCCCATGACCCGGAGGCAGGCGTCGTAAGTAATGCTCTGGGGGCAAATATCGTAATTATAGAAGGGAAGCTTGTATAAACTTCGGAGAGGGTTCATTTGATTGGAAATTGAAAGTTCTCGTGCACTTTTTAAGAGTCAAGAGAGATTGGAGGGCAACTAGCCCCCCCCCCTCCACGCCCGAAAATGCATCAGACAAAAATTTTGAGATATAAATTTTGTTAAAAATAGTTCAAAGTTCAGATAACAAAAACTCCAGTGTTGACACACACCCAAAGCCCGAGGGTAGGCGTTGTAAGTTATGCCCTGGGGGCATATATGGTTTTTATGGAAGGGATGCTCGTATAAACTTAATAGAGAAAACTGAAAGCTGTAATTCACTTTTTAAGAGTGAAAAGTGATCGGAGGGCAGCTATCCTCCCTCCACGCTCCATTTATTTTTTTTCAGACGTACTTTCATATAGAAGGGGTCGTCGTATAAACTTCAAAGGGGGCTCATTTCAAAGGAGCAAACTTTTTTCACCTTGATATTTTTACTTTGATACCAGTTTTGAAACTTTGATGAAGACTTGATTTTTTTTTTCAAAAGTTTGATTTTGAAATAAGGAATTTTTAAAACACTTGAAACTTTTTGTAATAAAAAACGAACAAAAATTAATTAAAAAAATCTTTCCCAAAAATAAGCTTTTCAAAGAAAAGTAAAGGCCATTTTAAACTTAAGCTCAGCAGATACAAATAACTTTTAAAATTCAAACTCAAAACGACCAGAAATTACCATTAAAGAATTAATGAAACCCAAAACGAACAGAAATTAAATAAACAATCATAGGAAAAAACATACATCAAGTAATAATATAAATAAATAAATAGATCCTAAAGCGAGTAATGCTTAAATTGAATATGAAAATCAAGCTTAAAACGAAAAAAAAATATTTTGCTATTGAAGTATAAATGAAACTTAAAACGAACACAAATTAAATAAACAATCAATGCAAACAAACATACAATAGATATTAATGTAAATGAATAAATAAATCTTAAAATGAGTGAAACTTAAATTGAATATGCAACTCAAGCTTGAAACGAACAAAAATCACCACAAACAAGAGTGTGTGTATCGCCTCCTTCTCTCACTGTAAAAGTCTAAACCCTAATGCGTCATTGGCACTTTACTGAAAACTATATGCGTCTTGAACAGTCTTGGAAAGTATACACAACATCAAATTGAATATTTGATGCATAATGATATTAATTGTTGAAAGATCCATCAGTTCTAGAATTTATTTCACTCTAATTTTATTTTTATTTTCAATGCAGTAAGAACTGGAAAAGAAAATATTTGTAATATAATTCGTTTTCAGTGAAACGCCAATGACGCAGTAGGCTTTTAGTTTTTATTTACAGTTGAGGAAGGGGTCAGTATCCAAACTCTTGTTTGTAGTGAAACCATATTCGCTTTGAACACCTCTAGAAAGAACTAATAAATTAAACTGAATATTTGATGTATAATGATGTTAATTGCTGAAAGCTCATCAGTTCAAAATTTTACCATAATTTTAATGTTTATTTTCAATATTAAGTACAAAAAAAAATATTTGTAGTAAAATTGGTTTTCAGTTTTGCGCCAATGACGCAGTAGGTTTTAGACTTTTACAGTGAGAGAAGGAGGCGATACCCAAACTCTTGTTTGTAGTGATTTTTGTTCGTTTCAAGCTTGATTTGCATATTCAATTTAAGTTTCACTCGTTTTAAGATTTATTTATTCATTTACATTAATATCTATTGTATGTTTGTTTGCATTGATTGTTTATTTAATTTCTGTTCGCTTTAAGTTTCATTTATACTTCAATAGCAAAATATTTTTTTTTCGTTTTAAGCTTGATTTTCATATTCAAGCTAAGCATTACTCTTTAAGATCTATTTATTCATTTATATTATTACTTATTGTGTGTTTTTTCCTATGATTGTTTATTTCATTTCTGTTCGTTTTGGGTTTCATTTATTCTTTAATAGTAATTTCTGGTCGTTTTGAGTTTGAATTTTAACATGTATTTGTATCTGCTGAGCTTAAGTTTAAAATGGCCTTTACTTTTCTTTGAAAAACTTATTTTTCGGAAAGTTTTTTTTAATTAATCAATATAAATAAAGAGTTCACAGGCTAAACTGGCAATGTCTATAAAAACCAGCAGTAAAATGAAGTCTAAAAAAATTCTTGCGGGTTTTGGTTTGAATGTCACAAGTAGACCCCGGCGCCCAGCCGATGAGAAAAGACCGGCGGCGGCGGGGCCAAAAACAGCGCGACGTGCCGCCGGTAAGATGTCGGTGGCGCGCCGCCGGCGCGATCAATGTTGACTGCAAACATTAATGTTTTCATCAGTCTTTCTCAAATCACAGCTTAAATTTACAACAGATTCGATCCTATTCATGAGTTCAAAAATTCACAAGTCGCTGGCTGGAAACTGGTCTTCTTCGTTATCAAACAGTTCGTCGTAACGAACTGTAAGTAAGGAGCGACCCGGCTCAATGGTAACCGAAACTCTAAAAAACGGAATTTTGGTACCAATAGATACATCAAAAGAATCAAATTTTATTTCTGATTTCAAATATATAAGTTTCATCAAGTTTAATTTTACCCATCAAAAGTTACGCTCCTGAGAAAATTTGGCAGATTTTTAAAAAAAGGGGGAAAGACCACCTAAAAGTTATAGAACCTTAATGAAATTCACACCGTCATATTCAGCGTATCAGAGAACCCTACTGTAGAGGTTTCAAGCTCCTATCTACAATAATGTGGAATTTTGCATTTTTTGCCAGAAGAAAGATCACGGGTGCGTGTTTATTTGTTTTTTTTGTTTTTTTTTTCTTTTCCCCAGGGGTAATCGTATTGACCCAGTGGTCCTAGAATATTGTCGGAGGGCTCATTGGAACGGAAATTAAAAGTTCTAGTGCCCTTTTTAAGTGACCAAAAAAATGGAGGGCAACTAGGCCCCCTCCCACGCTCATTTTTTTCTCAAAGTCACCCAATTAAAATTTTAAGATAGCAATTTTGTTCAGCATAGTCGAAAATCTAATAAATATGTCTTTTACGATGACTGAATCCCCCACAGTTCCCAGGGGAAGGGCTCCAAGTTATGAACTTGGCCCATTGCTTACATATTGTATTGGTTATTGGGAAGTATACAGACATTTTCAGGAAGAATTTTTTATGGGGGGGGGGTGGAGGAGGGGGTTACTCGGGAGAATCTTTCCATGGAGGATGTTTCTTTGGGGTAAGGGACAGTTCTATGAAGGGGGGCGCCGGATTTCCAAGCATTATTTAAAAAACGATCAGAAATTAAATTAAAAAAAGCAAGTTTTTTCAACTGAAAGTAAGAAGCAACATTAGAACTTAAAATGAACAGAAATTAGTACGTATGTGAGGGGGTTCTCCCCCAAGTCAAAACCTCGCTCTTTACGCTACAGTTTTTTTTTAGTGCTTTCAAAAGAGCTATCTATTCTAATTAAACGGCCTTTGTGATTCAGGGGTTTGTGAATTAAATTTTTTTTTAATTTTTAACGTAAAGAGCGTTGTATTGACTAAGGGTAGAACCCCATTATATACATAATAACATATACGTAATAAAAAAAAACAATAAAAAAAAACAAGCGATACGACTCAATAGTAATCGAAACTTTTAAAAACGGAACTTTGATGTCAATAAATGTATCAAAAGAATGGGCTTATAATGCTGATTCTAAATATATGAATTTTATTAAGTTTAGTATTACTCATCAAAGGCTACGAGCCTGAGAAAATTTACCTTATTTTTTAAAGAGGGGGGAAACTTTCCCTAAAAGTGAAAGAATTTTAATGAAAATCACACCGTCAGATTCAGCGTATCAGAAAACCCTATAAAATAGGTTTCAAGCTCGTATCTGCAAAAATCTGCAACTTTGTATTTTTTGCCAGAAGAAAAATATACGAATATAGAAGTTGGTTACGTAAGTTAATTTGTAAATTACGTCAGAACCAAATCTAGAGACAGCCATTTAGCAAAAGAAAAGTTAAATTTTTATGTAAATTCTGTTTACTTATTCAATGACGGTGAGCCAAAATAAAAGCTGCATTAACTAAAAAACGATCAGAAATTAAATAATAAAAACAGTTTTTTAAAATGAAAGTAAGGAGCGACATTAAAACTTAAAACGAACAGAAATTATTCCGTATATGAAAGGGGCTGTCCCCTCCTCAACGCCTCGCTCTTTACGCTTAAGTTTGACTCTGTCTCACAACTTTATTTTTTAAAACAATAAAAAACTTTAGCGTAAAGAGCGAGGCGTTGAGGAGGGGACAGCCCCTTTCATATACGGAATAATTTCTGTTCGTTTTAAGTTTTAATGTCGCTCCTTACTTTCAGTATAAAAAACTTGTTTTTTTTATTTAATTCATCAAGAGAAGTAGAAATCTGGTAGAAACGAAATGGCTGTGGCGTTTCAGAACCCTTGCATAATGCGAGTAGTTGAAGTATCTATTAGCTATGTATTCTTAACATAAATAATTATCAAAATTAGTAGTTTTTTTCATCGAGCATTACTGCATACAAAACTTCAACTACCGTATCACAAAATTCGTCAGTTACCTGGGTAAAAACTTGAATATAACTTTGAACTTAGAAGCTTCATTTTTTCATAATACCCTTTGCCTATGTCTGTTTTGTCACCTTTAAAACAGTTGAAATGGGCGACTTTAATATTGATTGTTTTTCTTTGCTCTTTGGGATTCCTAAAAAGCCTTCTTGTATTAAAAACTGATTTTTAATAACAATTTAAAAAAATACATTTTAAAGTTTTTTTTGGCTTCTTTATAGAATATATGTCATGTAGGCTAAGGCTGAACTGTTGTTTTTTATTGCTTTTGGCTGCTCCTTTGGATATTATTCATTTTTCTTTTAGGGATTCATTCCAAATTATATGCCTTCCTCGTTTACTGGATAAAATAAATAAAAATAAAAACTGATAAATACCTAATATCAGTCAAATTATAAACTGCATCTAAAAGGAATAAATTCATCAAATTGAAAAATGCATGATGAACACTTCACATGAGAACACTTCAATTACAATGAAACAAAAAACACTTAATGGTTTATTCGGTATGAAGAAAAATGAAGTGCCAGCTATTTTATTAGGTAAAAATGAAAAAATCATCCGTTTTAAATGTAATTGAATGAAATAATATGCAGACTGAAGTAGCTTCAGGAAGATGTTGAGATTTTCATCCTAGTTCGTCACTTTTAATCCAAGCAAAGTGTTAGAACACTTAGTATCAGTTATTGAGTTTAAGCTTTGATTTCCAAATGCCCACAAAAATTACCAAATTTAAAAAAGTCGCAACAATATGTCACCTGTGTTCAAAATACTCAAAGAATCCTCTTTGATCCCCACCCAGGCTCAAAACTTCTGCTATGGTCATATCCATGGAAATCTCCAAAAAATTTCTTTTTAAAATAGCTTTCAAGCGTAGTTAGGGGTATTTAGCCTTTTCTGCTTTTCTTCAAAGCTTTGAAAAAAGTGTTATAATATTCCATATGTTACATTTGTGCATATTTGTGCATATTTTTGGTAATCATTTGTGGGGCAATCGAATTTTTTAAATCACTGTAGATACGTAAGAACGTTGCAACATCTAGTACCCTGAGGTCATAAGACTGTCAAAGACTCTTCCTTGAACCTCCCAAATCGAGAGCTTTTATTATGACCCGGCCTTTTAATGTATCTTGGGCACTAGACCAAGGGCGCCATTTTCACTCGAGCGCAACGTTAGGTGGGGATGTCGATATCGCTTTCGTCACACCAATTTGTTGTAGTGTGAATCTGTCTGGTACTTATGAATGAATGTTTTCAAAGTAAACCCGTTTCATCAATAAGAAAAACACGGGTTGGACGCATATGTCCCTTTCCCTTTGGACGATAAAACCATGCAAGTGCTGCATCAAGTATAACTCACGAAAATCTTGTTAATTTTTGTCAACTTTTCAACTTTTTGGCATCCCTGCTTTCAATAAAAAAAAAATCAAGGTACTTTCACTTAAATATAAAAACTCCCTATGCCCCCCTCTGGATACCATCTTGATAGGATGCCTTCTCTGCTTTAAATTAAAAAAAATAACTTTTTGGGATCCCTGCTTTCAATAAAACAATTTTTCGAGATATTATCATTTAAATGTAATACCTCCCTACTCCCTTCCCTGGTTTCCCAGGGAATTTGATATAATTTTCTTCTGTCTCCAATTTAAATGAAAAAAAACTTACAAAACTTACAAACTTACAATTCAGCTGTAGAACCAATCTGTCGGCTGTCAATTTCAAAATCCAACTGAAGCCTGAAGCTGTATAGCAGTGAATGCATTCTATAATTCTATTCAACTTGAAAACAAAATTCTTGACTAAGAATGATGTAAGAAATAGCGATTGGGAAAATGCATTCGAAATGATTTAAACTCATTTCATAAAGACAATACTTTTTTGTCAACATATGAAGAACTGTGTATATTGCAATATTTGCAATTGGATATTGCATCTGTCTGGTTTTTATGCAAAGTAGCAAAAGAGACGAAAATTAATGAACAAGAGAGTAGTGAAGAATTATGGTTCACAAAGTAATATTTGGCTGGGAAAGTCACTGGTGATAAATTGCTAGTGGTGGCACCGTGATTGCGTGATTTTCGGGGATTCGAGGAACCAAATGCTTTTTCGGGGTGACGCATGGATTTTTGGGGAAATACCCGAAAATTCGGGGATAGTGCAAGCCCTGCTTGATTTCTAACCAGGAAAATCGAAATACTAAACCACACGAGAAGGAAAAGCTCATAATTTGCGGTTGACGTAACAAAGAATTACCGCAAAATTAATTTGAAGTCAAACGAACGCCACCGCCTCTGCTGGCGGCGGCACGCCTGCGGTGCGCCGGCGGCGTTACGACACTTTGACGGCGTTCGACCGGGCCTCTCGTCTGCGACGTTCGGTCGATCCTTCGGCGCGGCGCAGGGGTCTAGTCATAATCATCTGAAGACGAAAAAACACATAGGATTCTTGGCTCAAAAAATAAGAAGGCTCAACTACATAAAAAGGTTGTCACTCTCATTATTGCTCCAAATTTTAAGCAACATCCATTGGGCTGTTGCTAAAAGCTGAAACAACGTGGGTTTGGTTAGATTTGATTTTGAAAGGCTCATTTTAAATTAAATGTGTTGCTGTTATAGTGATTAGGATTTCAGACTTTTTTTTAACACAGTCCCAGTTTGGCTCTCTATTCATAGTTTCCTAGTGGAAAGATCATCTGCTCACTTGCTTTCTCTTAATAGCAGAGTTTTGTTAAAGCATCAGACGTCCTGTCATTGCCATCTTTTGTGAAAGATCTTTTTTTTCTTTCCTCGATTGTCAGATTAATTGACATTTTGCAACTGGAAGCTTTTAACGCCTTGAATTAATAAAAGCCTATATGTATAGCTAGGACTCAAGGGAGAGAATTACTTCAAGTGAGAAGCTTTGAAAAAGCTTTGGACAATTGACTACAAAGCATTATTAGTTCAGTTTGGGCTTAAATCGGAAGATATTACCCTAATTAGGTAAGTGTTAAAGACAGCTAAGTCCTGTTCCTAGGATAGACCCTGCTCTGAGAAAAATGCATACTTTATGAAAAAGGAACACGATGCCTGGAGGTACTTCTATACTATTCAAATTGTTCTGGAGGTAGGATGGTGGCCGGCGTTTACCCCCCCCCCCCCGGAAAATACCCCCCGGAAAATGCCACCCCGCGGAAAATACCTCCCGGAAAATACGCCCCCAGAAAATCTCCTCCAAATTTCAGAATTTTATTTAAGTTTTAATTTTTTATTTTCCGTGGGGAGAAGGAATTTTGGTACATTTGTATTATACGCCACTCACTCAGGTTTACGCTGTGTAAAACTCAAGAACAAACCGGTTTCTTCGGTAGTTTCTTTCAGCTTAGCGCGAGGCAAGACAAAGACAAGTGACAGACCAGATGGGAAATATATAATTTGGGCTATATACTTGCAAATAAGGGGGGGGGGGTAAAGTATTTGGACAGTTTGAAGTCAGAAAACAATTCTTACTTGATAATATGCAGAATAACTGTACCTAACACATTTTGCATGCACTCCTGCTATATTTTACCTCCCCCCTCCCTTAATGCACAAATATATAGCCCAAATTTGTTTCTAAAGTAACGAAGAAACTAACGAAAAAACCGGTTTGTTCTCGAGTTTTACACATCGTGAACTTGACTGAGTGGCGTATAATACACAAGTACCGGAATTTTTCATGGAGAGAGAGCCGGAATTATTTTAAAAGATCAGAAACTAAATTTTAAAAAAACAAGTTTATTTCAACGGAAAGTAAGGAGCAACATAATAATATTGCCAAAATACACATCGTATAATAATATACGATGTGTAAAAATCGAGAACAAACCGGTTTCTTCTCGTTGCTTTAGAATCAAATTTGGGCTATATATTTACACATTAGGGGGGGGGTATATTAAAGTGGGTCTGTATGAAAAATATTTTAGCCTCTCCCCCCCCCCTATGTGCAAATATGTAGCCCAAATTATATTTTTTCTATGTATGCTGTCACTTGTATTTGGCCTGTCTAAACTTGAGTGAGTGGCGTATAATACACAAGTACCAAAATTCCTTCCCCCTGCGGACAAAAAAACAACTCAAATAAAATTCTCAAATTTGGAAAGCCTTATTTTCCGCCGGGGGTATTTTCCTATGGGGGGAATTTTCCGCGGGGAGGGGTATTTTCCGGGAGGGTATTTTCCAGGGGGTGGGTATTATTCGTGGGAGGGTTTTTTCCGTGGAGGTATTTTTCGGGGGAGGGGTAAACGCCTAGAACCGAAAAGAATAGCACCTGAAATATTAGATTCAAGGGTGTCCTGTTTTTCCCTGATATTCTAACTGGGCTAAATTATTCGGCTAGCGAATTCAATTAGTGTTCGCGAATCCGAATCAAACATTGTTTTTCTGAATCAAAATTCACGGAAATGAGCCTAGCCTGGTATCGATGTAAAGAACTCATCACGTGCTTAAGTTAACTTATTTTATAATGAAGAGAAGAGTAAAGAAAGAGAGCTTCTCATGCCTCTAGCCACCTGACTGCAGGGGCTTAGCTACAGTGTTTTTATCTGGAGACGGGCAAGAGGGGAGGGGGGCTATTGAAGAAGGTACTGTTCAAGCGGTAGTGAGGGATAGTAACTATTTAACAAACACGCCACTTGGTGAATTTAAAAACATTACGCAATAAATTATAAAAAATAAATACACATTAAACAATCATAAACATAAGTGCTGGTGCTTGGCTTTTACTAAAAACTGTCAGCAATGAGCTTTTGCAGACAACAGTAGTATAGCGCAAACAAGCTTTCGGGTGGGCGAAGGTCAATTTTGTGAACACTCGGTATTTTTCACCCAGATTCACCACTAATGTTTCAGTACATATTCACCCTCCACTTCCCCCAATCCCTACACCCAGCACAGGATGTTCAAGCTTATAATTGAATCAAGGTCTAATCTGATAGCCCCGGGTATCGGGGTATTCATTTGCTCCTAATTTTGAACGGATTTTGACCCTGTGACATTTAATTTATTTTACTAAACTTTTAATATACGTGATTTATTGAAATATTATTTATATTTTTTATAAACTGATTTGTTCGTGGGTTCGCCGATTTGTATTAATAAATAGCATTGATACCAGCGGGCCACATAAAGCCAAAACAGAAATCATAGGCAGCGCAATAGCGCTGTCTAAGTAAAAATATAGGATAAGTCAAAGTTTTGCCACAGATTGTGTAACATTATATTGTGACATATTGCCCACATTCAAATAGCGACCGTATTTCAAATTTGAAAATATTCGAAAAATAAAGTTAGAATTATTAACTTATCCGTTGGGCATTGTTTTACAAATTTTATCCAGAAATCTGAACAATTTTTGGCATCACTGCGGCAGAAGCCTTAAATTAATTAAAAATTGCCAGGGATGCCAATTGGAAGGGAAACTCCTAGAGTTTGAATATTACCTTCCCCTTTGTATATTTATTTCAAAAAAACGTATTCCATGAAAAATACACGGAAGATTTTCTTGTGTAAATCAGGGTATACATTTCCGGAGGGGAGTTACACTGAATATCGTTTTTATGTCTATAATTCCCTTCACAAGCAAAGCTCAGTCTTCTAGTGCTGCATAATACATCTGATAACAATAAAAAAAGAGAATGGGTTGGTACCGCTTATACGGGCACACAACATTTCTAAGCTGTGAGAAAAATATACACATTTTTCTTAAATTCACTTTATTATATTCACAGCAGACAATTCGTACAGTACGCTCATGCAGAGATAAATGTCCCACATGTAGCGCTGGCGTAGTGTGAAATGCAACTAATTTCTGGCATAATTCTTATCACATTTATGTCAATTCTTTTTTTGGAGCTGGTTAATAAAATATTTAGAAAAGCGAAAATATAGCGTTGCCTATAATAAAGACCATACGGCTCCAATGTTGTATTAATATTATTATTTTTCCCAGAGACACTTCACGTGGAAGGGGTCGTCGTATAAACTTCAAAGGGGGCTCATTCGATAGGAAATCGAGAGTTCTAATGCCATTTTTAAGAGTCAAAAGATATCGGAGGGTAACCAGTCCCCCCACCTAGCCCTTTTTTCCCAAATGCATCTGATAAAAATTTTGAGATAGCCATTTTGTTTAAAATAGTTAAAACATCATTTAATGAAAACTCCGGTGTCGACACAACCCCCCATGGCCCGGGGGCAGGCGTTGTAAGTTATGCCCTGGGGGCATATATTCTTTTTATGGAAGGGATAATTGTATAAACTTCAAAGGGGGCTCACTTGATTGGAAATTGAAAGTTTTAGTTCAATTTTTAAGAGTAAAAAGAGATAGGAGGGCACCTATTCCCCCCCCCCTTCACGCCCTTTTTTTCCATAAATATATCCGACAAGAACTTTGAGATAGCCATTTTTTTAAATAGTTAAAACATCATTTAATGAAAACTCCGGTGTCGACACAACCCCCCAGGGCCCGGGGGCAGGCGTTGTAACTTAGGCCCTGGGGACATATATTCTTCTTATTGAAGGGATACTTGTATAAAATTTAAAGGGGGCTCATTCGATTGGAAATTGAAAGTTTTAGTTCATTTTTTAAGAGTAAAAAAAGATCGGAGCCCCCCCCCCCCCACTTCACGCCCTTTTTTCCTCAAATATATCCGATAAGAACTTTGAGATAGCCATTTTTTTAAAAATAGTTCAAACATCATTTAACGAAAACTCCGGGGTCGACACAGTCCCCCCAGGGCCAGGAGGCAGGCGTTGTAAGTTTTGCCCTGGGGGAATAAATGGTTCTTATCAAAGGGATGCTCGTAAAAACTTCAGAGAGGGCTCATTTGATTGGAAATTGAAAGTTACTGTTTAGTTTTTGAGAGTCAAAAGAGATTGAAGGGCAACTAGCCCTCTCACGCCTCTTTTTACCCAAATGCATCCTATAAAAATCTTGAGATAGCCATTTTGTTAAAAATTGTTCGAAAGTCAGATAACAAAAACTCAGGTGTCGACACAGCCTCCAGGGCCCGGGGCAGGCGTTGTAAGCTATGCCCTGAGGCATATATGGTTTTTATGAAAGGGATCGTATAAACTTCAGAGTGGGCTCATTTGATTGGAAATCAAAAGTTCGAGTTCACGTTTTAAGAGTCAAAAGAGATCCGAGGGCAACTAGCCCCTCCCCAGGCATTATTTTTCCAAACCCATTTGGTGAAAATTTTAAGATAGACATTTCGTCAAAAATAGTTCAAAGGTCGGATAAGAAAAACTCCGGAGTCAATACAACCCCCCTATCTCAAAATAAAATTTTGAGATAGTCATTTTGTTAAAACTAGTTCAACGATCATATAACAAAACTCTGGTGTCGACACAACCCCCCAGGGCTCGGGGACAGGCGTTTTAAGTTATGCCCTGGGGGTATATATTCTTCTTATGGAAGGGATACTTGTATAAACTTCAAAGGGGGCTCATTTGATTGGAAATTGAAAGTTTTAGTTCAATTTTTAAGAATAAAAAGAGATCATAGGGCACCTAGCCCCCCCCCCCCCTTCACGCGCTTTTTTCCTCAAATATATCCGATAAGAAGTTTGAGATAGCAATTTTTTTTTAAAATAGTTCAAACATCATTTAACAAAAACTCCGGGGTCGACACAGCCCCCCAGGGGCCGAGGGCAGGCGTTGTAAGTTATGCCCTGGGGGAATAAATGGTTCTTATGGAAGGGATGCTCGTAAAAACTTCAGAAAGGGCTCATTTGATTGGAAATTGAAAGTTATGTTCAGTTTTTGAGAGTCAAAAGAGATTGGAGGGCAAGTAATTCCCCCACGCCCATTTTTACCCAAACGCATCCGACAAAATTTTTGAGATAGCCATTTTGTTAAAAATTGTTCAAAAGTCATATAACAAAACTCAGGTGTCGACACAGCCCCCCAGGATCCGGGGGCAGGCGTTGTAAGTTATGCCCTGAGGCATATATGGTTCTTATGAAAGGGATCGTATAAACTTCAGAGTGGGCTCATTTGATTGGAAATCAAAAGTTCGAGTTCACGTTTTAAGAGTCAAGAGAGATCCGAGGGCAACTAGCCCCTCCCCAGGCATTATTTTTCCAAACCCATTTGGTGAAAGTTTTGAGATAGACATTTTGTCAAAAATAGTTCAAAGGTCGGATAAGAAAAACTCCGGAGTCAATACAACCCCCCTATCTCAAAATAAAAATTTTGAGATAGCCATTTTGTTAAAACTAGTTCAACGATCATATAACAAAACTCTGGTGTCAACACAACCCCCCAGGGCCCGGGGGCAGGCGTTTTAAGTTATGCCCTGGGGGTATATATTCTTCTTATGGAAGGGATACTTGTATAAACTTCAAAGGGGGCTCATTTGATTGGAAATTGAAAGTTTTAGTTCAATTTTTAAGAATAAAAAGAGATCATAGGGGACCTAGCCCCCCCCCCTTCACGCGCTTTTTTCCTCAAATATATCCGATAAGAAGTTTGAGATAGCAATTTTTTTTAAAATAGTTCAAACATCATTTAACAAAAACTCCGGGGTCGACACAGCCCCCCAGGGGCCGAGGGCAGGTGTTGTAAGTTATGCCCTGGGGGAATAAATGGTTCTTATGGAAGGGATGCTCGTAAAAACTTCAGAAAGGGCTCATTTGATTGGAAATTGAAAGTTATGTTCAGTTTTTGAGAGTCAAAAGAGATTGGAGGGTAACTAATCCAACCACGCCCCTTTTTACCCAAACGCATCCGACAAAATTTTTGAGATAGCCATTTTGTTAAAAATTTTTCAAAAGTCATATAACAAAAACTCAGGTGTCGACACAGCCCCCCAGGATCCGGGGGCAGGCGTTGTAAGTTATGCCCTGAGGCATATATGGTTCTCATAGAAGGGATCGTATAAACTTCAGAGAGGGCTCATTTGATTGGAAATCGGAAGTTCGAGTTCACGTTTTAAGAGTCGAAAGAGATCCGAGGGCATTTTGGGGTTGCCATTTTGTTAAAAATAGTTTCAAACATCAGATATTAAAACTCTGGGTTCGACACAGCCCCCCAGGGCGCAGGGAAAGGCGTTGTAAGTTATGCCCTGGGTGCATATATGGTTCTCATAGAAGGGATGCTCGTATAAACTTCAGAGAGGGCTCATGTGATCGAAAATTGGAAGTTCTAGTTCACTTTTAAAGAGTCAAAAGAGATCGAAAAGTAACTAGCCCCCCCCCCCCCCCACGCCCTTTTTCCCCAAACCCATTCGATAAAAATTTTGAGAGAGCCATTTTGTTAAAAATAGTTCAAACATCAGATAATAAAAACTCCGAGGTGGACACAAACCCCTTTTTTTTACTTTGATATTGTTACTATGATACTAGTTTTGATATTTTGATGAACATTGAAAAGTAAAGGCCATTTTAAACTTAAGATCATCACATACAAATACCTGTTAAAATTCAAATTCAAAACGACCAGAAATTAGTTTTAAAGAATAAATGAAACCCAAAATAAACAGAAATTAAATAAACAATCATAACAAAAAAAAATACAACAAGTAATAATGTAAATAAATAAACAAATCTTAAAGCGAGTTATGCTTAAATTGAATGTGCAAATCAAGCTTAAAACGAAAAAAATATATTTTGCTATTGAAGTATAAATGAAACTCTAAACGAACAGAAACTAAATAAAGAATTAATGCAAACAAACATACAATAAATACTAATGTAACTGAATGAATAAATCTTAAGATGAGTGAACCTTAAATTGAATATGCAAATCAAGCTTGAAACGAACTAAAATCACTACAAATAAGAGTTTGGGTATCGCCTCCTTCTCTCACTGTAAAAGTCTAAAACCTACTGCGTCATTGGCACTTTACTGAAAACTATATGCGTCTTGAACAGTCTTGGAAAGTATAAACAAAATCAAATTGAATACTTGGTATATAATGATATTAATTAAAGATCCATCAATTCAAGATTTTATTTCACTGTAATTTTATTTTCATTTTCAATGCTGTAAGAACTGGAAAAGAAAATATTTGTTATATAATTCGTTTTCAATGAAGCGCCAATGACACAGTAGGCTTTAGGTTTTACAGTTAAGGAAGGGGACAATTTTAGGGGTCTTAAACAATTTTAGAAAGAACTAATAAAAATCAGTTCAAAATTTTACAGTAATTTTGATGTTTATTTTCAATAATAAGTACAAAAGAAAATATTTGTAATACAATTCGTTTTCAGTAAAGCGCCAATGACGCAGTATATTTTAGACTTTTACAGTGAGAGAAGGAGGCGATACCCAAACTACCAAGGCCGTATCAAGGAAGGGGGGAGGGGTAGGGTATTTGACCCCCCCCCCCGAAATTTTTGTTTGAGTCGTAAAAACGTAACAAAAATGGATATAAACATATTTTGTATGCGTTTTTTGAGTTTTTTTGTGTAACCACCCACCCACCCCCCCCCCCCCCCCAAAAAAAAAATCTTTGAGTAAATCCCCCCCCCCCGCAAAGAAAATCCTGGGTATGGCCTTGCAAACCCTTGTTTGTAGTAATTTTTTTTAGTTTCAAGCTTGATTTGCATATTCAATTTCAGTTTCACTCGTTTTAAGATTTGTTTATTCATTTACATTAGTATCTATTGTATGTCCGTTTGCATTGATTGTTTATTTAATTTCTGTTCGTTTTAAGTTTCATTTATACTTCAATAGCAAAATATTTTTTTTTTCGTTTTAACCTTGATTTGCATATTAAATTTAAGCATAACTCGCTTAAAGATTTATTTATTCATTTATATTATTACTTGTTGCATGTTTTTTTTTGCTATGATTGTTTATTTAATTTCTGTTCGTTTTGGGTTTCATTTATTTTTCAATAGTAATTTCTGGTCGTTTTGAGTTTGAATTTTAACAGGTAGCCTATTTGTATTTGATGATCTTAAGTTTAAAATAGCCTTTACTGTTCTTTGAAAAACTTCTTTTTCGGAAAGTTGTTTTTTTTTTTTAATTTTTATACATAGAGACAGTTCTGCATTCATGGGTTAGTATGTGAATCCAAAACGTAAGGAAAAGGACGTTATCAGAACTTATTAGGCATTTCAATGACAAATGAGAGAATTGGAGCTGCAATTAAATACTGGAAATAAAAATTAAAACAATTGAATAGTTCCTGGAGCGGATTCCCCTCTACCAAACTCCATGACCAAGCTACAACCGATTTGATCTATCTAGTTGTAGCAAGAATATCCTTATAAAAAATACTAAGTCTTAGTTTCTTTTTCAATGATTTCTTTTTCATTCAGGAAGTTATATTCACTGTATATCCACCCTTTTATTCTTCAATGATTCCAGTTTTGTCCTATTCGCAGATGAAGAGGGTGAATTCATTTCCACTTTTGAAAGTTTTAAAACAAGGGAATCGAATCTTGAACTGGTATATTTTAGGAAGTAAAATCACATTAAATATCAGGGAAAAAATTGACCTGAGCAAACTTGGCGAAACAGGAAGGATAGAACATTTTTCAAATTTGCCATTAACTAGGCTCACATTTTTACTTGCTGATAAGGTTTAAAAGACAGTATATTAAGAAAAATATTAATTTGGAACATATTATGAAGCGTAATGAACCCCTATTTTTCTCGTTTTCCTTAAACGAGCATGGATTAATAGAAAAAAAATATCTGCTCAAAGTAAAGAGCAAATTTGACACTTAAAATGAGCAACAGTTTTAAAGTTACTTAATAAATTATAGTTTTGTTTCCAAATTATTAGGGGGTGACAACTGTCCCCATTGCCCCCCTCAAGGAAGCCACTGCCTGACTGGTTTCTAGTAACCAAACATCTGGGTGGGTCCGGAGGGAAGGGGAGGGAGCATCCTTTTGTGCTAATCTACTTCAGTTTTGTGGAATTTTCGCTTATTTTGATACATCCAATTTCATTGCATTCATGTAAGCTATATACTGTGGACATAAAACTTGCGGTTACCAACTGCACATATGTTGCATTCTAAATTCTACTTTAATGCACAGAGCCGGTGTTATACAACCCTCTTTACAGACATAATTTTTTAGTTTTTACCTCTTTTAAAAAGAAGTTACTTTTAAAATTAATTGAATCAGCCTGTTTTTTATTGTTGTTTTTTTCCTGAGAAGGACCCCTGGTTTATTTGTTGCTTATTTGCAGCTTATTTTTTTCGGGTTTTATGTGGGGGTTTGTACTAGTTGTAATTATCAAACAGTTCGTGGTAACGACCTGTAAGTAAGGAGCGACCCGGCTCAATAGTAACCAAAACTCCAAAAAACAGAATTTCGATGCCGATAGATATATCAAAAGAATCAGATTCTTATGATGATTCCAAATATATAAGTTTCATTAAGTTTAGTCTTACTCATCAAAGTTTATGAGCCTGAGAAAATTTGCCTTATTTTCGAAAAAAGGGAGAAACACCCCTTAAAAGACATAGAATCTTAATGAAAATCACACCGTCAGATTTAGTGTATCAGAGAACTCTACTAGAGGTTTCTAGCTGCTATCTGCAAAAATCCGGAATTTTGTATTTTTTGCCAGAAGAATGATCACTGATGCGTATTTATTTTTTATTTATTTTTTTTGTTTTTGTTTTTTTTTCTCCCGGAGTGATCATATCGACCCAGCGGTCCTAGAATGTCGGGAGGGGGCTCATTCTAACGGAAATTAAAATTTCTAGTGCCCTTTTTAAGTGACCAAAAATATTAGAGGGCAACTGGGCCCCCTCCCATGCCCATTTTCCCCCAAAATTATTTGATCAAAATTTTGAGATACCCATTTTGTTGTCCAAATAATAATGTCTTTAGGTGTAAAATAACCCCCCCACAGTCCGTGGGGAGAGGCCTGTAAGTTATGAAATTCACCCATTGTTTACGTATAGTATTTGTTATTGGGAAGTATACAGACAATTTTTTGTGGGGGGCGGGGTGCTTGGGGGATTTCTATGGGAAGAATCTTCCTTGGGAAGGGAAATTTTGGGGGGTTGAATATTCCAGTGGATATGTTACACTTGGGGATGTGACAGAACTGCTATACAAAATTCTTTTTAATTGTCTTACATTCTATTTGCCAAATTTTTCATGTAGAGATGTTTCAAGGGAATTATCCACGGGCTTCTTTCCGCGTGTTTTGTTTTCTGGGAAATAATTTCCGCAGAAGGGGGCACTTCTGAAGTGATCAATAAACCGATTAGAGATTAAAGTCTTATTCTAATGAAAAAAATAATAAGGAAATTTTTTCAGGCTGAATCGTCCGCAAGCAATTTTACAGGGAGGAGGGATCCTCAGAGAGGATGGAACTGTCTGGAAGGAATTTGACGGGGGGGGGTGCATTTTACGTAGGGTAAATTTTCATGGTGGAGTTTTCCGAGAGGGAGAGGGGTATATTTCATAGAAGGTGAGCCAGATTTACCGCCATTATTTGAAAAACGAACAGAAATTATTCCATATATGAAGGGTTGCTCCCTTCTCAATACCATACTCTTTACTCTAAAGTTTGTCTGTTTGCTAAAACTGAAACGAGGGGGGCGTTTAATTAGAATAGGAAGCTTTTTTAAAAATGCTAACAGATTTAGCGTAAAGAGCAAGACAACCCTTCATATATGGAATAAATCTGCCAAAATTAATTTGCAAATTTTGCTTTAATTTTTCATTTACGATAAGCCAAATTTTAACCTGCATTAGTTAAAAACGTTCAGAAATTAAATAAAAAAAAAACTTTTTTTTAACTGAAAGTAAGGAACAACATTAAAACTTAAAACGAACAGAAATTATTCCGTATATGAAAGGGCCAGTCCCCTCCTCAACACCTTGCTCTTTACGCTAAAGTTTTTATTGTTTTAAAAAGTAGAGTTGCGACAAAGAGTCAAACTTTGGCGTAAACAGCGAGGCTTTGAGGAGGGGACAGCCCCTTTCATATACGGAATAATTTCTGTTCGTTTTAAGTTTGAATGTCGCTCCTTACTTTCAGTTAAAAAAAAACTTTTTTTATTTAATATTAAACTAGAAGCGGCTTTAAAATATGAGGAGTGGACTCATTTTAGTATTATTTTATAAATAATTTCTGAGACCAGACTGGCTAATCATGATAAAACATAAAATCGCGAAGAAAGGAAAAAAAGGAGGACAATAAACAGCCAGTGACAAAATTATGCAAATGTTTCGGTCAAGACCTCCGCTTGACAGTCCTCAGTGCAGAATAAACTAATAAGGATATAAAAAAAAGCCTTAAAACAAAACACAAAACTAAAATAGGATGACCCTTTCTGAGGATGAAAGGGTAACTGAATAAAAAACACAAGTCTAAATGGTATTTCACAATTACATCTTACGTAAAGCACTCTTAAAGGCTAATCGCTTTCCAGGTAGACTATTATCAGAGATTTTATTTGATTGCACAACATAATTGTGTGGATCTATGTAAAAACGATCAGAATCAATAATTTCATCATCAATGGGACTTAGAAAAGTTCCTTCAGTGTCTCCATTGAGAGCTACCTTTCGGTGAATGTGCTTTTTTTATCTCATCTGCCTTCCTGAAAATTTGCACAAGATTCAAACAGTTCGTGGTAACGAACTGTAGGTAAGGAGTGACCCGGCTCAATAGTAACCAAAACTCTAAAAAACGGAATTTTGATACCAATAGATACATCATAAGAATCAGATTTTTATGCTGATTTCAAATATATTTGTTTCATCAAGTTTAATCTTACCCATCAAAAGTTACGCGCCTGAGAATATCTGTCTTATTTTCGAAAAAAGGGGGAAACAACCCCTAAAAGTCATATAACTTTAATGAAAATCACACCATCAAATTCAGCGTATCAGAGAATCCTACTTTAGAAGTTTCAACCTCCTATCTGCAAAAATGTGGAATTTTGTATTTTTTGCCAGAAGAAGGATCACGGATGCGTGTTTATTTGTTTTGTTTGTTTTTTTTTATTTCCCCAGGGGTGATCGTATCGATCCAGTAGTCCTAGAATATCGTGAGAGGGCTCGTTCGAACGGAAATTAAAAGTTTTAGTGCCCTTTTTAAATGACCGAAAAATTGGAGGGCAACTTAGCCCCCTCCCACACTCGTTTTTTCCCCGAAGTCACCCAATCAAAATTTTGAGATAACCATTTTGTTCAGCATAATCAAAAATTTAATAAATATTTCTTTGAGGATGACTTAATTCCCCACAGTTCCCGGGGGAAGGGCTGCGAATTATAAACTTTGCCAATTGTTTGCATATAGTATTGATTAGTGGGAAGTATACAGGCGTTTTCAGGAGGAATTTTTTTCTGGTGGGGGGGGCGGAGTAGGGGTTAAGGGGGAGAATCTTTCCATGTAGGATGTTTCATTGGGGGAAGGAAAACTACTATGAAGTGGGCGCCGGATTTCCCAGCATTATTGAGAAAACGGTAAGAAATTAAATAAAAAAACAAGTTTTTTTACAACTTAAAGTACGGAGCAACATTAAAACCTAAAACGAACAGAAATTATTACGTATATGAGGGGGATCATCCCCTAGTCAATACCTCGCTCTTTGCGCTAAAGTTTTTTTTTAGTACTTTCAAAAGAGCTATCTATTCTAATTAACCGGCCTTTGTAATTCAGGGGTTTGTGATTCGAACAAAATTCGAACTTTAGCGTATAGAACGAGGTATTGACTAGGGGGCGAACTCCCTAATATACGTAATAAAAGCATATGAATATAGAAATTCGTTACGTAAGTTAATTCGTAAGTTACGTCAGAAAAAAATTTCGAGAAAGCCATTTAGCAAAAAAAAGGAAAATTAGTATGCGAATTTCGTTTTAATTATTCATGTACGGTGAGCCAAAATCAAAGCTGCATTAATTCAAAAACGTTCAGAAATAAATAAAAAAACAAATTTTTTTTAACTGAAAGTAAGGAGCGATATTAAAACTTAAAACGAACAGAAATTATTCCGTATATCAAAGGGGCTGTCCCCTCCTCAACGCCTCGCTCTTTAAGCTAAAGTTTGACTCTGTCTCACAACTTTATTTTTTAAAACAATAAAAACTTTAGCGTAAAGAGCGAGGCGTTGAGGAGGGGACAGCCCCTTTCATATACGAAATAATTTCTGTTCGTCTTAAGTTTTAATGTCGCTCCTTACTTTCAGTTAAAAAAACTGTTTTTTTTCAATTTAATCTTTAAGGGGACGATAATGGAGGTGTTTTCAAATGAAATGGTGTGGATTACCGTATACATGTTGATCCAAGGCGGAATAAAAAATCTCAGGCCTTTGGTGTAGCCCCATGGCCTTGTCAATTGAGAAGCTATGTTCCGATAACCTCTCCCCTTATTACTGTTGGGTTCTACCAACATAAAAATAGCCACAAGAACAGGGAATTATATAAACACCACTACTCAGAATGGGGCTGGTTATATCTTTGCCGCTTTTGAAAAAGCTCTGTATCGTATTTGAATTTTTAAACGTGACATTCAGTTTACGTTTTCTGAAGGATTCTATCAGACCCAAAAGCCCAGACAAAAAGCGTGTATGTGGACCCGATAGAAGGTGGGTATGAAGCTGCCAGAATATGGTATGATCTTATAGATTCCAGCACTAGAGCCATATGTGCCATGGTTTAAAACAATATAAGCTTTTTTTTATTTTCAATGGATTGTTGCCACTGTCATCGTAACCCAGTGCAAAACTTTTCTTGTATTTATGTTGTTAAAAATCGTTGGCCAAGGAATCAAAATAAGTAAGAAGCATCTTTTCCATTGAAAAGAACAGATAAACTCCTCCCGAGCAGTAGGCTAGGCATGAAATACACGCTCAACAATATTTTGATTTGATTGATATGGACGCCTCCACAATATATTGATTTGATTTATATGGAGGCCTCCTAAGCATCCCTAGGCGGACAGGGTCAGCTTACAGCTTCTTCTCTTAAGACGTGAGGGGACAAAGGTTGGAATTTCTTAATTAAAATTAAATAAGACTATAGTAAAACGGGTATAATTTTTCAATAAGACAATGGAAAAATAAAGAATCGTCACTTTTTCCACTAATAATAATAATAATAAAAAGTTCGACTATTTCAGCTTTACGTCCGGAAGCCTTTATCAACGAAAAAAGAGATAAGAAATAGAATAAGATAAACTAATCTAAAATAAACAAAACGCATAAGGAAAAGGGAAAAAGGAAAAAAGCATTATAAAAAACAAAATGAAAACCAAACTCATTCTTAATAGCGGGATGAAACTGGAGGTTATTAAGATAAGAATTTTATTTTTCTTTTTTCATTTTTTTTTTTTGTAGCGTTTGTGTCCCCTTTGCCTCATATGCTTTGTTTATTTTAGTATAGTTGGTGTATTCTTTCTCTTTACTTTCCCCCCCGTGCGTGAAGGTTTTGGACGTGAAGCCAAAGCACTGAGAATTTTACTATTTTTAGGGGACTATATTATATTATATTATTATATATATTATATTATTATTATATATACATATATATATATATATATATATATATATATATATATATATATATATATATATATATATATATATATATATATATATATGTATATATATATATATATGTATAATATATATATTATATTAATATATATATATATATATATATATATATATATATATATATATATATATATATATATATATATATATATATATATATATATATATATATATATATATATATATATATATATATTTATATATATATATATATATATATATATATATATATATATATATTATATTATATCATATTATATTATATCATTATATTACATTATTATATATTATATTATATTTATATTATATTATATTATATTGAGAATGACACGTTCTTTTTATATTTTCGTTTAGTTTCAATTGTAAATTAAAAGGAAGTCTAGTCTAAGGAATTCCCCCAAAAATTTGTAAGGGTCTCATTTTTACTGAACAGAGCAAAAATGTTGACACTTCTCGTATATATTTGTCTTCTAAGGGGGGTACCAAATACCCGGTCTATCCTTTTTTGTGCACCCATGTAGGTCATTACACAAATTTCGTTTCTCATGTCTATAAAATTAAAAAAATTAGATTGAACACCTCTATGCATAACGGGAATGACACCCAGGAAACGTCGAGCACAAAGCATTTGAAATTTGAACCAGTTTCACCTAACCAGTGAATAAGTACCTGATAATGCCAGCTCTTTTACAAGAAATTATAGACTACATATCCTCCTGTTACATCCATAAGTATAAGCTCTGTGAAGTCAGGCGGAAAAGGGGCACGCTTTCCATTCAAGCACATTTGTTTACTTGACACTAGGGGGTCTCGTACAGAAACATAGGGGGCTGATGCCACTTTCCAGTCAACTCAATTAGCTTCAATCGTTGTTGGAGTGGATTTTAATCCGTTTGAGGGGTACCTCTTGGGACTGGACTATTGTTGAAGGATGATTTATTTGAGTTTGAAAAAGGGGATTCAAATTAGATAGGAAAATAAGAAATTTAAAAGTGGGATTTATCACTGATAAAATATATTTACTTAGATTATTATAGAAAATAGTTATATTTTTGTTTTTACAGGCTTATTTCTATGTATACAGCCTTGCTTATTGTAAATGATATTTGTCAATCTTAGCTGCATTTTTACTGTAATATGCCGAGTAATTCAAAGACTAAACATTACATTTTTTAAACATTACATGAAAAATCTACTTTTTTTTAACGAAGGAAAGAACGAAATTCAAACTTAAAACCCACAACAATAACAAAAGTTTTCTCGTATATTGTAATATATTGTGCCCTTACTGAAAACACAGGAGCATGCCATCCCGGTAGAAAATTTTGAGATCTCTGGTGTTTCAAAAAAAGAAGAAAAAATAGAAAAAATTAAAGCAGGAGCAGGCACGTACTCAGGGAAATTTTACACGATTCTGCCCATAATTTCTCCGTTCTCCATTTAACTATGTTTGTGATGTTTCCCACCAACCCTCCTCTCCCAAGTTAGTTTATAGATGTGGGCCTTTAGCATGGCAAATGAGCATATCAGATTTGTCAGTTTTGTTTTAGTTTTCGGGATTAAATATTTGCAATAGTTTTTGAAATAGCCAATTTTCTAAAAACAGAATTATGCTGGAAAAATAAATAAAATAATAATATAGATTTATTCGCTAGTCTAAATAATGTGAGAATATATGCAAAATTACCTAGATAAGAAAGGCCCACGTGCTAGACTTTCGACAATTTCCGAAGATTCAAATAAGTTGTCATAGGATTGGACATTCAAATGTGTTTTCAGTAAAGGGTTGTCTTCCTTATAGCTTTTTTACGAGAAGTTGCCCGCGCTTTTGTACTTGTTCTGGCAGCCTCAGTATGAATTGCTGCTTTTTAAATATGAATAGTCAAATTAGGCGCATTTTAAGGGGTTTTTTTTCATGAAAGTCAGCATCAGTGAACTGAAAGCTTTTTCTATTCTGCAAACTTTGCCTGAAAATACCATAATGAAGACAAAACTTGAGGTGCACTGAAGGCCCATGTATAACAATAAGCAAGAAAACTGCCAGTGGTCACCGCTTAATCTTCACTTTCACTAATTTATATGTGTTTTCTATCGGAGTATTGTTCTTTACTTCTTTAATTTTTTATCATATAGTGTGTTAAAGGTAATTAGTTGGTCAAAAAAAAAAAAAAAATGAAAGAAAAAAATGTCTTCCTAGTTTAGTAACTGAGATAAATGAGCACTTGAACAGGTATAGACCTTACTCATCCATCCAATCACCTAGGACAAAACAGTAAATCCAAACCAATAGTCAAAATCATGTCCAAAATAGAGTAAATTCAACATTAATAAATGTAAGTCATTGTCCCAAAACCAAGCCAAAGCACCTTAAGTCTACAAAATTTAATATTCCCCAAGTAATCACCACATTTCACATAACTTGTCAATGAATTTCAAGTGGTATTTTGTTTCATTACCTTTTTATTAGTTGAATTAGAAACATTTAGATACATCCAAATAATAATTAAACAAAATAAAAATGTAAAATATACTTTAAATTAGCAGCCTAGTAATTTATTTAGGAGGCTTGAAATCCTGGAGGGTGAGGAAGGGTAATTAGGTCAATAACTAAAAACTGTTACGACAAGGCCGTATCCAGGGGGGGGGGGTTACCCAGTTTGAACCCCCCCCCCCCGGAATTTTTGACCGACTCGATAATTAGTCTAAAAAAATACGTAACGTAATGTTGCTCGAGGATGTTAGACAAAGTCCACGGGAAAAAATTGAGTACCCCCCCCCCCGAACAAAAATCCTGGATGCGACGGTGTGTTACGATATACAGAAAACATAGGAGTAAAAAGAAAGAGAGTACAAGAATTTGGGGAGAGATATGGATTCAATGACCTACTCTTGCGTATCTGCCGGGTTTAAATAACCCTTGAGATTAAATAACCCTTGAGATTAAATAACCCTTGAGATTAAATAACCCTTGACAAATAGCGAGAAGCCTGTCAGAAAACTGGCTTAAAAAAGATAAAAACTATAGCATTCAAACTTTGGTGAGTACTGGACAAAAATCTTTTACCCCTCTCCTCCAAAAAGAAAAATTAATTTTTTCTCAATTAATTCATTTTTCTCCTGATTCTTTCCCTTGATTATAGATAAAAATAAAATTTTTCTCAACAAAAATTTAATTCTTATTTTCTGCTTTTGCAATAGCGTTGCATTAGCTATGAGACTTTTGAAAAGTGGTATTTTTAAAACTTTTTCTTATGCCAGGAAAATACTAACTTTATTGAAGAAAAATATTTAAACCGAAACAAATACAGAAACTGTTTAAATAATGTAAACAACAGATGATAATACAAATAGATTTGGCTTTGTATAGATTAAATAAAAGACACAGTTTTTCTTACGGAAGTCAAGAGCGAAGTGAAACTTGAACCGAAATTATTGCTTCGCCAATTACGCAAGATATATCTACAAAATTAGCTCAAACGAATTGATTCGTGATATGTTTAAAGATCTTTAAAGTTCTAAAAACTAGCACTTTTAAATTCGAATCCAAAAAAGCCAAATTTAAAAGCATTAATATCAGAGGAAAAATCCGAAACCGAAAAAATCCGAAATTTCTGCAGTTATTCGCATCATTTTATGTCTTGTTATTAAATAAAAAAAAAAGTTTTTTTTTAACTGAAAGTAAGGAACGACGTTAAAACTTAAAACGAACAGAAATTATTCCGTATATGAAGGGGGCTGTCCCCTCCTCAACGCCTCACTCTTTACGCTAAAGTTTTTGTATTATTTAAAAAAATAAAGTTGTGAGAAAGTCAAACTTTGGCGTCAGGTTCTATTAGGGTTCATTAAGATTCTATAACTTTTAGGGGGTCTTTCCTCCTTTTTTCTAAAATCAGCGAAATTTTCTCAGGCGCCTAACTTTTGATGGGTAAGACTAAACTTGATGAAACTTACATATTTGAAATCAGCATTAAAATCTGATTCTTTTGATGTATCTATTGGTATCAAAATTCCGTTTTTTAGAGTTTCGGTAACCATTGAGCCGGGTCGCTCCTTACTTACAGTTCGTTACCACGAACTGTTTGATATAGGAGCCTTCGGAATAACCGTAGCTAACTTATACTTCAAATTCGTAGCATTGTATGTAGCCTACCATCAGGCACATTGTCTGGGTAGTTGCTATAATATCGAGAAGGAGCATAAAACAAGGTATTTGATAAGACTACCGTTATAGTTACTACTCTCGTCAAGTAATGACAAAATCAGGTGTCTCTTTGGGATCCCTTTAAGTGCTTTAAATCAGTTTTACGGCTATTTATTTGAAAAGAGTATAAAAAAGGCATCGAGCAGTACGCTCACCTTCTTCATAAGTAATAAATGGAATCGTATCTAAATTTACCGTAGCCTAAAAGCATAAGAAGCTACTGGATGCCACTGTAGTCAGTCCAAAAAAATTTGGGGATGGAACTGGATATTTTTTTCAAAAGTAAGGAGGAAAAATTTGATTATTTTTTTTTCTTTTATAGTTAAATTCAGTTCCTCACCCTACATACGTGTCTGGTCCTGTTCTTCTACATTTTAATATTGTTCTCTTTTGAAACACAAGAAAAGCCAAAATTTCAAGCCACAATGAAACGTCCCATGTTTTCAGTAAAGCCCAAAATCTACTACAATATGTGAGGAAACTTTTAGAGGCTACATCCTACTCTTTACCTTAGGTTATTTCTAGAGGTTGTGATTTGAAGCTCAAAAGCTAAAAAATACCTAATTTGACAAACCTTGTTTACAATAAGTTAGGCCGTGTACACACAGATACGCATGAAAACTAAGTAAAAATATTTTGTCCGTCAAATATTGGTATGAAGCCTAAACTAAAATATACTTCTCTACAATCTCCTAACAGTGCTATATTACTCACTATGCCTGTATCAATTATTGTTTGAGTCGGTGAGCAGCTAGTTTCTGTTTGCATATGGACACTACAAGTATCTATCAGACTATATACCCTACGTGTACTAGAAGTTAAGAAATCGATAGAATATGTATATAAGGATTACAACGGATTGCAAATGTATGGAATTTTTATATTTTATGCGAGCTTATTTATTTTGAATCAAACTGGTTTATTGGAATTTCTGAAATTCATTATATTAATAATTATTACCCTTTGGTGAAGATTAAATAAAACAAAACACGTTTTTTCAACAGAAAGTAAGGAGCAACATTAAAACTTAAAACCAACTGAAATTATTACGTATATGAGGGGGTTCGCCCCCTCGTCTATACCTAGCTCTCTACTCTTAAGTTCGAATTTTGTTCCAATTCCTTAAGAATGACCCCTGAATCACAAAAGATTTAATTATAATAAATAGCTCTTATGAAAGTACTACAAAAAATTAGCGTAAAGAGCGAGGTATTGACAAGGGGGCGAACCCCCTTTTATAAGTAATAATTTCTGTTTGTGTTAAGTTTTAATGTTGCTCCTTACTTTCAATTGTCAAAATTTGTTTTTATTTAATTTCTGATCGTTTTTTAAATCATGCTGGGAAATTTTTCGACTTCCTGGAAAATTCCCTTCCCCTATGGAAAGATCCTTCCACGTAACCTTATCCCCCCACCAGAAAAAAAATCAGAAACAAATATAAATACAACAAACGGGTCTATGGCCAGTACATTTACTGGCCATAGACCCGTTTGACGTATTTATATTTTTTCTGTCATGGCTGGCAATAATATATGTAAACAATGGGGCAAAGTTCACGACTTGCAGCACTTTTCTTTGGGGGCTTTGGGGGATTAAGTCATCCTCAAAGACATGGTGAACGAAATGGCTATCTAAAAATTTTGATCAGGTCACTTTGGGAAAAAATGAGCGTGGGAGGGGGCCTAGTTGCCCTCAAATTTTGTTGGTCACTTAAAAAGGGCACAAGAACTTTTAGTTTCCGTTTGAATGAGCCCTCTCACGATATTCTAGGACCACTGGGTGGATACAATCACCCCTGGGAAGAACAAAAAAAAAACAACAAATAAACAGGCATCCGTGATCTTTCTTCTGGCAAAAAATACAAAATTCTACATTTTTGTAGATATTAGCTTGAAACCTCTACAGTAGGGTTCTTTGATATGCTGAATCTGATGGTGTGATTTTCATTAAGATGCTTTGACTTTTAGGTGGTGTTTCTCCCTTTTTTGAAATATGGCAAATTTTCTCAGGCTCGTAACTTTTGATGGGTAAGACTGAACTTGATGAAACTGATATATTTGAAATCAGCATTAAAATCCAATTCTTCTGATGTGTCTATCTATCGGTATAAAAATTCCATCTTTTAGAGTTTCGGTTACTTTTCAGCCGGGTCACTCCTTACTTGCAGTTCGTTACCAAGAACTGTTTGATCAAGCTTGAAACAAGTCAAACACATGGTAGCAGAAAAAAGTTTTCTTGAATCTTGACATCAGCACATGTATAAGAAGGAATTACAGGATCTCAACCAATCAGGATGAAAAATAAAAGTTATTGCCTTGGCTGTCATCATCTGTGCTCCAACCTAAATGTTTTTTTTTTTATTTTATCAAACAGTTCGTGGTAACGAACTGTAAGTAAGGAGAGATGTGGCCCGATAAAATTGGCCTGATTTTCAAAAAAGGGGAAAATAACCCCTAAAAGTCAAGGAATCTTAATCAAAATCACTCCATCGGATTCAGCGTATCAGAGAACCCCACTGTAGAGGTATAGGTTTCAAGCTCCATTCTTCAAAAATGCGGAATTTCGCATGTTTTTGCCAAAAGAAATATAACGGATGCGTGTTTATTTGTTTGTGTTTTTTCCAGGGATGATCGTATCGAATCAGTGGTCGTAGAATATTGGGAGAGGGCTCATTCAAAGGGAAATTAAAAGTTCTAGCGCCCCCGTTGAGTGACCAAAAATATTAGAGGGCAGCTAGCCTCCCTCCCACGCCCATTTTTTCCCAAAGTCGTTCGATCAAAATATTGAGATAGCCATATTGTTCAACATAGTTGAAAGGCTCAATAACTATGCCTTTAGATGTATCATGACCCCCCATAGTCCCTTGGGAAAGGTCCTTAAGTCATGAAATTTGTCCATTGTTTACGTATAGTATTTGCTACTGGGAAATATGCGGACATTTTTTTTTTGGGGGGGGGGAATGAATTCTCTGCTGTGGTATTTTCTACGGGGAAAATACCCTATGTGGAGGGAGCTTTCCAGGGGTGATCTTTCCAGGGGGAAATTTTGTACTGTGGGTTTGCCAGAATTCCTATACCAAAATCTTTTACTGGTCTTATATTCTCCTTACCAACTCAATTTTACATGTGGAGATGTTATTGGCAATTATCCAAGGTAAACTTTCACCGGGATTGAATTGTCTAGAGGATCTTTCCATGGAGGGGAGCCGGATTTTCCAAGTTTATTTAAAAAACTAGTAAGAAATTACACAAAAAACAAGTTTTTTCAACTGAAAGTAAGGAGCAACATTAAAACTTACAACGAACAGAAATTATTATGTATATGAGGGGGTGGACCGAGATATTGAGGAGGGGGAATCCCCTTCATATACGTAGTAAGTTCTGTGTTTTTTAAGCTTTAATGTTACTCTTTAACTTGCTACAGGAAAGGTACACATAATTCTACAAAACTGAGACAAACGAAGTGATGACGACTTCTTCATTTTCCATCCGTCTCATCTTACCTTACTCACGGAATGACCTTCCACATGATTGGAAATTAATGGAGGAAGTGAAAAAACTCTGCTTGACTAAAAAGTCTATTCTTAAACGATTAATCGACAGTGACTCACATTAGGCATGGGTGTTCCCTTAGATATTGGGAGGGTGCTTAAGAGTAGAACTACGTAGTATTAATTGACTTTGAATGGTTTTTGTTTTACAGTGGTAGTTATCAAGCACTTTGAGCGTTCTATTGTTTTTTGGTGTGGTTCTATTTGATGTGTTGGGGATGAGAGAGGAGGCAATATGTTTTCGGCTTGCAAGGGAATTTGCGTTTTTTTTTAGTATTTTTTACAGTAATACATTCCCAAATAATATAGAACTTCGTAAAAGTGGAGATGAGTGATGATGTCTACTTTGCCTACCGTAAACATCAATCTATGAAAAGAATGAAAGAGTTCATCCTTTTCTAATGTCAGATGAGGCTCGCCAATCACAGCCAAAAGAGTGTATTTTCGACATAGAAAAATTATGATAAATAAATAATAGCTGAAAAATGCAAAAAAAAAATGTGAATTACATCATATTCATCTTATCTGTCTTCTCAATTTTTCAAAGTTAATAACAGTTTCAATCGTACAATTTCGTATCAAATGTCTTTCTATACGTATTGACGGATATAAGTCTTTTGACCTATCACGTGGGTCTAAGAGAAGACCACGGAACAATTATCAGGAAATTCATTTTGGGATGGTCTGCATTATTGATGGTAGCCAATATTTTAGTATTGTTGCCTTGGAGATAATTTGTAAACTTTATTTTCCTATTCTTCCGAAAGTTTGATTGTCCTGGCATGTCGTAAGAAAATAAGTGGATGAGCTAATATGTTCGTTATTTTTTTTTTTTAACTTAATATGGGTACTACTTTCATGTAATAACTTTTTGCTAGTAGGATAAATACTTACAGCTGATATAGTGGGGTCTACCTAACACCAATCAATCCGAATAAAAACGTTAACAACTAGAACAATAATAAATTAAAATTTTGTTTATATTCGAACTCATTTACAGAGAAGGTAATTTTTTTTTTTAAGAGCTGCCACATTTAATAAGTTGTGCTTACTTTCAACTCAGAATATCATAGGAATAATGTTGTTTTATTTTTTTTATTTTTTTTTTATTTGTTGTTTTTTATTGTTCATGGTTTTTTGTCTTAAAAGCAATGGTACTACAATTTTGTTACTTAATGCCATGGGTACATCTGAAAACTTACAAATTTCTATGGTACAAGACAATCAAGAGGGGAAAACTTTGTCATTTGTATTAATAAACAGATAAATGTTATCATATAGGCTAATCGGAAGGATGGTATCTAATAGACTATACATTGCTCAAGAGATTTGCCCTTCCCCAGAAAAAATCTTACTGCGGAAGATTAGCCACGGAAGATTCCTATTCGTGAAAAAATTCCCCTCTAAAAATTCCACCTGCTGAAAACAGCCTTACAAAAATTACCCACTGGAAAATTCTAATGACGAATAAAATTGAGGATCCAAAGGAAAATTAAGAGACAAAAAATGAAGAAAAGGCGTTCTAGAATATTCTACTTATTTTCTGAATTACTTATAGGATATATGATCCAGAATCTAACACTTCATGATAACGAACTATAAGTAAGGAGCAACTCGGGTCAATAGTAACCTAAACTCTTAAAAAGGAATTTGGATATAATTAGTACATAAAAAATTGGCTTATTATGTTGATTCCAAATACATAATCTGATTAAGTTTAATGTTACACATCGAAAACTACAAGCCAGAATAATTGTGACTTATTTTTGAAAATGGGAAATCACACCATTAGATTTAGCATGTTAGATAAGCCTATTGTGGAGGTTTCAAGCTCCTATCTACAGAAAGGTGGAATTTGTGTTTTTTTTAGAAGAAAGATCACGGATGTGTTTTTTTTCCAAGGGGTGATCATACCGAATCGATGGTCCAAGAAGAACGGTAAAGTCCTTGTTCGAACGGAAATTAAAAGTTCTAGAGCGTTTGTGGCGCGAAATTACGATTTTTCCTTATAGAGGACCAAGCTGCTATCAATTAAAAATTCAAAGATGACAAATCGATTTAAAAATGCCAAGAACTATATATTCAGCTTTCCAGTTTTGAAGGAAGTAATTCCACACAGTTGCACATTCGTTTCTGAAAAGTCACGTAGCCATACAAGTACAGTTACTTCTAGCTGGAAAACATTCTGATAGGCCTACACGATTAGTTTACGATACCCAGCACTTTTTGTGAACAGGGCTTAATGACTTGTTGAAAACTTTTTTTTTTACTTGAACCATTTTTATTAGACTTAGAACAAAGGGCTTTACCAGTTTTATTTTTCCTTGGCTCTGACTTACAGTTTGACTCGTTGCTGTTTAAATTAAATTAGAAGAAAAATTCCCCTTAAAGGTACTTCAGATGGGAAATTTTTTTATGTATGCATAGTGAATGCATTTTCGATCGCAAGGGGTGAGCTGGTATCATGCACTACAGCTGTATCCAAGGGGGTGTCACGTAGGTAGGACACCCCTTCCCCAATGTTCCAGCCATTCAGATAAAATTTGGGTCGGCAAAATAGTGGTTTGAAGTTCCACTGTTTTACTGGCTCAATTTTCTTTTTATTATGGCATAGGGGCTGATGGAAATGTATGACATAAAATCAATAAAATAAGATCAGTTTTAGTTGGGAAAGAACAAAAAAATGAATTAATTTCAATAGAAATATCACCCAAATCAGTCGGTAAAAAAGACTAGCTAGTTGGTAAAATCCGTCCCCCCCCCCCTTGAACATGCTTGCTATTGACACCTCTGGTTGTTACCAGACCATGTCAATGGGAAGCAGTGACCTGCAATTCTTAGTCCTAGCCTGTTATCTCTGTGCATTTCCAATACAGGCAATTCTTCTACAGTTGCCATTAATTTCATATTTTCTAATTAATTTCTTTAAGCATTATATTACCCTTCTATGATAAATTAACCCCCAAAACACGAAAAAGAATAAAAATTAGAAGCAAAAAATTGTTTCTAATATTTGTTTCTAATTAAATTTAGAAACAAATATTGGAGGATGTTCTACGCCATACATCATTCCTGTACTTTGGAATATAGGAAGAATATTCCAAAGTTCTTTCTTTTTTTCATTATTTTTATTTGTCGTACTATCTCTTTGCTGCTCAATTTCAAATGGGAGGGGAGATTTTTCCACGGGGGTTTTTGGCAGGGGATGGGAGAACTTTCCGGGGACGGGGAGGGAATTTGCCTAGCATCACTTCTTATATGTCAACTTCGGTAACACAACAATCAAATATATTTCTATCTTCGGTGTCTTGTCACATTTAGAATGAAATTACAGAAACAATATACACGTTATGCAACCATAAACACTTCCAGATCAAGGAAAAGGAAAAAATCTGCGGTTTTAAGAGACCCCTAACCCAAATACTTACTGGATAAAATATGAAATATACAACTTTTTCAAAAAATGTAAAGCATTGTGTGTTATTTCAAAATATTGTACAGACGGCAAGACACGACAAGGTGATCAAGATATGTTCTTTTGCACCAACTGTTCTAACTTTTGTTAGGAGTGCTGCAAGATATATTTTAGTTCAGAATTATAAGTGTGCCTTTCAATGGCTAACACCACAAATTATAATTTCATTTTTCACGATTTTTTCACGGCAAAGCAATTGGTTGAATCTTAACTCTAAGTAGTTAGAAACATCTCTTTAAAAATATAACACGCTTCAGAAAATTCTTTGGAAGGAGATTCGCTTAAGAATATTCGCAGTTATGAATCATATAGGCAAAGACGATAAATGCTGCCAGAAAATTTCTCGGCGGGTTGGAGGACATTTGCTACCAAGAGCTTTGTTTTCACCAAGATTTAATTGGAAATATTTCAAAATTTCCTTTTTTATACTTTTTGGGTGTCCCCAGTGAGTCCGTTCTCATCCGTTCTCCCCCTTTCTAGCACCCATGCCGAACATCTAACATTTATGGACGCCCCCCCCCCTAGATGATTGGTAAGTTAAATCCAAAATTAGCAATGAATCTTCTTTTTTTGTTTTCTTCACTGTTTTTCAAAGCTTTTTCGAATTGGCTTCTAGACGGTTCAAATGTAAAAGAACTTTAAAAAAAGTACAATAAAGGAGGGGAAAAATCTAGACCCTCTACAATGTTCAATAAATGAATTTATGTTGATCTGACAGCATATGCGTTGAGTGACAACTGAACAATCAGCATGATTATAAGTGATAGTCTTACTTATTCAGACGCCAAGCATCATGCTTTTAAATATTCAATTATTCGTCGTGAAATAAAAGAAAAGAAGTTAAGCGTAGGCTATACACTGGAACTAAAGTGGTATATGTGGCCTATTAGAATCGAAATAAACCATTTTCGGTCTCTTAAGTAAAGATAGTGATATAATGTTCTTAAATTTAATATTGCCAAATCAGAGGTTGACCGAGATCAACTCAACATTCTATCTGACGCTAACTTATCTTTTGTCAAGCTTGCTAACTATGGCAATAAAAATTAATTTTTATGGCCTGCGGACCACTTGAAGAAAACACACAAAAATTCTAAAAATTAATTCATAAACAATCATAAATATTTACTTATCTCAGTCCTAAATGGAGGTTATTTCACTTAACCCCCTCCCCCATTAATGAATATACAGCACATTTTATTGACTCCATTATATTTCACAATAGCGGTGTTACCATGAATGTTCTAACTTTGTTTAATGTCGAAATTCACCGTTGAATGTCCGAAATTCCTTTTTCTCTGCTTGGATTCATGATAGCTTTGAGAGTCAGCTTTTCAGTCTTATGCGAGCTATGAGGGTAAAAGTTAAATTTAGGTTAGATTATGTTAGTTTAGGTTATGTTAAATTAGGCTAGGTTGGGTGAAAATTTGGTTATAAATATCAGAAATGAGTTAAAAATCTAAGCTATCCAAGCCTGTCATCTTCAAAACTTGCATTAGATTGAAAAAGTTGACTGGCAACGCTGACTAAACCCAAGGAGAAAAAAAATATATTTCGGACATTCACCGGTGTATGTCGACATTCACAAATATCGAACATTCACGGTAATAGCGCAACTGTTCTCTCTGTCGCTTGAGCAGTGCGGCATTCCCTGTTGTGAAATGTTAATGTTTTCCTGTTTTGCTATTGAAAAATATAATAGGAATATATAAAGTTGGCTGAATATTTATCTGTCAGAGAGAAGAGTGGGGTGAAGGGAAGAAATACGCTTTTAGAATATGGTAATATTCGATTGAATATTCGATTTAATTTTTACTCTTTATAAGATTTACTTATTGATCTATGGCAAGTTTGATCCTAGGTCTCCAAAAAGACTTAGACTATTAAGATGAAACTTTCAGGAAATATTAAGGGGGATATCCAAACATACTATATCCAGGATGCTTGTCTAATGGCCATATCATCAATATATATCATATTTATATATATATATATATATATATATATATATATATATATATATATATATATATATATATATATATATATATATTATATATATATATATATATATATATATATATATATATATATATATATATATATATATATATATATATATATATATATATATATATATATATATATATATATATATATATATATAGGGAGCAGCTGAGGGTATTAAGTTGAAATTTTCGAGACATGTTGAGGGGGATGTTTTAGGGTGATCGAAAGGCAACAATCCTCCCTTCCCTTTTTAGATGCCCCCCCCCCCTCAACACTCACAGAAATTTTGTAAAGCCGTTTTGTTCAAAATGTCTAATAATTTTGCCTCTGGTAAAAACTCACGTCTTCCCACAACCCCTGGGCAAGGAATATAACTTATGCAATTAACCCATTTTTAAAATGTAGGATTTATCATTGGGAAAGGGGAGAATGTTTGATCGTGGGTGTGTCTGAAAGGGCTAAGGGTATTGAGGTGGAAGTTTGTGGAATTTTAAGGGTTTTTTTTTAAATACGACAAAGGACACTATGCGCATTCGGGGTATCGAAAAGGTGATTATCTTAGGAACGGGTAAGGGTATTAGCTTGAAGCTTCCAGGGCCACTACCACTGCTACTACTAGTCTGACGTACTTGTGATTGCAACTGCAACTACTTGCGACTACTTTTATTTGTGACTACTTTCAGGAAATGTTGAGCGAAATACTGAATAAAATCAAAACACACTATATGCTTGCTGGTTGTTAAAAGGGCGTGTCAGCTGTTTCTCAGGGGCTGGAAAAAGGCAAAAGTGATCCCAGGTCTCCAAAAAGGCTTAGGATAATAAGGTGGAACTTTCAGGAATAGTTGAGGGGACGTTATATCAAAACACACTATGTGCATGCTGGTTGTCGAAAGGATGCATTAGCAATATTTCAGGAATGACGTAGGGTGTTAAGATAAGACTAACTGGGTGTGATTTAGGAGATGTCAAAAAGTGATGAGAAGGCAACCGAATAATGAGGTGCAACTTTAGGGCATTTTGAGAGAAATGTCAAACAAAATCAAACAATACTATGGGCATACTGATTGTCAAAAGGGCATATTAGCAATGTCTAAGGAACTTTAAGGGTAGGCAGAGGGGTATGTTGAAGGTTGATCCGATGACAACCAGCCTCCCAAGTCGTTTTGAGATGCCCCTCTCCCCCAACACTGATCGAAATTTTGAAAAACCTATTTTTCAAAAAAAAAAAATATCAAAAGTTGTAAAAACTACGCCTTTGGGGATGCCATACCCCCTCGGCCCCCGGTGCAACGATCAAAAACTAGGCAACTTGTCCATTTTTGGCATGCTAGATTACCGCGGAATTCTTAGAAGTTTCGAGGGATTTTGAGGCGAACCAAATTAAAAGACACTATGTGTATCCAGGTTATCAAAAGGGGTATATCTGCAATACCTTAGGAATTACTAAGGGTATTTACTATAAACTTTCAGGGCAGTTCCACTAATACTGCGGCAACTTTTGACTGCAACTACGACTACTTACAAATCCAGCTACTACTACTTTCGACTGCTACTGCTTACAATTGTTTAGGAGAAGAAAGCTAAAAGTTATGGGGGGATGATTACATTTCGACCACTTTTTGACATATCCCTCAACATGACCTGAGAGTTTCAACTTTATATCCTTAGTTGTTCCAGAGATATTGCTAATAAGGTTTTTTGATAACCAGCATGCAAATAGTCTGTTTTGATTTTGTTCAACATCCTTCTCAACATTTCTTGATTGTTTCAAGGATAGTTTTTGGATACCCATGAAACATCCTCGCTCCTTTTCCTAATAACAAACCAAAAGTGTAAACAATGATCAGTTTGCACAACTTACAACCCTTGCTCTTGGTGCTCTAGGGGACCTCGTGATCTCCGGTTGCATAGTTATTTGACCTGTAGACTATTTTGAACAACTAAACTATCTCAAAATTTTAATCGAATTTATTTGGGAGGAGGACATTTTAAAAGGCTGAGGGTGTGGCTGGTTGCCCTCCGATCACTTTTGAGTCCTAAGAAGGGTTCAAGAACTTCCAATTTCTAATCGAACAAATCTCATTTAAAGTTTATGCGATGACCCCTTCCATAAGAAGTGGCTATGGGAAAAATGTAATGCTTTGAAGCCTTATGAATCTTTGCTATAGGCAACGCTAGAACTTTGCCTCTGATAAAATCCACAAAAATAAAATAATCGTAGTATCCAAGACTAAAAAGAAAAACTAATGGTTGCCCTACAATTTTTGTTTCAAATTCCCCCTCAACATGACCTATAAGTTTCAACTTGATACCCTGAACCGTTCCTAAGATATTGCTGATGCGCCCTTTTGACAACCAGCATTCATAAAGTATGTTTTAGTTATGTCCAATATTCCCTTCATCATTTCCTTTGAGTAGTTACAAGTAACGGTAGTCACAGTAGCCAGTAGTTGCAGTCACAGTCGCAGGTAATTGCAGTCGTAGTTGCAGGTAGTCTTAGTCGAAGTCGCAAGTATTCACAGTTGTAAGTAGTTGTGGTCGCAAGTAATCTTAGTTGCAGTAGCAGCTGCAAGTAGTCACACTTGCAGTCACATTAGCATTTGTCGTGCTGGTCCTAAAAACTTCAATTTAATACCATCACCTGTTCTTAAGATATGGCAGATGCACCTTTTTGATTGCCCAGATGCATATAGTTTGCTTTGATTTAGTTTAATATACTCCTCGACATTCCATGAAATTTTGTCTCAATACCCCCAGCATTACCGGACACGCCAAGGATCAAATATTCTCCCCTTTTCCGACAATAAATTTTGCATGTAAACAAGCGATTAATTGCATAATCTAAATTCCTTTCCAAGAGGGCTGCGGGGACGCGACATCCCCGGAGGCATAATTGCTAGACCTTCAACTATTTTGAACAAAATGGCTTTTCAAAGTTTTGTCAGTGTTGAGGAGGTGCCTCTAAAAAGGGCAAGGATATGATGTTTCCCCTCCAATTACTCTTCAGCATCCCCCTCAGCATGTCTTGAACGTTTCAACTGAATATTCTTTTTCATTCGTCGAATACTTCTAATATAATCTTTTGACAACCATCTAGCATATGGATATTTTGATTTTGGCATCCCCCTCAACATTTCTTAAAAGTTCAGCTTAATAGCCTAAGCCTTTTTGGAGTCCCAGGATCAAAAAAGCCCCCTTTCCTTATAATAAACCTCCCATGAAAACAATGGGCAGCTGGCATAACTTACAGCCCTTGTCCAAGGAGCTGAGAGGGGGGGGGGGTGTACATCGCCAAACGTACAGTTATTTAACCTATAGGCGATTTAGAACGATATAACTATTTCAGAAATTTGGGCCAGATGTCTTTTGGGAAGGGGCAGCTACAAAGGGCGTGGGAGAGGGGCTGGCTACCCTCGACCACTTTTCAAAATCACTCTCAACATGCCCTCAAACTTACAACTTAATACCCTCAGCTGTTCCAGAGACATTTTATATGAGTCTTTTTGGTAAACTGGATTCACACAGTGCCTTTTGATGTAGTTCAACATACTCCTCAACATTCCCCGAAGCTTCACTTTAGCACACTTAGCTTTTTCGGACACATTCAGAATCAAATCTTCCCTTATATGAAGCCCTTACAAAGTTTATAGGATGAATCCTTCCATATGTAATGGCTCTGGGGAAAAAAATACATTAAAGCCTTACGGCCATTTATTATAGGCAACGCTAGAGTGTTGTCTCTGATAGCTGAAATATTCACTTAGGCTGTATTTTGTTCTTTGTGTTCAGAAAACTCCTCGTTTACTTCTTGTGTTTTGTATGACGAAAAAGAAGTAGGGTCTTTTCTATTATTTGTTATTGTGTCGTACCAATCTAACATCACTGGTTTACGGTACTTACTCAACAATATTACCTGGAGTCACGATTTTGTTTTTCTAATGCAGCACTAGATGGTAGTGGAATTTTTCGAAATTTCTAGCCATCTCAACCATTCTTTTATTATAGCCCAAGAAAATTGGATAGAACCACATTTTTTGTACAACTTACTGTTTAAGCAGTTTCGTGCAGCTTAAATATTTGCTTAGGTTGTACTTTCAATGTTTCAAAAACTTCTTCATTCACTTTTAATGTTCTCTGCAGAACAATAAGCGTCTTCAAAAAAAAGAATTTCCAAAACGCAATTGGCAGTTTTTCTTGTCCAACAAATTTTATCCGAATAGTGGAAAATGTGCTTAAGTCAGCTGTTTAAATGTTACACTCTCAGCTAAAGAACTTCCAAATTTTGTTTTAAGCAATGGATTGGTATGAAATAACAAAAATACATTTAAGCTAAACTCACTTCTGGAAATATTGAATAGTATTAGTTGTGTTTTAAAATATAGTCATATTTTAAACATTTATTATCTTATTTTTCATCGAATTTTAGTTTGTCTTATTTTAATAATTTATTTAATAAGTTGATTCTAGCAACAGAGTTATGAAACTTAATAAATACAGAAAGTAAACAACCACCACATGAATTTTTATTTCTATTGTTAGAAAGCATATACACCGAAAGATACATGTTTTACCTAATATGTCCACTCATTCAAACACATTAGAATTATTACTTGAATGTTTAGAAAGAGATTTCAATAAAAGAAATTGTGTTTTTTCGATTTTGTATAATTACTTCATGAATACTGAAAGAAAAGTTCTTATTTTTGATACTGATTTAAATATGTAACATTTTATTACGCTTAGGCCTACTATTCGGAAGAAATTCAACTGAATGAAAATTTGTGGAATCCCCCCCTTTGAAAGATTTTCCGAAGTATGTAATTCTCGAAGGACTTTTTGTTAAAACAACCTAGCTAGGTACATAGAAGAAATGTATTTATTTTATTTTTTACTATTTCTCAACTGTATCTACAACTTTGTTATAAGCCCACTTTAGCCAATGGGAAACCGTTGTTGCAGTTTCTTATCTGCTTTCAAAAGAATATGCGAATTGGTCAACTTTGATACAAGCAACAATGAGCCATATCATAAATTACTTTGATATGACATAGCTGATCTTTACCTTTAAAGAAAAAGGACAAAAATTAAACTTGAGCACAGTTAGAATAAGGAATTTCATAGGAAAGGAAAAGTTCTTGTGTCGAAAAATATGGAAGCTGATCCTCACAATAGATCTCTCCACAAGTTTCTGATTGCCCATGAAATTTGGTTCTTCTTAAAATTGATGGCCAAATCAAGAAATTTATCGAGAGGTCTATTCATAAATTGGCTGATTTGGGAAATTTTGTTTGCTCAGGCCTATTACTTTTAAAACAAGTTTGACAAAAAGCGGCAAGATTATTAAACATAATTCAAATTCAAACATCTCTACCGGTCATTCAATCCGAAATTCCATCTATTAACAAATGGATGAGGATACCGGCAGTGAAAAGGGCTTGAAGCCCTTTAACTTCAATACATTAATGTCTCAGAGGTAAAATTGAATTTATTTGGATGTTACTAGAGCTTTGTGGGTGAAATTCCTGAGGAGGCTCTTTTTTTAGGCTTAGGAAATAGAGCTGAGTCTAGAGAATAAAACTTTCAGGAAGGAATTCTGAGTGAAAAGTTTGCACAGTAAGGTTTTTTCAGGCTCCTTTTCTATTTCCAAAGTTTATTGAATTGCCTAAGCCTTAGCTAGTGAGGTATTTTTTGCTTGGTGTCTGGTTAACCTACATAATATTCTAGTTTGGCAGCTCCACAGAGCAACCTTTGATGACCTTCAAAATATTTGTGTTATGAAAGTGGAAAATCTTATTAAAATTAAACTAGTACTGGTAAAATTCTAGACAAGCTACTTTTTGCTGTCTTAGAAAGGGACTAGGTATGGAAAATGAAATTTTCAGAAATGGATCTACAGACCAAAGTAAGCCCCAGCGGGTATTTTGATGTATTAGCTTACACTCCTTCTCCCTCTAGAGGACACTGAACTTTGATGAACTTTTAAAAAAAATCATGTTATCAAAGTGAAGCCTTACAAAATAGATCTTCTGCTTAAATGAAGTGCACAAAAAGTATTTTCAGCTTCACAACTTTGCTCAATCCCAATTAATAAGGTTTAAAAGATCTACAAATACATTTCCTAAATTTAGAAAAAAACCTATGATATGGCTTAAAATTGTAGGCTACTCATAGCATTTTCAAAACCAAAACCAGTGAAAATGAAACAAGAAACTGAAAATGAAGGTAGCCTATTATGATGTTCTGTCTAAATTCTAATAGCCTTGACCTCTCAAGTAGACACATTTCTAATACTCAGAAATCAGAAGAGGGGGTATTTGTTTAGCCTTGTGCCACCTGATAAGGAGACATGTTAAGAAAACAATTCTTACTTTAAAATTAGTATAATGATCCTAGTTCTTATATTATCCAACAGGAGAACCTTTATCATCAAGTCTTTCCACTAAAAATCCTTCTTTTTCCAGCTTAAAAGAAAATGTTTCCAAAACCCATGCTAAAAGTACCATGTTGCTTAAGTCTTTTTAAACCGCTATAAATTGTTGCCTAATAAGTTGTTTTATAGATAGCGTTCATGCCGGTCTTTTTAAAACTTTAAAATTATACATATTTTAAAGTAAGAATTGTTTTCTTAACATGTCTCCTTATCAGGTGGCACAAGGCTAAACAAATACCAAGAGGGTTAACATAGTAGCTTGGCAACATCTTCCCAGAGTATGTTTTTGGCCCTTGATTAATTACTAAAAGCTTCATTTTTCCTAACCTAACCCCTTTCCAAGATGGCCAAAAATAGATTGTCAGAAATTTTACTCTAGCACCATTAGAGTCCTTATTGTATCCTCTTTTCAAATATTATATTTGCATTTTTGACATTACACCTCATCCATTCCTGATAGTCCCATTGGTACTTGTCAAAGCTGGTACCCATGCAAGAAGTCAAGTTTTGTTAATGCTAATGAAATAAAACAAAATATGAAAATATAATAGTTTAGAAACAAATTTGGGCATAGCATAGCACATTAATCAGGTGAGGGTAAAGCATAGCATATATTAAATACCTAACCTAGGTACCTTTTCCCCCCTAAACCCCAAAAAACAATAGTTTAAATATTGTAAGTGCAATGACAAACCACAGTTTGTGATCCAATTCTCTATTAACAGATACCCATTTGACTAGTTTCCTTTAGCATCTTCTGTATACAATATATCATGCAGGTACCAGCTAATTGACAAGTACCATCCCATCTTTAGCACTATCAATGTATTTCTTTTATTGTTAGTTATCTTCTGATACATCACAACATAACAGATATCAAAACAGGCTCTTCACAACAGATAGCAAATGTACCTACTCCCAACCCTGTAATGTTCTGAGCAGTGTTCCCCAGGGAACAGTTTTGGAACCCACATTGTTTCTTCTTTATATAAATGACATGATTACCTAAGTCAGCAACCACTTAACCCTTTATGCTGATGACTAAAAATTATTTGGTGTAGGCCTACCTGATAAATTCCTCTCCAAAATTGCACCAGTGGCAAAGACTCAGGAGTCACTATAGATAATTTTCTCAAGTATGATGAACACTCTGCACAAACTGTTTCCAAAGCAAATTCTAGCCTTGGACTTGTTAAAAGAACATTTACTAGTGGATCACATGGAATCTTCTTGATGCTATACAAGGCAATTGTGAGACCAGTTCTTGACTTTGGAACCTGCCTTGCTAGTCCAAATATACAGCTGGTAATACACAGTTGATTGAAGTTGCACAAAGGAGGGCCACCAAGTGCATCTCTGGACTTGGTGAGAAACCATATAGTGAAAGGCTATCTAACCTAAAACTCCCATCTTTGACCTTCTGATGCAAGCATAGTGACATGCTACTCACATATAAATTTGTCAACCAACCCCAAAATAAACTCTTTCCCAATTTAACTAGTAAAAGACAACATGAGGTAATTCTAAGAAGCTTCATAAGCCTAGAGATAACAGTAGAATCAGACAAGACTTTTGTAGCCAAAGGGTTGTCAATGATTGGAACTGTTTAAGCAAGGAGACAGTGTCTTCAACATCAGCTGCAAGTTTTTAAAAGGAGACCTGGCAAAGAATAGGAAGCCAAACCTTCAAGATACAACTAGAGCTGCCCATCATCTGTGTCTCATAAATAGTGATAAATATATATGCATATATAAAAGAGTTGTGCTAGGATGTTGATGTTGCTTGTCATACCAAACCAACTTGCATACTCTATCAGAAATTGATGTTGTAAGGTGGTTTCTACTCTAAACTACAGAAGAATGGCTCCCTTGATCATACCTATCTGTGGTCACTGTTACCAGTGTGCTTAAATTTCATCTATCCTAGCACACTCTTAGTTGGAAGGCATGTCACTGGGCTGTAGACACAGTCATAACCCTGTTCTTTTATATTTTGTGTAAAATGTTTTAACTGCAATCTCACCAACAGAGCCAAACAGATCCAACATTGGACCTTATTTTGCTCCAAACTGCAAATTAAGGTAATTACATAACAGGAAGCATGTGCTAGAAAGATCTTTCTTAAAAATGAACAACAGGCTCCTAATCTTAGTCATGATGCATAAATCTGTAGGTTTAGATTTTTAGAATTGACTGATAGTAAGGAGTAGACTATTTGAGATTAGCTGAGTACAATCTTTGAAAACTTATTGTTTTCTAGTGTTTAAACTTAGACAAAATTTGTAGTTGGCAACATAATTTAGCAGAGATGAAAGTGAATTCATCATTTGATGCCTTTTTAAGCTCTTTCATTATTCAATAATTGCTTATAAGGCCTAAATTTAATTTTGAGCCCTTAATAGGGCCCAAAAAGGTAAAACAGTCCATAGTAACCAATAGGGCCTAGTTTAAAAAGATGTTTCTAAAAAAACCTGTCTGGTGAGAAAAAATTACCATTTGCAGCTGATCTGAAATGCTATCTGGGATTTTTCTGAGTCTTAACAGTAAAATGTAATTTTGAAGACAAAATTGGAGGAATTTTTAAAAAGAGTGTGAAACCCTTTGAAAATGACATTACAGAAAACTTATCTAATTTTTGTGGGGTTTCTGGCTCTTAATAAATTATGCAAATTCATCATTATACAAACATTTTACTATTAAGATCAATGAAAATAATAATTACCATTCTTGAATCAGCTACAAATAGCAATTTTTTCTCAGTACCCAGCTTCTTCAGAAACATATTTTAAACCATTGGTTACCATGGGTCGTTTTTAGCCTTTTAAGGGCTCAAAACAGTTTTCCCCAGAAGCTATTATTGAATTATGAAAGAGCATAAGAAAAGGAATGTGGTGATATATTCACTTTCATCCTAGTTAAATTATTTTGTCACCTATGAATTTACCAAAAAAAAAAAAAAAAAACCCCTGCAGCCTAGACCATTTAAATGCAATTATTCTGCATCCACTTGTCTTAGGCTTAAGGGGAGTGAAGACCAATATATAGCCTGATTTGTTATAGTTGGGTGAAAGGCTGGGTTGATGAATCCCATGGTGGCTTCAATTGAGGAGGGGGCATGTAACCCCTAGTTTTTTTGCCACCCTTTAGATTTGGAAAGTCCCTTGTTTTGTGTGTTTTCATTGAAAAAGGCCCCTTTTCATATTTTATTGGAATATAAAAAAGAACAACAAATCGCCCCCCCCCCTAGCTGATTTTGAAAGCTATTTTTTATCCCCCCTCCTAAATTTTCATGAATTGACATAACTGGAACCCTGGCATGGAAGAAAAGCTTTAAGCTGTGGTAATTGGGAAGTTACTTCAGTTTTCTCGCAAAAAATTCACCAGGAATAGAGCAAATAAATATAAACTGTAATTCCAGGGTGGAATTTAAACATGCTGTATATTCCAAAAAATGGTTTGTATTGCAAGTATTTCCAATTCTCTGAAAATGAATCTGTTACATTTTTGCATTCAGCTAATGTGGCCACTCCACAACCATTGTCCAGGTGCCCCTTAGGCACTGGCACCCTAGGTAGTTATGTAGCTTGCCAATGTGGCAGAGCCAGCTCTGATATAAGGTAATACAGCTGTTACCAACAGGCTAATATTTTACCAGTACTACACTATCTACTGACAAGTGAAGTCCTTTTTCAGCTACTGTTTCTCAGATTATTTATTCATTGCTTTTTTTTATTTTTATTTTGTAGTATAACATGCTTCTTTTTTGATATTTTGTAAAATAATCAATTCAGTAAAACTTTAGATGTCAGACTTTTTACTATCTTGGAATGTAGTTGAGTTAGGTGAATTAAATTTTTAGGATTGGATCCATACCCTAAATCATGGTTGCATAGTGTATTCTAACTATCAACCTCCACTCCTATCCCTTTCATGAGGATCTCTTTTTTACAAATTTGGACAATCTTTGAGGGAGTATGTAGAAAATTTGATTCAAGTGCTAACTGAAAAATACAAATATCATTCCATTCTTTTTGGATATGATTATTGCTAAAGTTCTAATTGCATCCCAGCCTTATTACCTTCCTAGTGCCAAGATAAGTCCTTGGCTATGTACAAAAAATTGCTGATTTTTAAAATTTTGTTTGTGAATTGACATTATTTGGCATTATGAGCCAATTGTTCATTAGAAATAAGCACAAGTAATGCAAATTAATAAAATAAGCAGACTTTCATTAATAGCCTAGAACTTAATCCAAGCATTGGGATTGGTTGGCTGGGACACAGTTGGAATTTCAAAGTTGCTTCAAAAATAACTGTACATCCCCTCCCCTAATACTCAGATATAACCCTAGGCTATATAAAAAAGTTTGCTGATGTTGTTGAATTTTTTCAAATTGGTATTATAAACTGGTTGTTATTAAGGACTAATCACAAAAAAAAAAAACAAAAAATGAAAGCAGTAAAGTTTGTTGAGGTTGTTGTTATTTTTTCCACAAATATATAGGCTATTCTAAATGCACTATGGAACTGATGAGAAATTATCACAAAATAATGCAAAACCAATGGAAATCTACTAACTTTTGGATAGATCACATGGAAGCTACACAAACAACAAGGAGGTTTCCAACAGCTCATCTTGCTGGCTAGTGTGTTTTAAGGTATTACAATTTTGCATTTGTGAAACATTTAGTCTGTGCCCTTTCCAATGTTATATATATTTCATCAGTTTTAAAAGACTTCAGTTTCCTAATCAATTCAGTCAGCTAGACAATCTTTATTCAAAGGCAGATCCATCTTGGTACCTGCTGGTGGAATATCTTAGACTAGCCTGATTGTTTGATAATATGAAATTGGTGTGTAAGATAATTCGGCCACTGTTCTGGGCCATTTTTGCTATTTTGAAAGATTGTTTAGCTAGGCAAATATAATTTTCAGTAAGGTTTCTGCCTCCCAAAGTAAGGTCTGAGAACACATTTTCAAGCTTATACTTCCACCTCTTCTGTTTTGTATGCCAAGTTTCAACTTTAAAAAAGAAGTGCATTTGGAGTCTGGCATGTTTTCTTGTATTTGAGCTGGACTTTAAACCAGTTATGAATTTTCAAATTACCTATATAGTTCCATATTCACACTGAAAATCTCTTCTGAAGGGTTTACTTACCTACCAAAAAATTTTACTCAGCTCATGTAAATTTGACGCATTGGATGGTGAAAATGGCATTTGAAAACATATTCCCTTATGCAATTTTGACTGTATCTCCATTCCTTAAAGTTTTATTTGCCCAGCTTGATTAATTTTCAAGATAGATGAAATATTTTTTTTAGTTTAAGTTAGAAGTCTACTTTGCTTGAACTATAACTTTAACAAAGAGGCTCCAATGTTTTGAAAGCCCTCTAAGATAAATGTTAAGTCTTGTTTGGAGTTAGGACAAACTTTGCTAGTAGAAGTTTGAGCCTTATTTCGGCAATAGAAATCATTTCTAAGTATTTTCACCCAATATGAATTTTTCACAAGCTCATAAAAATCATTATCCTGGAGGTAGTGTATGAAGACTTGGATTTAAAAGTACCCTTCCTGGGCCCTTGAACCACTCCTGAAATATTTGTTTGTACAGTAAAGTATACTCTAGTTTTGCACTTTTTCATTATGCTAGTCTAACCACACCCCACACAAACTTGTTTCATATATTAGCCTAATAAAAGTTTTCTTTTGTACCATAGATTCACCAAACTTGTATGTTAATTTGTCAGTTGTGAAAGTTTAAAGTATATGCTGTACAATCTTTTTTATTTTTGCTTTCCAGACTAATTCAAAAAGGAAATGAAATCAGCATTTCACAGCCATGCCAGATCTCAACACAAAAGCAAATTGTATTCAATTTCATAAGTTTAGGTAAAATTTCATGTTTCTGCTGTTTTCCTGAGGATTAAAAGAGGCATGTGTAGCATTTTGCTTAATATCATCATTGTTTTAACATCAACTAAAAATATTTCATGACTTTTTGACTTTTTTAGTTTTGGAATCCCCTTCCTTGGTCAGGCAATCAACTGTTGTTTTTAGACAATTTTCCATTTTTATATTAAATTAACTGAATAAGTCATACTTTGTATGACTTAAAATGACAAGTCTTATTTTCTTTAGTCTTAGCATGACAAGACTGAAGAAAATTATGTAGGATTACTACTTGACTGAGGACATCTTTTGTTGCTCAATTTATTCTTGGGGCCCTGTTATTGTACATATGAATCTTAAGGGCTGCTTGTGAACTCATCATGGGGAATGGCAGTCATAGCTTCTAAATTTGTTCCAACTTAATCAGGACAGCAAATATAGGCTAATTTATGTGAAAACTATAGGAATCTATATTTTCAATGGAAGAAAGGTCATTAAGGGCCTGATGTGGAAAATAATGCTTTTATTCTGCATGAAATTGAAAGGATTGACAAAAATTGTGAACTATATTCTCACATTAACAAAACTCTATTTATCCACCTGAACTTGAATAGAATCCAAGAGATCATTCTTCTTGCTAACGTTTTCACATAGGATAGTCAAATCATATGCATTACCTTAAATCACACTTGTCAGCTATGAGGAGAAATACTGTAGACGCCAATCAATGATAATGGTGATTGCTTGTTGGGTTTATTTCAGACTGTGCACCATGGTTTGCTGCACTAATATCTGTCAAGAGTTGACTTAAAGGGTTTGACACTAGAGGACTTGACATTAATCTGGCCAAGGGAGCTCCATTGGCAAACTGCATGGTTGAAGAAGAATCTGTTTCACAAGTTTGTATTACTGCGCTTCTGGTAGAACTTCAAGGTGTGCCTTCTCATTCTTGTGGCACTATCTATTTGGAACAGGTTTAGACTCGTATTCTGTTAACACACCAATTTTTATGTTATTAGAACATTCCCTCACTTGCTTTGGTATATGAGAGATGGTGCTATGAGCCTTTGGAGTCAGGTAGAGTGTAGTGGATTTTGAAAGCCTTTTATGCATTTTGTCATTTGGTACTGCACAGATTCCAGAATTGGCTGATCAGACTTATTTACAGGGGTAGCAATACACATCCCAGGTTCTGATTTTCATTAAATTTGGACTTTTAGACTTTGGTAATCACCATTGGAAATATGTTGCAGAACATTCTTTTTAGTGTACACTGAGTTTGGTTTGATTTTAGCTTCAATAGGCTACATGTTTTGGTATAGTTTGAGCTTAACATTAACCAAGATACCCATATCTGTTTTGCTGTGACTACTTGTGAGTGGCTGTTTTGAATCATTGTTTGTTTCCATTAATTACAGTTGTATGTTTTTTTTTCACTCCAATTGAACAACATTGCATTTCCAGATGTGATATTCAAGGCACCAGGTTTTTGTTTACTTTGGTAATGTTTCATGATCAGCCTGGATGATTTTGGTTCTTTGCAGATAGTAAAAGGAACTGATTATTTTGGAATCCTATGCATACAACCAAATCTTCTTCTTTAGGATTGAACTTTGTTCCATATGTTCTTTGACATGCTTATATTGCATGCATGCTTATGCTTGACATGCATGCATCAATTAGGTTAGTTTCAACTGATTGACTGGGACAGAAGTTATGTTTACTAGTCGTTTGTAGCTTATTATCACTTAATGTTATACAATGCTTGAACTTCCTATGCCTTCAATGTGTTTCCCAGCTCCAATAACTCCTACTACTAACAGCTCACTGCTGTGTGGTAAGTAGCTGTTAGATTATGTACCCATGTTTGCATAATCTAAGTCTAGAGAGTTTTACCTTCCCAGTTAATACTGTGTTCTCCTATAGTGTTTGCTGTGTTCCTTAGAGGAAAATTCAGAAAATGATCTATATAAACAGGGATAAAACATAACCCGACTGAAAGCCTGTTTCCACACTGAGCCAACTACTAATCTTGCTTCCTACTTTATCTCTAGCAATAGTATTCTCATACATAAAGCACTAGAAACTTTAATTGTGTTTTTAAATGTAGACATTATATTCTTTATATTCTAGGAAAGAGGAAAATAATAATAATAACACATTGCTTAACAGCAACAATTCACGCTTTACCCCCAAACTACTGCTACTACTACTAACAACTCACCACAGCACCAAGCCGCCTAAGGCCAGCACAGCTACGCACGCTCCTCCTCCATCCCAATCTATTCAAAACCTCCCTTTTTACACCCTCTTACGAAGTTCCCATTTCCTTTAAATCTTTCTTTATGACGTCCTCCCACCCCAGACGAGGACGACCTGCTTTTCGTTTAGCCCCAGACAGTTGGCTGAAAAGGACAATCTTTGGCAATCTGTCATCCTTCATCCTCACAACGTGCCCTAGCCACCTCAACCTTTCTTTCATTATAGCCCTAGAGAGCAGTATTGAACCACATTTTTCGTACAGCCTATTGTTTGAAATACAGTCAGTCAGCCAGGTACCCAGAACAATCCTTAAGCAATTTTTCTGGAAAACATCTAGGAAATCTTCATCCGCTTTTCGGAGTGCCCATACTTCAGAGCCATATTTAACCACTGTCATCACTATAGCATCTAATATTCTAATCTTGGTTTGCAGACTTATCTTCCTATTCTTTCAAACTTTTTTTAACTGTGAAAAAACACCCTGAGCCTTGGCGATTCTACTTTTAACATCTTCACTGCTCCCACCATCTTTACTAATAATACTGCCAAGGTAAGTGAAGCTGCCCACCTGATCAATCTTTCCATTACCCAACGTCACCTTTTTATCTTCACTTATTCCTAGCGTTAGTGACTTAGTCTTCTTAACATTAATTTTCAAACCTATTCTAGCACCCTGAACTCACAAAACCTCTAAAGTTCATTCATTTTGCTCACACTTTCATCTAGGATGCGTAAATCATCAGCATAATCTAAGTCCTGGAGAAATTTTCCTCCCCATTTGATTCCGTGGTCTCCCATTGCCTTTCCTGTGCTCCTTAAGACAAAGTCCATCAAAATAATCATAGGCAGTGCAATAGCGCTGCCTAAGTAAAGAACGATGTTGGCACAATGTAGGCTATTATTTATTTTTTTTTTCTTTAGACCTGGGCACTTCGTATTGAAGGAGTTGTCGTAGAAACTTCTTTGAAACTTCTTTAAAAAAATTCTTTTAAAGTTTATCACTTTTATAACCTTAAGAAATCAAAAATTAATTAAAATTTTAAGGAATAAATATCAGCATATGTATATTAAACTGACAATGCATATTTTTTTAAGTAAATTCATTTGAATTTTTTTCAGTAAAGTACAAATATTCTGGCTCTTAGAAATCATAGGGTTTAGAACCCTACTCAGGTTAATTTCTGCTCATTTTGAGTTTGACTTACTTTAATTTCTGTTTGTTTTGGGGTTTCATTTATTTATTAATGCTGATTTGTGGTAGTTGTATGCTTGGTAGATTGTTTGATTCTATTTTTGTTCATTTTTGGTTTAATGGAGTTTTTTTTCCTTTTTTTTGAAAAACTCTTTTTGTGCAAAAAGTTTTTTTGATTAATCCATATAAAGGGGGATAGAACACAACCCTGCTTAACTCCCGATTTAATACAAAACCAGCTGCTAACCTCATTTCCTACCTTAACTGTAGCAGTGTTATTCTCGCACATAATACTAATCACTTTAATGTATTTGTCTGGTATACCCACAGTTTATATAATTATCCAGTATGATCTTTCCATATCTCACCCATTATAAAAACCCGGACCGAGGTGCGAGTGCTCCAGAGAACGTTTTTGCTGATATAAACATAAGCGGCATTAGATCTTTTCACGGGTAGACAAAGAATAATCACCTACGGAACAAGTACTGAAAAAACCACTTGACGGCTCAACCAATAAGTGGACAATAAGTGCAGAAATAAGCGGGAGGAGCTTTTTGTTCCCACCGAGAATGAAGAGCCAGAAATCATCTGCGGTAAACTTACTGGTATATTATATAAACTGTGGGTATACCATGCAAGAATACAACCTTTAATAAATCTCTTCTATCAGCAGAATTGAACACTTGCTCATAATCTATAAAACTGAGGACCAAAGGTGTTTGACAACTCAGGCACTTCTCAATTATTAACCTAAGAGGGAAAATTTGGGTGACACATCCTCTACCTTTTCTAAAACCGCACCGTTCTTCTCTTAAAACATTGTCTATGGCATCTCTGAGTCTAAATAGTATCATATTACTAAGTAATTTGCTATCTACAGAGACCAGGCTAATGCCTCGATAATTACCACACTCACTTTTATCACCTTTCTTATAAAGTGGCTTAATTAAGATTTTCCTAAAATCGTTAGGTACTTCCCCTTTTTCAAAAATCATATTCATAATCTTCAGTAACTTATTTCTAACCTCAGAACCACCATATTTAAGAAACTCATTTACCACCCTATCAGCACCTGGAGCCTTATTATTTTTTAACCCTTTTAGTACTGTCGCTAATTCTTCCTCACAAAACAAATCTTCACGTCCAAGGTATCACAAACTTTTTCATTTTCTTCTATATCTTTTCCTGCAACTGTATCTAGGTTTAGCAAATTCTCAAAATGTTCTGCCTATCTCTCTTTAATTATTTCCTTATCGCTAATTGTGGCCCCATTCCTATCTTTAACTAGGCCAAGTCCGGACTGACTACTCCCTCTCAATTTATTAACATGCCAGTACAATATTTTACTATTATGCCGTCTAGCTGCATCCTCCAGATTCTCGGCAATTTTATCATGGCCAAAGAATTTGCTAAAGTAAGAAAATCATTGACCAAGTGTGATGTAATACAAACTGTATGGTACAATTGTATCTAATTAAAACACAATTATAGAAACTCTCTGTTCATGTCCTTGACTCAATCAATCAATCAATCATTTTATTAATACTAAAAAAACGTTAAAAACGTATAGTGAATGAAAGTGAATTTGTGTAAACAATAATTGCACTTATCTTGGATATCACGATTTAGAGTATGGTAGCTGGAGATAAGCAAGGATGAAAAACACAAAACTTGTCTCTGTACTGAAGGTGGAGACTATTAAACCCGTTTTTTGCATTATGTCGGAAGCCTGCATAGGAGTAACAGGAATAACAATTCATGATAATTTAGGGAGGGGGAATATATTTTTCAAAATCTGGGGGGGGGCAACTTTGCTGTTATATTGATATTTCCAATCAAAATACTACAAAAAAGTATTTTCAATTAAAATATCCAAAACAAGTATTTTTCAAGATCTATTGGGAGGAGGTCAATTGCCCCCCCCCCTCCTCCAAAAATTAGTTAAATATACTCGGAAGCCTATTAATTGAGCGAGGAATGCAAAAAACACAAGCTAGAAACAAAAATCAGCATAGCTGCCTGTACCTGAATGAATTTATAAGAAACCAACATAAGGATTTACTAACTGATTATTTTTCTATGGAAGTAAACAGCTTATATTTATTTTTCAGGGTCTATTTTAGTATATATTTGTTTCAGACAAATCAATGGCATAAGGAGATACATCCCCCTTGTGGGTTGGCATCCAGGTCCCGTCGTAAACTGAAAACTCTCCCCCCCCTCTCACCTTCTATAGGATCGGAGTATGTGCAGCTAGCTTGTGTGCATGGATCATTTACTTCTTAAAGTAAACAATTATTGATTTGTCTGAAGTTCTCTTAAGAAGAATCTGAATTTTATAAATATTCCTTCTAATTTGATTCATAGGTCACTCTTCTTTGTTAAGCTGTTGTGACTTTGTACACTCCAAAATATAAAGCTAGTATAATTCAAAGCGTAATGTTTAACCTTTGTACTATTTTTCCAGCTATAGGGAAGCAGAAGAAAGGTTTATAGCAAAGCAAATGAAGTTCCTAGACTCATGGATGAGAAAATCAAATAAAGTAAGTTGGTTGAAATTGTTCTAGTTTTCAACTCATGCATCAAAAGTATCTTGTTTTTAGGGTTTAATAATAATGTGTTTTGAACATCAGAGTATTAGCAAAGTAGTAAGTATCTCATCAATAAAGTCAGAACAAACCCTGTTCTTTTTTGTTTGTAAGAATGGAGAGGGGTTGTTACAAGTCAGTAATCTCCTAGAACTGTATTGAACTGGCAAGAGGAGTTAGCAATTGAGAGGGTATCCTCTCTTCTTACTTTTTTTTTCATGCTTGATGCTATGCTGAAAACTCTTTTTTAATGCTGCTTCGCCTCTAAAACGTAACCAAATAATTTAAACTCTTCCTTTATTTACCTTCCATATCTTCCTCAGATTTTTAAAGAACGCTTGTTTAAAACTATACTTTATAACTGTCATTAGGAAGGATTCTAGTACTCCAATCTTAGTTCTAAGGCTTACCTTGGTAAGTGAAGAAATTTACTTGGTCAATTTTTGAGGTAACTTCTTCTTTGCCATTCAATCCTAATTTTAGCAATGTAGTATAACCCCAAACTCTCAGAACCTACTTGAATTCAGCCACTTCAGCACTTAGCTCTGATGTCAATCTTTAGGAAACTATACTTGACGTCTTTATTTCCTAGATTTGGTCTACTTTAATACAGGATCCTCAAACAAAGCAAATAACTGTATTTTAGTGCAAAAAAGTAACTCATTTTTCCAATAGGCTACTCATTTTCTTCACAGTATACAGAAAGAAAGAAGCGTATTTTAAAGATTATGTCTTAAAAAGAAAAAATTGATACTGGGTAATAGAGTAAAGAAATAATAGGGTAATGTAAACAAATATTAAGAAGTACAGTTTGACTCAAATCTCACTGCAAGTCTCACCTTTACTTTCACATGTGTCCATATTTTAATATTAATTCATGATTATAATAATATTTAAGTGCAAAAAATAGGGGCAAGTATCATACAATATTGTCTATGGAATGAAAAACTAGAACAAATATCAAGTCTATGAAAATTATCAAGTTCTTTCTTGAATGGATCCACATCTGGGCTTACTAGTATTGATGAGACTATTCAACTTGCTGATGATCCAGTTGAAAAAAGTCTTTCTTCCTGTGTCCTTGAATACCAGTAAGCCAAAGCTCGTAGTTGAGGCTTCCAGAGCTGTTCATTTTAAGGGAGGTGGATAAAGTAGAGCAGAGTTATGTCATTCTACGTTGTACGGGTTCAACCGACTTGTTGTCCTTATCGTGAAAAGGGTGGATATACGGAGGATTCGAACTACCATGACGCCTTCTTAATGACTGTCTCATAATGGTTGGAGAAACTCAGCTTCTTGTCAACGATTTGGCAATACTAATTCATGTTTGATATGGAAGTTTAAAGCATTTTCTACTTCACTCTTCTTAAATTTCACAGAATCATTCAGTTTTAGGCTGCAATTCTGTAAACAGGGAATGTAATAAAATTTTAATTTTCTTTAAATGCTTTATAAACTGGCAAATTATTACCAAATACGTAACTAAATGTAGGGTTTCAAGTTCTACTCATCTAAAGGCTGAAAGAGCTTTGTCTAGCATCGTGCTTTCTATTAATATTACGTTAGTCTTAACTAAAAGGATGCTTATTTGCCACAATTGGTTTCCTGTCTAGATTCCTTATTCGTTAATTCCTTATCGTGAATCAAGATTTACCGTATGTTGTTGACAAAGTGGTTAATCTGGCCTTGGGAAAAGATTGGAAATAGGTCATTGCTTTGTGTACATTAAGCCCACTACTAATGCACAGTCAGAGTCAATAATCGTTTTAAAATGTGGTAAATTGATTAGAATATAGATTCTCACTGTTTGGATTTGTCACTATTGAAGGCTTTGTTTAGCATTTTTACTAAATGCTGCTAGGATGTGTAATAATTCGGAAGTAGAAATATCTGTTTTAATAATTCGTTAATAACTGCAGCATTAAAAGAAATATGAATTACTAAACTATATGTTCTCATAAATGTTAAAGAAACTTTGATATCTAGATAGCGTCATGAAAATTCATTTAATGACACGCTTTTATGATATAATTGCACAAATGGTGCTTATTTGATATTGTTTTAGTTTGTAGCCTTTTAGCTAAAATTAAGCAAATAGTTTTTTTTTATGGGGAACTTCTTTATTGTCACTGTTGTCATAGATGTCTCTGTTGTTTTTGTCATAAAATATTATCGTTTTCAGTTTTGGAAAATCACGCTCTACTCTTGAGCATTGATAAGTAAATAAATGACTTATGATTTCTGGATGGGTGGTTTGGAAGAAGATGACGATAACCATATAAAGAAAATTCTGATACTGCAGTAATACTTAAAAAAACTAAGGGAGTTATTTATTTATTCACAAGATTATTCAATTCCTTGAAGCTTTTGCGAAACATAAATATTCTTTTCATATTTATTGGTTGTATATGAGCCAAAATTATTTCTATGAGGCTGGGTAAGTTAATGACTGGGCTAGTCAGTCTTCATAATTTGTGTCAAATTTTCAGTGGTCCTGCAAAAATACTTCAGTCCAATTCTAACATTGACTTAATTTTTTTTCCGAGTCACAACCCATTCCGTAGAATAGTAATATGCTAGCTATTTTTTTCAATATGTTTTTCCTTAACTTTAGTTTAAATTCTTGAAAAAAATTAGAAAAGAGTATTCCTTGGTGGGTATGATCCTTTTTCTGGTGCTTTGATGTTTGGTGAGTGAAAAGAAAGGAAATAATAATTTTTTAGTTGGGCTGTTTCCCCCCTCACCCCCCTCCCCCCAAAAAATTAATCGTGGTATAGTATTAACTAGTAGCAATAATTGCATTATTTGTACCTAATTAAAGACGAAAAATTATGATTTGTCATATTTCTTTAAATATGACACTTTAATCTTGGTTGAAACTTTGCAATTTTTGTTAAAGCAAAATCCTAAACGGAACAAAATGGTCCGACTTCAACCCCTAATATACCAACCCCTAATATATATATATATATATATATATATATATATATATATATATATATATATATATATATATATATATATATATATATATATAATATATATATATATATATATATATATATATATATATATATATATATATATAATATATATATATATATATATATATATATATATATATATATATATTTGTCTTTATAGCAGCAGAAGACGGAGCAAGATTTGGTAAATGATGGTCTCAGTTACTACAAACAAGCTTTACTGTGTATAGATGATCGGCTTGACTTCACTGCAGATCACCTTCTGATTAGAGCAATTGATTGTTTTGATAGAGCAGCCAAAATAAATCCAACCAGTCAAAGGTAAATATTGAGCTGATATACGATCCATTTGAAAAGAGGTTTTTGTTTTATTGCAGCAAAACATTAAACAACTTGATATTTGTGACTGCAAAGTCTGATTTAAAATGTGTTAAAGATGTCCCACCATCTGCGAGGGGGAAATTTTGCATAACTTTAACTATTTATTCCCTTATTGATGGATACGATTTCCCCGTTTAACATATTTTCGGACGGATGAAAATGAGCTTTTCGGATTGGTTGAGGGAATCTGATGGTTTGAGCATATAATCCATTCAGAAAGACCGAATTGGATTGTATGCTAACATATAAACTAACATATTGTATGCTAACATATAAACATACTTAAGAAGGGGGGGGGGATTCATTAATGTGATTCGGTTGCGGCGGGAAGAAGTAAGGTTACTAAATTTGCTCTGAGGGGGGTGGGAGGGATTTTATTACTTTTGTCTAGTTTTCACCTTTATTTATTTTCAAAGATCATAAAATCTAGAGTTTGTGACTGTCATATTCGGTAGCATTATTATACCAAGCTTAAGCCCTCATGAACTTCAGCTTTGAGAATATATCGCACAAATTTTTTTATTGGGGGGAGGGGGGAGACAGGGTCCTTTGAACTATGGGATTTCTTTTGTTTTTGGGCTTTTTGAGACGTTTTAAGACGCCACCTGTTTTGTGTACACATTACCACATGCTAACGTGTTACAGCAAAGTCCTGAAAAGCAAAAAAACGTGGAACCTGAAAGTGGAATCACTTGATTCTCTGCTTTTAAACAAGTATCACGAACATTTCCGCACAAAAACAGTGGTTGTCAGTGAAAGCGACAAACTATGGGTGACGCAGGAAATTAAAGCCATGATCAAGACCCGCTGCCAGCTTCACTCCAGCGGTCAGTTACCTGTAGCGAACAAACTGAGAAATCATATAGTGAAGGTAAACAGAGATGCTAGGAAACGTTACGTTCGCGAGAAAGTGTCCCCACTGTTGAATACCGATCCTCGGAAATGGCATTCTGAGGTCAAACACTTGACCGGAAAGAAAATAACCGGCGACATTAAAATACATAAAGATAACGGAACACTGGTGACATCTACTGTAGTAAACACGTTTTTCTCAACAATCTGCAAAACTTACCCTTTCGTCAGTGACTGTGAAATTGAGACACTGATAAGAGATTCTTCTGAAGAATCGATCGTTGAAGTGACCGAATATTTGGTCTTCAAGGAGATCGAAAAGTTGAAAAAGAACTATTCTTCGTATCCTGGAGAAATGGCAGTAAAGTAACTGATTGAATACGCAGTTTTCCTTGCCAAACCCATCACTTTAGTGATTAACCAGTGTTTTAAGGAACAAAGATTTCCTCGGGCATGGAAGAAGGCATACGTACGAGTTATACCGAAAGTAAAAGGTCCCAAATCGTGTGACCAACTAAGGCCGATCTCAATTACTCCCAACCTAGCTAAAGTGACTGAATCTTTCATTTAACGCGAACTTTTTTCTCAAATTAGCCCTTCCCTAGACGCCTTTCTGTACGGTTGTCTGAAGGGAAGTAGCACTACTCACTATTTGGTGAGACTGTTCCATCTCATAACTGAATGGCTAGATCAAAGGAATATTGTAGACTTGCTCTTAGCTGATTATTGGAAAGCGTTGACCTAATCCAACATATTACCGCTGCCGAGAACTTGAAGGCGATGGGTGCAAAGAAGCATATTCTGCTACTACTTGTTATCGATTTTCTTCTCGGCCGTTATCAGTGTGTCTACGCGCTCTTCCCGGGAGATCTTGATTCAGAATGGACCGAATTTACGTGTGGTGCACCTCAGGGCATCAAACTTGTGGCCCTACTATTTCTAGTAGTGATAAATTTCATGTTTTCGGGAGTTGACGATCGGTTTAAATACGTTGACGACTTATCTAACCTGCTAAAGTACCTGGTTGACAAGTTCCAAGCCGTTCCATAGTTCAGTAGTGACCTCAAGTCAACTTTCGTCAGCCAGTGTGACACGTGTGGGCTGCAAATAAACGAGAGCAAAACAAAAGTGATGAGGTTCAACCCTCTAAAACGTAATCTCTCCTGTCCTGAACCATGGTACCCAACCACCTCAATCGCAGTTATAATCGGTGTCCCTTTTAGCTCAGACTGCTCCTATAGCCCGCATGGTGCAAATCTAGTGAAAAAAGGAAATTACGCCTTAAGATCGTTAGTGACTTTGCGGCGCCTAGGTTTTTCTACAACACAACTCAGACTGGCATATTTGTGTTATTTGCGGCCATTACTCGAGTACTCATGCCCAGTCTGGGGCCCACAAGTGCACAATACTGAATACCTAAGTAGTGATATCGAAACTGTGCAGAAACGTGCTACAAAATCAATCTCAGTCCAAATCAAGTTTCTTATGAGCCCGCTCTCGAGTTGGTGAAAATTCCGCCTCTCCCTGAGCGCCGTTATGAACTAATGCTCAAGTTTGGACATTCGTTGCTCGCATGTGAGAAGCACCGTTCTTTATTACCACCTCCTTGTACAAAACGTGTGAATACCCGAAGCAAAATCAAGCTTCAACCCCCAAGGTGCCGTACAAATCGTTTCGTGAACTCTTTCGTTCCGTTTTTTGTTAGTGCATTTAATCGTTCGTTTTTTTTTCTTTTTTTTTCTCACTTTAGTGACCAATGTTGTAAAAAAAATAGCGTTATTTAGTTGCGGCCCAGGCCAAAACTATGAAAGCTCTTTTTATTAAATAAATCTATTAAATAATGAAAATTCTAAAAAAAGAATACAGAAAATTCCGAAATTTCATTTTATCCCCCCCCCCACGTCCAGGCCTGAGTTGAGTTTAAACTATAGCTCCACAGGATCTACAGACTTCTTTAAAATTCCCCCTTCCCTTTTTAAAAAAAAAAATCCTCCTTACCCAAGGATCATATATGTGTTCAGTTATGACCTCTAGCTTGTCCACTATAAACGTTCAGTTTGTTAAATAGACTTAAGTGTTTGCTATTTTCTGATAATGGTTTGAGATTTATGATGATGATTGGTAAGAATTGGTTGATACTTGTTTCAGACTAACACTGAAAGTGAAGTAATTTTATTCTTAATCTGGTAATTGAAAAACAAAATTCAAGAGTTACTTTATTTCTTTCAAAAATAAAAGGAATAAGAGTACCAACGGCAGGTTATATGCTCGTTTGTACAAGCCGAAACTGCAACTACAAATTCAAACTGTATCTTACACAGTATTGCTGTAAAAGGGTTGAGAAAAAAAAGTGTTCATTTCCTTCGTAATTGTTGAAGTAAACTTAGGAGGGGCGCCATTTTTTTTATCAATTGTCTCTCTTCATAGTTAACCACCCTTCGCCACTTCTGGTTGCAGGTCTCCATACAACGTTTTTAATCTAATGGGCGGTACTAGTTACCGGTCAGACGATGATTGCAGACCCTGTCAGCCAATTGAAGTGAAGCCCCAAGGCCTAAGTAAGGGGGGATTACTAGCTCATAAAATGGGCTTTTTGCTAACAAAAATCAGGTATAGTGGATATGAATTCATGGAAATACTATTTAATTGACTATTAATGTAGGACGTAGATGCAGAGGAAAATGTTGAATGAAAAGAAAGAAATAATAGGAGGAAATAAAAGAAGTAGACCTAGTCTACTAAGAGGAAAGTAGAGGTGAAAACTAAAAACCTTAGTATTTTTGACTAATGGATGGTTTTGCCTTTTTGATATTGTTGTTTTTGGCATTGTTTTGCCAGTTTTTTAGTTGCTGTGCTTTTTCAATGGATTTTTTTTATGATTTTTGTGGATTTTGTTTGTTTTTGTTTTTTTTTTGCCTCCGAAATGCGAATTCGGTCCTTCGGGCCTTGTGATAGACATTTTAAAAAATAAATATCTCATCTAAAAAACGAGGAAGAGATTGAATACTCAAAAATGTAGTGACATATTTCAGTTGAATAATTCATCACCACATATAAGTTTCACCTTTTCACTTGTCTTTTACATATCTTGCTTTAAACAAAGATGCTGCGGATATTTTTATAAGGCTTAGTTTTGACAATTTAACAGCAGAAGAGTCTCATTATATATATATATATATATATATATATATATATATATATATATATTATATATATATATATATATATATATATATATATATATATATATATATATATATATATATTATATATATATATATATTATATATATATGTATATATATATATGTATATATATATATATATATATATATATATATATATATATATATAATATATATATATATATATATATATATATATATATATATATATATTATATATATATATATATATATATATATATATATATATATATATATATATATATATATATATATATATATATATATATATATATTATATATATATATATATATATATATAATCATTAGAATTATTTAATGATAGTTTTTTTTCTAACCAATAAATTTCTATATAACCAATTTATCTTAATGAATAAATATTTTGGGAAGACAAAATAGGACGAGGTCCACCTTGGTAAATTTTCAATTCAATCCCAATTGAAATATTAATATATATTCTTATTTTCAGTTATCGACTCGAGAAAGCCAAAGCTGTTTTGAAGCTTCAGTGTTATGATGCAGCCCTACGAGACTTGAATAAAGATATTTTGAAAATTAATGCTGATGCACATTTTCTCAAGGGTATTGTTTATCAAATACAAAAGGTAAGAACTGAAATTTTAATATTATTTTTATATTGTATATTGGAAAATCAACAAAAAACAAAACTGTCAAATCAACAAAAATTAAGACTGATCACTTAAGAAAAAAAAAAGGAGAAAAGAAACAAACTATAATAACTAAACGATAAAGGAGTCCTAAAATACGAAAAAAAAAATGCAAATAAAATTACTGAATCAGCAGAGTGGACCAGTCGAATAAAATCATTTTTCTATTGCACTTCGCTATCTGTTTAGCAACGAGGTTGTCAGCATTGTCAGACTTTGAATTTCGCAGTTGCTTGCATATTCATATACCACAAAGGCAAGCAATGAAAGTGCCAAAACGTTTATTTGTTGTTGACATTTTTTTTTTTCTTTTTGTTGGGATTTGACCTGAGTTCATTATATTGCTTTTTCTAAGCCCAAGTGCTGTACTTCAAGGAACTTCACCTTTATCGTAACGAGTACTTTAATGAACACGTCTCTCCCACCCATGCTTAAATATATTTGATATTTTCTTTGTGTTGAGATAATTCGTTTTTGTGAAGTGCTGCTATTCTGATGAGAAGTAAAGTTAGCGAAGCTGTCGAAAGTGACGTTCATATCTGGTGTCTGCGGAAGGGATTTTCAGCTAAGTAGTACTATGGTTAAAAGGCTTAAAAATAAATGAAATGTCGAAAAGAAAAATTACCATAAGGAAACTTAAACTCCAGGTAAAAAAAAAAAAATCAAATCAAATCAGATCATTTATTGTAAAAAAAACACTCTTTGGCATGGCCGAAACATGATATCTAATAGTAATCAATTAGTTTAAAAATACTATTATGATTTAAATACGGTCCCCACAAGAAAAATTTGTTAACGAGATACGATAAAATCCATAGGTTACGAATTGTTGAAAGCAAAACTCGGCACAAAGCTTCGAGAATAACTCTCTGACCTGGAGCAAATCGGTTGTAGCTTTCACAGCCCTTTCTCTTGAGAACCAGGATCTAAGAGGGACAATGAGAGGTGGAAGGAAGCTCTTTTAGATAGGATGGAAGAGGGGGGGGGAGTTTGAGCCAAATTTCAGGCACAATTTCTCACGACAGACAAAAAGGGGGCCAAGTTCAAATGCTTTTTGATAAAAAGAGTAAAGCAACAGGGAACCTCGATAGATGATTTGTAGCGATTTCTTTTGAACCCGTTATATTTTATCATTATCATCTTTTGTCAGAGCGAAATACCAAAGAGGAAATGTGGGTGGATGAAAGTACCGAATATTTATTTTTATTTATCCTTTGGAGCCCAGAACTAGTTTACAGTTTTCAGTATTTGGATAGCACCGTTTGCCTGTTTCAGAGGCAACGCTGTAGCGTTGCCTATAGTAAAGGCCATACGGCTCCAATGTTTTATTATTATTTATTATTTATTTATTTTTTTCCCAGAGGCACTTCATATGGAAGGGGTCGTCGCAGAAGCTTCAAAGGGGGCTCATACGATTGGAAAGCGAAAGTTCTAGTGCCCTTTTTAATAGTCGAAAATGATTGGAGGGCAACTAGCCCCCCCCCACGCCCATCATTCCCCCAAACACATCCAATCAAAATTTTGAGATAGACATTTTGTTCAGCGTAGTTGATTTCCAGATAGAAAATATATTTTTGAGGAGGATACTCCCCCACAATCCTCAGGGCAAGGGTTTTAAGTTATGCCCTGGGGGCATATAAGGTTTTTATAGAAGGCGTTGTCGTAGAAACTTCAAAAACAGGCTCATTCGATTGGAAATTAAAGAGCTAGTGCCCTTTTTAATAGTCGAAAGTGATAGGAGTGTAAATAGTCCCCCTCCACCCCCCACGGCCATCATTTCCCCAAACACATCCAATCAAAATTTTCAGATAGCCATTTTGTTCAGCGTAGTTGATTTCCAGATAGAAAATATATTTTTGAGGAGGACACTCCCCCACAACCGTCAGGGCAAGGGTTTTAAGTTATGCCCTGGGGGCATAAAAGGTTTTTATAGAAGGCGTTGTCGTAGAAACTTCAAAACAGGCTCATTAGATTGGAAATTAAAGGGCTAGTGCCCTTTTTAATAGTCGAAAATGATTGGAGGGCAACTAGCCCCTCCTCCCCCCACGCCCATCATTCCCCTAAACACATCCAATCAAAATTTTGAGATAGCCATTTTGTTCAGCGTAGTTGATTTCCAGATAGAAAATATATTTTTGAGGAGGATACTCCCCCACAACCCTCAGGGCAAGGGCTTTAAGTTATGCCCTGGGGGCATATAAGGTTTTTTATAGAAGGCGTTATCGTAGAAACTTCAAAATAGGCTCATTCGATTGGAAATTAAAGGGCTAGTGCCCTTTTAAATAGTCGAAAGTGATTGGAGTGTATCTAGCCCCCCCCCCCACGCCGATCATTTCCCCAAACACATCCAATCAAAATTTTGAGATAGCCATTTTGTTCAGCGTAGTTGATTCCCAGATAGAAAATATATTTTTGAGGAGGACACTCCCCCACAACCCTCAGGGCAAAGGTTTTAAGTTATGCCCTGGGGGCATATAAGGTTTTTATAGAAGGCTTTGTCGTGAAACTTCAAAACAGGCTCATTCGATTGGAAATTAAAGGGCTAGTGCCCTTTTTTAATAGTCGAAAGTCATTGGAGTGCGAATAGCCCCCCCCCCTCCAGACGCCCATCATTCCCCAAACACATCCAATCAAAATTTTGAGATAGCCATTTTGTTCAGCGTAGTTGATTTCCAGATAGAAAATATGTTTTTGAGGAGGACACTCCCCCACAACCTTCAGGGCAAGGGTTTTAAGATATGACCTGGGGCATATAAGGTTTTTAAAGAAGACGTTGTCGTAGAAACTTCAAAAAAGGCTCATTCGATTGGAAGTTCAAAGGGCTAGTGCCCTTTTTAATAGTCAAAAGTGATTTGAGGGCAACTAACCCCCCCCCCCGCTCACGCCCACCTTTTCCCCAAACACATCCAATCAAAGTTTTGAGACAGCCATTTTACTAAACGTAGTTTTTAAGTTCTGGAAATTAGGTCTTTGAGGATGACAACTCCCCCACAGCCCTCAGGGCAAGAGTTGTAATTTAAGGATTCTCTGAATCCTTCCTATTATTTCTTATGGAAGGGATGCTCGTATAAACTTTGGAGAGGTCTGATTTGACTGAAAATTGAAAGTTCTTGTTCACTTTTTAAGAGTCAAAAGAGATTGGAGGTTTACTAGCCCCCCCCCCCTCCTCCACGCCCTAAATGCATCAGATAAAAATTTTGAGATAGACATTTTGTTAAAATAGTTCAAAGTTCTGATAACAAAAAACTCCCGTGTCGACACAGCCCACCAGGGCCCGGGGGTAGGCGTTGTAAGTTATGCCCTGGGGCATAACTTATTAAAGGGGGTTTATAACTTATGGGAAGGGGTTTTGTATGGGAAGAACACATAGGAAATCTATTATAATTATCCAATTATAAGGTTAAAATACATACTCTGAGATAGATGTAAAATTGCTTTGGCACACAAAATCCTATTAAGGTCAATTCCAAACAGTCGTGACCCCTTTGTGTCAGCAAGTGAAATGGTCTAAACCCCCTTATTGGAGCTATTTTTTCAATCCATTCATTGTTGTCAATCGCTGTCCACAAGTTATGCAAGCTGTCTATAGTTCATATATAAGGTTTTTATCAAAGAGGTAATCGTATAGACTTTGAAAAAAGCCTCATTCGATTTAAATTGAAATTTCTAGATCCGTTTTTTAAAGTCAAGAATAATCGGACAGTAAGCACCCCCCCCCCCCCATGCCATAAAAACTTGAAACTTTTGCAATCAAAAACGAACAAAAATTAATTAAAAAAAAACTTTCCGAAAAATAAGTTTTTCAAAGAAAAGTAAAGGCCATTTTAAACTTAAGCTCAGGAGATACAAATACCTGTTAAAATTCAAACTCAAAACGACCAGCAATTACTATTAAAGAATAAATGAAACCCAAAACGAAGAGAAATTAAATAAACAATCATAGCAAAAATCATACAAGTAATAATATAAATCAATAAATAGATCTTAAAGCGAGTAATGCTTAGATTGGATATGAAAATCAAGCTTAAAACGAAAACAAATATATTGCTATTAAAGTATAAATGAAACTTAAAACGAACAGAAATAAAATAACAATCAATGCGAACAAACATACAATATATATTAATGTAAATGAATAAATAAATCTTAAAAACGAGTGAAACTTAAATTGAATATGCAAAGCAAGTTTGAATCGAATAAAAATAACTACAAACAAGAGTTTGGGTATCGCCTCACTGCAGAAGCCTAAAACCTACTGCGTCATTGGCGCTTTACTGAAAACGAATTATATTAAAAATGTTTTCTTTTGTACTTAATATTGAAAATAAATATTAAAATTACAGTAAAATTTTGAACTGATGAGCTTTTAGCAATTAATATCATTATGCATCAAATATTCAGTTTAATTTATTAGTTCTTTTCAAGATTAGTCAAGACAAATATAGTTTCACTACAAACAAAATTTGGATACTGCCCCCTTCTTTAACTGTAAAAAACCTAAAGCCTTCTGCCTCATTGGTGCTCCACTGAAAACGAATTGCTCGTATATTACAAATTTATTATTTTCCATTATTATTATATTACAGTGAAAAAAAAATCTTGGAACTGATGGATCTTTCAACAATTAATATCATTATATATCTAATATTCAATTTGATTTTGTTTATACTTTCCAAGACTGTTCAAGACTCAGTTAGTTTTGCCATTTTTTTTAACTCTACCATTTTTACTAACTAATCGTGTTGGTTTGTTATATTCTATGGCTTCTAGGCATTTCTATTTGAGCGAAAAACTGCACCTCAAACTTTGTGGAACATGCATTTTCTTGCATGAAACATCAAAATATAATAAAATGTCAAGTTTCGGAGTGTTCCACCACTCGCAAGCAAGTGCCATTGGTATTTTTGAATCCGCATGGTCAATTTAGGGGGTGGAGGGTAGGCTAATTCTCGTAGCAGCCCCATTCCGTCGTGGTATGATTCACACTTTCAACACCTGGCGTCCGGACTATCATATAATCTACCAAGCATACAACTACTCCAAATCAGCATCAATAAATAAATGAAACCCAAAACGAACAAATATTAAAATAAATATTAGAGTCAAACTTAAAACGAGCATAAATTAATATGAGTAGGGTTCAAAACCCTGGGATGCTTTCTAAAAGCCAGAATATAATTTGTACTTTACTGAAAAAAAATTCAAATGAGTTTACTGAAAAAAAATATGCATTGTCAATTTAATATACATATGCTGATATTTATTCCCTAAAATCTTAATTAATGAAAGAATTGTTTTCAGTAAAGCGCCAATGTCCCGGTAAGTAGAGATGACCCTATAACTCCGATCAGTACACCTTATATGGGCATAGAACCACGTGGTTAATGGGGTCAATGACCTCTTTCTCCAGGTGTGTTTTTGGCACGCCCTCAGCGAAGGTCAATGTTGTTATTGTTTCCGAGGCAAAATGCCAAGGTCAATGTTGTTGTTGTTTTGAATAGAGTCATATGGGGAACACGTGGTTAATGGGGTCAATGTTGTTGTTGTAAGTGCACACTCGAGGCAGATGTTATGATCCGGAAATAGTATTTGTTATTGTTATTCGAGCCAGATGTTATGAGGTTCCGAGAAACAGCTAATGACATTTCCTTCCTGTTCGAGGCAGATGTTATGATCCGAAAATAGTATTTGTTATTGTTTCCGAGCCAAATGTTACGAGTTCCCGGGAAACAGCTAGATCCCCCTTCTCAGCCAATCAGCGACTCGGTTACATCCCCCTTCTCAGCCAATCAGAGGGTTTTGTTTACACAACAATTCGACCTAGAGATTTCGTATATAACGGGCATGCAATGCGATTCAATTATCGGAAACTATTGTGACACAATTGATATAACAATGGATAAATTTGATGAGCTTGAGGCCTTGGCAGCCGCAATTTTCAATGTAAGTACATTTTTATTTTCAAATGAATTTTCCTTGGACACCCTCCAGTATATTCAGCTAAAACGCAAATATATTCCTTTACCCTCAACCCCCCCCCCCTATTGTCTTACAACCCCAAATTCTCGCGAAAAGAAATAGCATTTCAATAAATTCCTTCCCTCTACATTTCCAGCTAAATCCCCCCCCCCAACAAACCATACAATCTTTATACTCAATGTAAATATATTCCTTTACCCTCAACCCCCCCCCACAACAAACCATACAAACATCATTATAATCAATTGAAAACGTGAATATATTCCTTTACCCTACCCCCCCCCCCAAATTCTCGCGAAAAGAAATAGCATTTCAATAAATTCCTTCCCTATATATTTCCAGCTAAATCCCCCCCCCAACAAACCATACAATCTTTATACTCAATGTAAATATATTCCTTTACCCTCAACCCCCCCCCCAAACCATGCAATCTTTATAGTCAATGTAAATATATTCCTTTACCCTCAAAACCTAACCCCCCCCCCCTATTGTCTTACAACCCCAAATTCTCGCGAAAAGAAATAGCATTTCAATAAATTCCTTCCCTCTATATTTCCAGCTAAATCCCCCCCCCAACAAACCATACAATCTTTATACTCAATGTAAATATATTCCTTTACCCTCAAAACCTACCCCCCCCCCCACAACAAAGCATACAAACATCATTATAATCAATTGAAAACGTGAATATATTCCTTTACCCTACCCCCCCCCCCCCCCCCCAAATTCTCGCGAAAAGAAATAGCATTTCAATAAATTCCTTCCCTCTATATTTCCAGCTAAATCCCCCCCCCCCAACAAACCATACAATCTTTATACTCAATGTAAATATATTCCTTTACCCTCAACCCCCCCCCCCCCCCCCCAAACCATGCAATCTTTATAGTCAATGTAAATATATTCCTTTACCCTCAAAACCTAACCCCCCCCCCTATTGTCTTACAACCCCAAATTCTCGCGAAAAGAAATAGCATTTCAATAAATTCCTTCCCTCTATATTTCCAGCTAAATCCCTCCACCATTGTTTTACAATCATATTCTAGCAAAAAGAAATAGCATTTCAATAAATTCCTTCATTCTATATTTCCAGCTAAAAGCGATCACTTACCTTTGTCAATTTTTAATGAAAATGCCGTTCTGTTTTGACATAGCGCGAGGCCTAAAATTAGCAGTCACCCTTTTTCCGGTTTACAAACGCGGCAGGCAAGGGTTTCTCCGTCAAAATTAAAACACTTTGAGGCAATTGTAATAATTTGGCGCAGACGCAATGCGCTATTTGGAGAAGAGAAACAGATTATTTTCAAGCTTTCTTTCGATAAAGTTTCTTTTATATTCCCGGGCGTGAATCCAGGATTTTTGTTCAGGGGGTTAGCGCTTTTATTAGAAATAGAAAAGATTATTGCTTCTTCATCATTTAGTGATTTTAGCTATAACATTTGAATAAAAGCTAGTAAGATATGCCTTTCGCTTGAATAAAACGCATGATTAACTCTATGAGAGGGTAGACTTAATTTTCCTAAATTTAGGGGGAGAGAATATGGGTTTTGTGCTTTCTTAGTGATAAACTAAACAAAATCATGTTTAATAACTTTCTTTCTTTAAAAAGGGAGAAATTATTTTGATTTGATTTTTTCTTCTCTTCTTTAAGGCAAATTATGAAGAATTTGCGGGCACTACATTGATGAGAGCTATGGCTGACGCAAATAGCGAAGAATGCGTGCCCCCTCCTTCCAAGAAAGCGAGGGTCAATAATGCGCCCCCTGCCATGCAATATGATCGCTGGCCAAAACCCCCCAGCTCCACACTGCCTGCCCAAGTGCAGCCTGCCAGAAAGTTAAAGAGAGAGTGGGCGAATAGCTTCAATGCCGAAGCCCCACCTACACAAGCTTTTTCAAGGGGCTCAGAAGCTACCCCGGCTGCACAAGTCACAGCTCCTATACAAGAAATTAACGTCACCAGTCCCTTTGCCCTCCAACATGCACTACCTGGACCTTCAAGAGCTGACCCAGCTGCACAAGAACATAGCGACGCCACCCCGTCCACCCTCCAACACGCACTACCTGGTCCCTCGGGTGCTCAAGCCCAGACGGATTATGCAAATGTGAGTATTTTTCTTCAAACTATCTTATAGAAATATATAAAAACAAAACTTTTATTTTCAACCCAATATAAACTTATCTCAGCGAGATATATCTAAATGTAATTTTTTTGCAAAGAAACCACTCTTTTCTAATCTTTGCTATCGCTTCACATATAGTTTTAGATACCACTGAAACTCAAAATGCTATTTTTTCTAATCTTTACTATTTTCTCTATTATTATCACATATATTTTAGATACCTTTGAAACTGAATGCTCTTTTTCACGTAATTTGAGAGAGATTATCCCATCTGTCACATATTGACGTTCTAATTTACACTGAATATTTCTATCGTGCCAAAGATTTTAGTGAGGGGAAACCGACTTAACGGTTCAATCCTGGAACACTCGCGCGGTGGCTTACAATAATTGTGAGCTAATGAAGATTTCACCGAACCTGTAGAACGGAATTAGAGAGAAACTTGGACTTATGCAGTCTAAGCGAATATTTCAACTTTTTTGGGACATTATGTAAATGGCCGGGGGCCGCGGAGCCCGGAATGCGCCGATGGGTCCGGGGAGTGCTGTGGGGCAAGGTTAGGGAAGCGCCGGAGGGAAGAGCCACGGGTCAGGGAAGCGCCACGGGCTGGAGAAGCATCGCGGGAAGCGATGCGGGTCCCGAGAAGCGCCACAGGGAAGCGCCACGGGCTCGAGAAGCATCGCGGGAAGCGATGCGGGTCCCGAAAAGCGCCACAGGGATGCACCACGAGTCAGGGAAGCGCCGGGGGAAGCGCCACGGGTCAGGGAAGCGCCACGGGTCCAAGAAGCGCCACGGGTCCAAGAAGCGCCACGGGTCAGGGAAGCGCCACAGGGATGTGCCGTGGGCCAGGAAAGCACTACAGGATGCCCCCCCCCACAGGGGGTGCACCGCGAAAAAAAAAAAAAAAAAAAAAAAAAAAAAAAAAAAAAAATCCTATGTCATATCTTAGATAGTCGTTAAGCTATTTTTTTCATTTATAGGTTGTCCTGGTCCCCTACTCGCCGTCTAGTGAAGAAGGGGAAGAAGAGGCAGCGGACTTTCAGAACAACTCTATTGAAGTACCTGACAGTATTGATGAGTTTTTAGATGATTTTTTTAAAGTAGATAATAGCACAGTTGAACTGGTAGACTTGAGCCAAAATACCTTGCAAATTTTAGACGATTTTACTGGGAACCCTCCTCCCACTGATTACCCACTTCAAACAACTGAAGTGGAACAGAGTCCAAATATTGTTGAACATGTAGGGGGAGGGGATATATCATTCCCAGACTTTCAGCTGTCCAATACAATTTTAAATAATATAGTTGTTTTCACTGCAACGTTTGGGGATCCTTTTAATACACTTATGGGGGGAAATTTTGTTTTTGATCCTGTAGAAATAGTGCATGCATATGTAGATAAAATTTGTGCACTACTGGAGAACCAAATTCAATTGTGGGGGGGTAGGGATTCAATTAAGGTCTCCATTGTTTTAAAGGTTTTTTATTTGAATGAGGGGAAAAGTGAGGTTTACTATCATTTTATACATTCCGAGATGCGTGTAATTTATCCAAATTTAGAAAATTTTGAGGGAGTTTTTTGTGAGTGGGTAGGACAAATTATTGCGCATCTCGAGAACTATAATGAAAATGGGAGTGGCTCAGTAGTTTTATTCATTGAAAATTTAAGCGTTAATATTTGTAAATTTAAGAAAGATTTTATTTTAAGAGGGGGAGTGGACCAAGGGCAGTAGTTTTAAATTATAATCCAGATCTAGTAGGGTTGTCAAGGTGTCCAGAAGATCTGTTTTGAAACAGATCAAAAGTGTTTCAAGTATGCTTTCCTCATATCAGCATACGAGCCTCTAGCACGTGACGCTACTAAGACAAATTTAGATCACTGGGCTGTACATGGGAAGGACGGGTCCGATTTCCCAGTTGTAGATTTTTCATGTTTAGAGGGGAAATACCCAGTAACGCTAAAATCCATTGACATGTTTGAAATGGCTAATGCTCATTTAAATATTGGCGTTACTGTGGTACAATACGAAACAGAATTTAAAGATGGGGCTCGTTCTAAAAAGAAGGGGGTGGTATTCCCCGTAAGGGGCCCGTCAGTTGATTTGGTTAAACACTGGGTTTGGTTGCTTTACACGCCACCTAGTCAACCGAATACAATCGGTCATTTTAACCCTATCACTGACATTAGTAGAGTTCTGGGGGAGGGTAAAAAGGGGCGAGGGGTACGTTTCTACTGTCCAACATGCCTCTCTAGATTTTGGACTGAACTAAAGCTCCGAAATCATATGAAGCATTGTAGACGGCATGGGTACCAGACAGTGGAGACGGTTTCAGGGGATAGGGCCATTTTACGTTTTAAAAATTTTCAGAATACTCTTCTCCAATGCAACAAAATATCTTTGGACTGTGAGGCTAAGCTGGTGGAGGTGAATGATCCCCAATATCCAAACCGTATCAAAGAACACCAGGCCATTGCAGTCTCCTATGCCCATGCGCAAAGAGATAATTCTAACACCATGCGGTTGTTAGAAGTAGTAGAAACATTGGATGAGGGCGATGAGTGCATGGTCAAGGCATTGACTAAACTGATTGGCACGGCTAATGGCGCTATTTCTCGTTTGAGAAATACGCATTATCCAATGGTGCTGTCTGCAGAGGATCGTCTCGCGATTAAAAATCAAAAAATATGTTGGGTATGTAAGGGGGAGTTTGTAGAGGAGGATAAGGGGACTAAAGGGAAAAGAGGGGGGAGGGGGAAAGTCAGAGACCATGACCACTTGTGGCAGGAAATATCCTCTGGGGGTAGTAATTTTAGAGGGGTAGCGCATCAATCGTGTAATATAAACGTTAGCCAACAGTTTTTTATCCCAGTTTTTATTCATAATTCTAACTATGACTTAAAATTTATTTTACCGGCACTGGCACGTATGCACAGGGAGGGAGGGGGAGTAGATAGTCCATGGGTAAATAATTCATTTACCTACAATATTATACCCAAATCGGCCGAGAAGTTATTGCTTCTCGAACTGAAATGGCAGGTAGTGGATAATGAGCGTACGTGCTGGAATAAAATTAGGTTTTTAGATTCTTTTAGTTTTTTCCCCAAATCCCTTAGTCAACTAATTCAAGTGCAGAAAAGCGACAATTTTGATAGCTTTCCCTTGCTTAAACAGCACTTTCCAGACAGTGAAATGTATGACTTATTAACCAGCAAAGGTGTATATGCATATGATTATTACTGTTCTGGCGCTCGCTTAAGCGAGGAGAAACTACCTCCAATTGAAGCTTTTCACAATTCACCAACCAACAGTGAATGCACAGTCGAGGAGTACGAGTTTGCCAAGAAGGTGTGGGCTAAGGGGGATTGTAAAAATGGGTGGGATTATTGTAGACTGTACTTGGCCAGTGACGTTCTAACTCTGTTGGATATAGTCTGTAAGAATACAGACCAGATCTATTCAGAGTTTGGACTAGATATAGGATATTATTTTTCTACACCACATTTAGTAATGGATTTAATTTTAAAACTTAGCAGGGAGGAAATAGGCCTAATCACCGATGTAGACCAACACCTTTTTGTAGAGCGTTCAATGAGGGGAGGGTATGTTTTTCATGGGGACCGCCTCTTATCAACCGATCCGAGCGGACAAAGCACCGGTGTAAAGTCAAATGCAGTGTTCTTGGACATGAACTCGTTGTACCCCTCGGCAATGTCCCACTACTCTTTGCCGTGTGGGAACTATCAATGGCTTGAGAATCCTTGTGAGTTCCCCGACATTAACACCGTCGAGGACAACGGGCCACAAGGATGGTTCTTTGAAATTGATGGTCACATTCCGCTGGCCCTTCACGACTCAGTCAAAGATTTTGTTTTTCCCTGTATCAATCGACCAGTGACCAGGGACTCGCTGAGCCCCTACAATCGATCATTGGTTGAGGATATGGGGATGCATTGGACTCCCTCTAAACAAAAACTGATTGCTGATTTGGACCCTAAGGAGAATATCGTTGTTCACCATGTGCTTTTGCACTGGATGGTGAACAATGGCTTCAAAATCACCAAAATACATAGGGTCCTGCAGTTCAATCAGAAACCTTATTTGAAAACGTTTATCGATACTTTTGTCGATAAACGTTCTAGGGCAAATTCAAAGGTGGAGAAGGAATTGTACAAGCTCATTCTAAATTCAGCGTTTGGCAAAATGTGCGAAAGCGTACGTAACAGATCTCGCTGCGACGTCGTGACTGACCCTCTAGAGTGTGCACGAATTATTGCCGACCCTAATTTTACATCATTCACGAGCATAGAGGCCGGCATGGTTCTTCTACACAGGAAAAAGCGAAACGTAGTACTGAACAAGAATATTGCAGGAGGTAGTTCAGTACTAGAAATTTCAAAAAAGCTCATGTTGTCGTTCTTTTACAATGTGTGCAAGGTGCGATGGCCACGGGAGGGGGAGGTTCAAGTATATTATGGGGATACCGATTCTCTACTGCTAAAAGTAAAAACTGAAGATTTATTGGGTGATTTGCAAAATGGGGTGCACATCAGCTCGCGGATGGATTTCACCAACTGGAATCCATCCCTCTACCCCGAGCTGGTGAAACGTCAAGCCCCCAACCAACTATTAAAATTAAAATCTGAAACGGGGAGTGATTTGATATCTAGGGGGGTGTTCCCGGGTCCCAAAGTTTATTGCGTGGAAACACATAGTGGGGATGAAAAGAAGACATGTAAAGGGGTGCCTACACACTTTGTAAAGAGCAATTTTAACATGAGCGTGTACAAAGACTGTGTAGAAAGTAGCCTAGTGCCAAGAGCACAAGTGCTTGCAATTCGCTCTCTACAGTATAGAAATTATACTGTGAGAGTGGAGAAAAATGCAATGTCATGTATATCTGACAAGGTCTATGTGCTCGAGAATGGTGTGAGTGTCCTGCCTCATGGCCACTACCGTATTTCAGATCGAGTTGAATGCGTAGACTATCGTAATCAACTTGGTCTGGATAAACTAATCTGACTAACCACCACTCAATCTCATCTAACCCAAGCACTAACCACCACCACTAACCCGTAGCAGTGACGACAACTATTTTTCCATCGCAGCTCCCGGGGGGTGGGGGACCCTTCCCAAGGCCGGCTCCCGGGGGGGGGGGGGGGGGGCCACCAATCGCTGTAATGTTCAACTGTGCTAGTTCCAAGTGTTGTTTTCAAGTGTTGTACAGAAAAGTGCTGTAGATGGACAAAAGTGTTGTATAGAAAAGTGTTGATGTACAGAAAGGTGTTGTACAGAAAGTGTTGTACAAAAAGTGTTATCATTGTTCATGTAGAACAAGTGTTATAATATTGCTGTAATAAATGTTGCCATGAAATATTGTTTTTGTTGTTCTTGAATAGACGGGAAAATTACTACTTATTCATTGGGCACATGTGATTTACAGTTAGTCATAGTCCGACTGTTGTCAATAGCATGTATCAATTTAAAACACCCTTCAGATCGTTTCTGTGTGGTCCCTCAATGTCGGGGAAAACAACGCTTTTAGCTAGAATAATTCAAAATTGCGATAAAATGTTTTTGGAAAAACCGAAAAAAATCTACTATTGCTATAGTATTTGGCAAGAGTCCTATGATAAAATAAAAGCTATTGCCACAACCATACCAATACAATTCATACGAGGACTTGATGTTTTCAATAGTATTGAACCGAACTCGTGGCTGATTATTGATGATTTGGCTGAATCCATTGAACAGTTCTCACAGGAAATGCTGCAATTGTTCACTGTCCGATCTCATCATGAAAACATTTCCATAACCCTAGTTCTACACAATCTGTTTCATCAGAGCAAATGTATGCGAACCCTTGCTTTGAATTGTACTATCTATATTATATATCGAGTCGTTCGTGATTCTAGCTCGCTCATAACTCTCAATAAACAGATATACCCCGGCACCCCAAAATTTCTGTTGTCAGCGTACACTCAAGCGACTAGCAAGCCCTATGGTTACATTTTATTGGATCTCAATCAGAGCACGCCCGAGGATCTTCGTGTAGTCACCGACATTTTCGACAATGAAATTACAGTATATCTTCCGGTGAATAGTAGAAAAGGCTATTAGTCGCTATCATGACACTGAAGAAACTACACGAACAACGGCATCTGTTTTCCGTTTTAAGCACTTCAAAACCCATGCTTAGGAAGGCTATACTTAAACATGGTGTCGACAATGATTTCATTAATCTAATATCTGAACTTTGTTTAAATTTAACTGAGGGCAATGTTCAACTGCCAGAAGGTGTTAGACAACAGACAAAGCAACATCGTTCCACTGTACGTGCCTTGGCTTGTAAAAACAAGGGAAACAAATTTAAAAGAAAACGACTCCTTCAAGCAGGCGGTAGCTTTTTCACACTTTTACTACCGATAATTGCAGGACTTGTAAACAGTTTTCTCTAGAGAATGGCAAAACCCTATAAATTGACACCAATAGAACTCGCTCTCTCCCCCGTCGAGCATTTTGAAGACAATCTAAACAAATTCATTAATGATGAGAATATTGCCGATGATAAAAAACTGCTTTTACTTCAAGATGCATTGCGACGTATGGATAAACATAGACCTTATCGCGAGAGACCCGTCGCCGATCCCTCTAAACAAGAAACATCTCAAGATTCTGCACAATCAAAGGAGAAGGAATTGAATTCGATTGTATTGAAAATTGGAAACCTATTGCCACTGTCCTATCGAGAACAGAGTAAAAGAGTATTATCATATCTCATGTTGGAATCTGGTGATCAAGTTCAAGTCGACAGCATAGGGAAACGAATTATAATTCGGGGAAAAAGTTATAATCTACTTGATTTAATTTGTGATATGGTGACGAATCGTAAAGGACTCTTATCCTTTGACGATAATCTATACACCTTTCTAAGTGTATCAAACTTTCCCAAAAGTCTTATTGGCAATAAGCAAATTCTAAAGAAACTAAATGAACATCCAACAACACCATTTAAAAAAGAAGAAGATTCAATATTTGAAGATACTAGCACCACTGATTTTACAACACCTGTGGCTGCTAGTCAAAAGCGAAGACGAATTGATTCACCCTCCAGTGTGCAAAAGGGGAGTGGACATTACACTACGTGTTTACGTTCAAAATGGATGAAGTTCTGAAAGGTGTCTATGAAAATATTGGCGAAGCGGGAAGTTTAAGTTCTCCCAAAACGCTTTCCAAAGCTGTCTCCGGCACCACATTGAAAAATGCAAAAGAGTATCTAGAGAATGAATCGAGTTACACACTACATCGGAATCACAGGTTTCGCAGTAAACAATATCGGCAAACTAAAGCCTTTTCCCTCTGCATATAATGCAAATGGATCTTTTAACTTTAGACGCAATTCAACGGCGTCACAATGCACCCTACAAATATATTCTGGTGGCAATCAGTGTCTTTAGTCGCTATGCCTATGCTATTCCACTACGATCAAAGAGAGGTGTTGAAGTTGCTCGGTCCATTGAAAGTATTCTTGAACAGGATTCGTATAGAAAAATTCAATCGGATCGTGGCAGTGAATTTGTTAATCCCCATGTGCAAAAGGTTCTTTTGAAATATAATACAACACTCTATCACAGTCACAGTCCGATAAAGGCTGCATTGGCCGAACGATTGATAAGAACGATTCGTCTATTAATTTCAAGATATTGTACACTGAAAAATACATCTGCTTTTATTCACGATTTAGATAAAATCATGCAGATATACAACCACCGACCCCTTCGATCTCTGTCCAACTCTAGCCCTCGGGATGTTCACTACAGTGAGAATACATTTGATGCTTTTCTAAAGCAATACTCCAATGACAATGAGAAGAAAAAGAAGAAGAAATTCAATGTTGGTGATACTGTTCGAATTAATAGAACCACCAATATTTTTGAAAAGGGGAATTATTTATGGAGCACCGAACTTTTTAAAGTGTCCAAAATCCTAGACACCATACCCATAACTTATCGACTGCGAGATACCAAAGATGATGAAATTCTCGGTGGTTTTTATGAATATGAACTGCAAAAAGTTAGAAACACTAGTGAAATTTATCAAATTGAAAAGATATTAAAGAGTCGTACTCGTAGGGGCAAGAAACAGTTACTTGTTCGCTGGCTAGGATACAACTCGGATTTTGATTCTTGGGTCAGTGCTGAAGATATTAACAATGCCCAATGATTTCTATGTGACTTTCATGTCCAATGTTTCTGATCCTCTCTACAATGACTTGAATAAAACAAGTGATTTTTGGACAAAACTCTCCCCCACCATCAAATTTGACGGAAAGTATGAAGTGGCTCTTGTCGACTGTATTCTCAAAAATACTTATGACATCCTGAGAAAAGATCGTAAATATGAAATAAAAATCAGACCGTATGATTGGCCACCACCACCAGGTGATCAAGAACAAATTCAAAAAATCAATTGGATGGATTATCCATATATTGAATTACCCTACGAGGAACTCACCTGTATGAATGATTTATGTCGTTCTATTAATAAAAGAATTTCCGCTCGTAAAAAGGGAGCTTTTCATTTCAACTATTCAAAGGAGGAGGGCAAGATCTACATTAGTTCACCTATTGCCAGTGAAAAGGTTATTCTCAATGATAACCTAAGGGATGTTCTTGGCTTTAAGCTCAATATAATCAATGGTAAAAGTGCCGCAAACACAAATTTCATTTTCGCCGACTACCCGCCTGCCTTCTCCACGGATTCCTGTATATTTCTCTACGCCTCATTTGTGGAAACATCTCGGGTTGGTAATTCAAATGTTCCCCTCCTACGAGTTCTTGAACGAAAAACCAATCAAGAACATATTCATCACTACAATATAAAGCATCTTCAGTATATTCCAGTAAACACTTCCTATTTGGAACTCTGTCAGTTAACATTAAGAACTGAGTTGGGTGATCCAATAGCAATTTCAAAGGGTTTGGCTGTGATTACATGTCATTTTCGACCCATCGTTCAACAGCAAGATGTCTAATAGAAAAGTGGTATTCACTTGTCCTGATATTGACTGCTATGTTAATACTCTTGGCCCAAGACAACAGGGCAATGGAATGGACTGTTACAAGGGCCGCTCGTCAATGTCTGGCTATGGTCTTGGCAGCTGGTTTGCTAAGCTGTTTCGCTCTTCACTACCACTGGCTAGAAAATATCTTGTACCGGCTGCGACAGATTTTGCAGCGTCTACACTATACGATTGGGGCTCTGGCAAGGATTTTAAAAAAAGTGCTACGGAAAATCTTAGGTCCAGTGCGCGAACCCTTGGCGAGAAATTAAAACAGAATGGTAAAGGTTTAAAAAGGTTAAGAAACAATGCATCACTCATCAGTCTCTACTCAGGACGGAAACGAAAGACATCCCTTTTGTCAAAGAAAAGAAAGCCAACACGTAGTGTAACCAGAAGGCCCAGGAAGAAAATTGTTAGATCGAAACTTGATTTCTTCTCCTAAAATGTCCTACCTACCGCATAAGGATTCTCAACCTTCAATCACCGCCTCATTGAATCTATTCAATGCCGAAAATGTTGATGTGAGTGTCAAGCATGGATACTATGAACAATTCTATCCGCTACAACCCCTCTCCGATAATATCCACTTTCAAATTTATTCCAATGAAGACTGCTTTATGGATTTATCGTCCACATTTATAGATTTACAAATGAAAGTTCGGAAATCCGATAATACAATGCCAGTTCGGGCCGATGGAATATCCTATGAAAATTGTATACTACATAATTTATTTCGTCAAATTAGCGTCTACATCAATGGCACGCTGGTGAGCACAAGCAACAATCTCTCCAACTATGCAAGCTATATCCAATTCATGCTGATGACACCCAAGTCATACAAGGAATTGAGAGGTGCCTCCAATGGATATGAATATATTACTAATACTGATAGTACAGATGCACTTAAAAATGCTACAACTAGTGAATTACATCTAGTTGGAAAAATATATCATGAAATATTTAATATACCCCAATGGCTGCCGCCCAATGTTAAAGTGGATATAAAATTGACGCTTGCACCCTCCAATTTCATATTGAGAAAAGAACTTGCTGGCAATCCCGATGTAAGTCTCTCCCTCACCTCAGCAATACTACATGTACGCAAACAGCAGGTTATGAGTTCTGTTGCTTTGGCCGTGGAAAAACTGAGAGCCAATGGAAATAATATTAAACTACTTGTTCCTCACACAATCACCAATCAGCGTCATATTGCAATGGGGTCACGCACCTTCACCGATTCATCCTTTATCAATGGCGAAATCCCCTCGAAATTGGCTTTGGCATTTGTAAAGAGCTCCAGTGCAATAGGATCATGGACTGAATGCCCAAATAAATTCGAGATGTTTGGACTTTCATCTCTTGTGTGCAAAGTAAACGGCATCCCACTCTACAATCTATCTTTTGATAAATCTTATAGAACATTGTATGAGTTGACCATGCAAACCCTAGATCATGATTCGCAACTATTTGAAAATGGTATAACCGAAGATATGTTTGCTAAAACACATGGTATCATTGTATTGGATTTGTCTGGCACACAGGATATGAGTATAGTACGTACGGAGGCTGTGCGTTTAGAGTGTACATTTGCCGACCCATTGGCTGAGAGTATTGCCCTAATCTCACTAAATCAATATGAAACATGTTGGGAAATCACTCCCGAAGGCAGTGTTCTACTAGACTTGGCGCCATGAACACCAGTCAAATAATCAATGTATTTAATATGGACCCCTACATGTCCCAGTACAAATCCTATTGTCTACCCTCAGACTATCTTGGAAAAATTCAAAGTGCGAACAATACCTTGATTATTGTTAATAGCAGTCCATCGACTGTGCTGACGGGTCATTGGCTGTGCATCTTTCAAACAATGAGGAATATCGAATTTTTTGATCCTCTTGGCCTACCCTATACATTCTACACGCCTCACATCAGCAACTATATTGAGAGCAGTAATAAAACTATTATTCAAAATCGAAAGAGGGTGCAGGATCTAACGACTAAAAGCTGTGGCTTCCATGCGCTACTATATTTTGTGTTCCGATGTCGTGGCTATACTTACAAGCAGTTTCTCCATATTTATGGTGACAATCCACGTCTGAACGACTTTCTAGTGGAAAATATACTTACAAGTGTATTTAATATTGATTTCAGTGCCCTAAGAGTAAAGTGCTTAAAAAATGTTTGTGAATTTGTTTATTAATAAAATGTATATATACAACAATGTCTTTAAATCTTCACTTTTAGATTTCTTCATCGGTGTATAGGTAACTGTCGTGAACCACTAATGCTGGTAAATCATTTGGATTCACTATATATTGATCTTGATTGACTGCAAAGTCAGGGTCACATTTTCTGCAGTACAATGTAACTTCACTCTTGTCATATCTCTTTGTATAGTCAATGGTACTATTTGCATTCATATTATGAAATTCATGAGTTTCAATCTGTCTATTTGAAGCAATATCACATACTGTGTTTTCAAGTGGTGAATCACATTCGGTAACTGCCAAATAAAAATCGCTTGGTTTATAGTCATAGTAGGTGGTGTCATCACAACGATGACGTAGAAACCAGATTGTCTTGTTACCCCAACAGTTGAATCGTAGACCAGATTCCTCTTCCCAGAATAATTTAAATCCACGACGATACCAATCTCGTAGAAATAAACTAAAATCACGTTTAGGATTCTTTCCAATCATAGCGGGGTAAGTATTCTCCCACTGATCACATTTATCATTGTGACAATTGGAGCATAGGTGCCCTCTAGGATGAGAGTCACACACCTCCTCAAGACATGGATTACATCCTTTAATTTGTACTGCATAGCCTCTATGTAATTTGCAAGGATTACATAATTTACACTTTTCATTATAGTCATCAATAATTGTACAATTCTCACATTGAGTCCAACTGCCAAGAGTGTACAAGCACAATGGGCATATATAGAACATTTTTTTGGTTTCCGATGTCAACTCTCTCACAGCTAAAACGAAACTGATCGTCTTCTCTCGATAAATTCAAAGTGTAGGAAAGGGGAGAGGAGTAACTCTGTGACGATGCCTCTTTCGAAGGAGGAGCCATCTACATTGGCAATGAAAGTATATCCACGATATCATTCTGACGTGTCGTGATCAAGATATCAATGAATTGAGTATAAGCATTTGAGTCACATTTTAAAAGTTTCATACAATAGTCCAATGGGGATTATTCCAAATGGCTAGAAAATCATCATCCAAAATCAAATGTTTTTCCATAAACACTAGATTTGATCTAATTCTCTCTTTCTCAAATTTATTCATTTTTCAATCCTTTCACTCTGACTGCCAACTCTAGACTGACCAGAAAAGAAAGTTGGCTCGGAAACAACAATAACATTGACCTTGGCATTTTGGCTCGGGAACAACAACAACATTGACCTTCGCTGAGGGCGTGCCAAAAACACACCTGGAGAAAGAGGTCATTGACCCCATTAACCACGTGGTTCTATGCCCATATAAGGTGTACTGATCGGAGTTATAGGGTCATCTCTACTCCGGTAGGTTTTAAGCTTCTGCAGTGAGGCGATACCCAAACTCTTGTTTGTAGTTATTTTTCTTCGATTCAAACTTGCTTTGCATATTCAATTTAAGTTTCACTCGTTTTAAGATTTATTTATTCATTTACATTAATATATATTGTATGTTTGTTCGTATTGATTGTTATTTAATTTCTGTTCGTTTTAAGTTTCATTTATACTTTAATAGCAAAATATTTTTTTCGTTTTAAGCTTGCTTTCATATTCAATCTAAGCATTACTCGCTTTAAGATCTATTTATTCATTTATATTATTACTTGTATGTTTTTTGCTATGATTGTTTATTTAATTTCTGTTCGTTTTGGGTTTCATTTATTCTTTAATAGTAATTGCTGGTCGTTTTGAGTTTGAATTTTAACAGGTATTCGTATCTCCCGAGCTTAAGTTTAAAATGGCCTTTACTTTTCTTTGAAAAACTTATTTTTCGGAAAGTTTTTTTTTTAATTAATTACAATCAATCTCGTATTTTCATGCCAAGTTGGATCAAAAGATAACACTACCCCTACTGGGGACATAAAAGCTTTTGGTTAAAAGCTGGGGACTAGCTTTTACCCGATCCAAAAACTACCTCAACTAGGGAAAGATTATCTGTAGCCTGGTAGCTATTTAATTGATCTTGAGGAGGAAGCATAAAGGACCGATCAGGGTTCCTTGCAGGATACCGCAGAAAACCGGCGAACAAGAATAAAAACTGTTTTTTATTTTACAATTTGTTCTCTGTTTGCTAGAAAACTGTTTACACAGTTGATAATTTATTGAGGTATTTTTATCTCCATAATCTTTTCCAGTAAAATGTTGCGATGCACAAAATTGACTGCTTTTTAAAAACCTATTGCAATAAATGTATCCATTTTTCGGGGTCGTCTAGATATTCTAATACGAAATCAAGTAAACTAATGAGATAGTGAACAGTTGAACACTTCGGGATGTTACCAATTGCTTCTTATCAATTACCTCCGAAAAATATTTTTTAACCACAGAGCAGTGAAACTCTCATAAACTCGGATAAAGATCGATGTTAGTGATCGGCCTCACACGAGAGAATCATTAGCCGCTCTTTTCTTTGGAATGGGAGTGGTGCATCCGATATTCCACTTTTTGGAGAAGCATCCAGTTTTAGGTATATTGTTCTAAATGATATGAAGGGGGAACGATAATTTTTTTAACAAATGCTATAGTAAGGATTACTGGGACATAAAAAGGGTACCACTGATGTTCTCTTTAACAATGAAAGTTTATTTCTAACCTCTAATATTAAGATTTCTTGCATTAAATTAGAATCTTCTTGTGAATTTTGGGATGGTACTTCAATTGGGTATGAAAGTGGCTTTTCAGGCGGCAGTGGTAGATACGACTCTACGGTAGAAGCAAAATGAAATTTTAGGTCGTTTGCTTCTCTGGTGGCTCCTCCTTCATGAAATCAAATGGTTGAGGGCCTCCTCGCGTTAAGTGCTTAACTTTACTGAAGAACTCCGAAGGCTTAAACTTCCTTTATATAGTGATTTTCCTGCATCTGTTTAATTTTATATTTAGTTTTGTTTTCTAACTTTTTTCTTCTTCTTCCTTTCATGTTTAATGATTTATTTAATCTCTGAAATTACATATGGTTTGTCACTTGAACACACTTTCGACTTTTTTTCTGGAAAATATTAAAAAAAAATTTCGTTTAATTTGCTCATATAAAATTCTCATAAATAATTTCTGAGATCACACTGGCTAAGTATGACAAAACTAAAAAGCCGCAAAGAAGAGAAAACGAGGATAATAAGAGCCAGTGAAAAATAGAAGAAAACTGTGCAAATATCTCGGTCGAGACCTCTGCTTGACCGTCTTCAGTGCAGAATAAAATAACTTTCATGAATTAACTTTTCATCAGTAGCAAGAATAACTGAGTTACCCATTCATTGTTACTTAGAAAGGATCTTCCTTCTTTTAAGTTTAGTGTTTGTTTTCAGGTTCGTTTTTTTTATATTGTCCTGTGGACTCTTATCTAAATTTTTATTATTTTATTCGATACTGAAGATAGTTGAGCGTAGGTCCCGACCGAGATATTTGCATAGTTTTCTTCTATTTTCCATTGGCTGTTATTATCCTCGTTTTCTCATTTTTACGATTTTCTTCGTTTTGTCATGAAAATTCTCTACCTACGAATTCTACGAAAGTCTTGAGTAATCGAGACTCTGGTTCAATTTTCTTTCATTGTCAATCCTCAATCCTCAAACTGAAAAAGTTTCGGATCATAATTGGTCGTGAAGCTATTTGAGTTACTTAGTAATTAATTTTAACTTTTTCAGTAAGTTCCATAGCCTAAGGTTAATGCTATTCAAATCCTGCTTCAAAATGTTATGTGTAATGTTACAGATTAGCGTTAGCTGTACACGATAATCCTACTTTTTCGATAGTCCTGCTTTCTTCTCAAAAAATGGTTTTCCCTTGTGGTATAAAATCAGAGTTAATCATAAACAACCAATTATAATTAAAAACAATAGGGACATTTGTTTTTCCAAAGACAGTGGAATTACCAACTCTAAATGTATATTTCGGCCCTATGTCCAAGGGCAGTCCCCAGCACAATACAAACGAAAATGTAAAAGAGAAATTTTCATTAAAATAAAAGGTTAAAATTTTTTTTGTAGCTTTTAAAACAGCCTTAGCATCGTGACTTCAACGGAAGTTGAACCAGGACTCTGGCTGAACTTCGTTGAAGTCATTTTACTAGGACTGTTTTAAAAGTTTTAAACATTCTTTTTTAGTAATGAGTAGATTTTAGAAGAAAATTACCTCAGGACACCTAAAAATATATAAAAATATTAGTATGCTTGCTTCTTTCAGAACTATTCCTCTGCCGCTGAAGAATTTCTTGAAGCCATTCGACTTAACGGTGACTACCAAGAGCCCCTTGAGGAGCTCCGCAAGATTCAACCTTTTTTACCAGATCGTTTTTTTGAAAATGTTTCAAATGGAATAGCTCTTGCAATGCTGAACATTGATAGCGACGTAAGTGTTTTGCTTTCAGTGTAGTGTTCAGCGTAAGTGTTCATACGTATATATATATATATATATATATATATATATATATATATATATATATATATAATATATATATATATATATATATATATATATGTATATATATATATATATATATATATATATATATATATATATATATATATATATATATATATATATATATATATATATACATATATATATATATACATATATATATATATGTATATACATATATATATATATATATATGTATATACATATATATATATATATATATATATATATATATATATATATATATATATATATATATATATATATATATATATATATATATATATATATATATATATATATATATATATATATACATATATATATATATATATATATATATATATATATATATATATATGTATATATGTATATATATATATATATATATATATATATATTATATATATATATATATATATATATATATATATATATATATATATATATTATATATATATATATATATATATATATATATATATATATATATATATATATATATATATATATATATATATATATATATATATATATATATATATATATATATATATACATAACTCTCTCTCTCTCTCTCTCTCTCTCTCTCTCTCTCTCTCTCTCTCTCTCTCTCTCTCTCTCTCTCTCTCTCTCTCTCTCTCTCTCTACATATATGGAGCAAATCTCAAATATGTCAGCTATTAATCTCAGCTATTGAATTATATCAAAATTTGTGTGGTAAGTTAAAACTTTTAAACATTAGAGCCACAGCAAAACAACATATCAAAAATTTGTACAGGACCTACAAACAACTTGGGAGCAAATAGTTAAAATCATGGAATGGGAAAAGCTATGCAATCGAGTTATCTCTGACGAACTAAACTTTTTTGAGGGTTCCCCTGAGTAAGCGGCTTGGTAAAATAGAATATTTTACAAAATCCACAGGTATTAAAAAGCATAGTGAACTCATGGTAGATTAGATATATGTTGATATTCGAGATGGTTCAGTCTGAGATAGGTTCTTCAGACCGACATGCCGTTATTGTCGTACGACATTGTCTGGAAATGAAATAAAGTATGTTCGATTTGACAAATTGACCAAATTAGTAGAAAAATAAGACTAAGAGACGCGGAAGAGCTACAAAAAAAGAAGAAAAAACAATGACAAAGAAACAAAACAACGGCGAATTTTAAGTTTCCATTTTTATTGGCTATTGATATGAGATTAAATACCAACAATCCACAATTTCACAATTGAAGATTCCATCTCTTAGGGGAAAGAAGGAAGACTGCTCCTTAATTTTTTTTCTTAAGCAATTCTAGATAAGGAGACGTCAGGTCTATAGCAAAATGGCTGGAACTAAAAGTTACATTCATAGTTATGCTTTTAATCGTCTACAACTAATCCAACCTCTGCAACGGAGGGAGGAGGGGGAGGGTAAAGTGATCAAAATATATTTTAATAAGGGTAATTACTAGGATGGCGGAGATATACCGCAAAACCGGGGCAACAGTTAAGTTATAATGTCAGGCGTATTGTATCAGTTGTGGTATGACATCGAAGAGGCACAATGAGGCCTGCGCATTTATAGAAAAAGTTCCAAAGCTGCTAGTAGGAGAATTTGACAGAATTCCAAAAGCTGCCAACACTTTAGCAGCACAACTTATGTTTTGACAGCTTTTCTTTGAACACTTGGTCATTTTCACTTGACTTGGGAGATTGGCTCCAACTTGTTTTAAGTAACTTAATCAGTTGTTTGCTTACCTTGAGAATTTTCATAATATTCATTATCTTCTTTCATTTTTCTTAGATTTTGATTCAGTTCTTCATTGTCTTTTGTTAATGACTCTATTCAAGCTTCTCTTGTTTCAATTTGAGCTCTGAGTTATCTATATTCGTCACTACTAGTATCCAATGTTTTCTTTAGCTTTGTTTCAACTGCTCTCAGAAGGTTTGTGTCATTAGTCCAAAATCCTTCTGGAGGAGCTCATAGGTTTTATAAGAATTTTCTGCTTTACATGCTGATATGCTTATTAAAATAATTTTCTTTCCAACTTCAAAAAATTTACAGGGTTGCTGTTTAGAAAATTTCCGTTTTCTGAATATCAAAATTACCTATTCCTTAAGCTAGTTTTAAATTTTTTGTGGGTTTATTTTTAAGAACGTATTTGTCATTTCTAAAAATCTTCTTTTTGCCATAAATTGCTTCAACAGTTCCAGTTATAACGTCAGGCATATCGTATCAGTTGTGGTATGACATCGAAGAGGCACAATGAGGCCTGCGCATTTATAGAAAAAGTTCCAAAGCTGCTAGTAGGAGAATTTGACAGATTTCCAAAACCTGCCAACATTTAGCAGCACAACTTACGTTTTGGCAGCTTTTCTTTGAGCAAAAGGTATTTTTATATATAAAAAGGGTATTTTCAGACAAAATCTGTCAACAAATTTGAAAACTGCCAAGTGGTATTGCTACTTTCCTACCCTACTTTTAGCACGGCGGGGCCTGCATGAGGGAAGGCCTACATTATTGTCATCTACATAGATAAGAATTGTCTGAGGGATTTCAGAGAAATTTTGTGTGGATTAGCAGCTATGAATTTTGTTTCGCCTTTAGAGCGCCTCGAATGCGATCCGATTCCATTGTCACTTGTATTGCTCCGCAACAGTTACCATTTGGTACTAATTTCCTTTAAATTTTATAGAGCCTTGACTCAGAAGAAAAGTTTTTGTCTTGCTGCAGTCTGGGAGTTTGGATCTCAGATGCTTTAACATAGTTGTCAACAGTATATTACATTAATGTTATATTCGAAATGTATTTTATTTATCTTTTTTATTTGTTCTATTAATCTGAACTAAATTCCATTGTGTTTTTCAGTGATTTGAAATTGGAGTCTTATATTTGATTGATAATTTTTGCAGATGTGTGTTAGGTTTGACCCTTCAAGTTTTATCCTATGGATGTTTATCACATTTTATTTATTTTATTTGCATACAATGGTTATTTCTTTATACCTTCATTTTTTAAAAATAAAGCTCTTGTTACAGGTCGACAATTTTTCACTTCTGTCTGCCTCTGATTCGCTGTTTGATGATGATTCTGATGTTGAAAGTATCACAAAGGTCCATGTTCCTTTTAGTCAACCAAGGGCATATGCAGATGTCCTGAGAAAGGATGGCAGCTCTGATGATGGGAAATACGAAGTAATCAAATTTTTTGTGCCCATTTCAGTCTAATTAAGATACAAAAAATTATCGTAGCGCCGCAAAGCCGCCTGGGGCTTTTCTGCAGAAGCCTGTCAATGTTTAAACAACATCACACATTTTGGTGACATTAGAGACCTCTGGGACAGGGGGAGGAGAGGGAGAGTGCTTTAGCTAACTAGCCCCGCCTTCAACTATAAATGCTCTTGACATTTCATATTGCCAGTTGATATTCCTGTCTGAAGTTGTATCTTGTTCTTGAGCTTTGTTTGTAGGATGTATTCTGTGTTGCTGTGATCCGCAGGCTTTTTGCAATAAACTTATCTATTCTGGAAGAAAAAAACATGGATGAATAAATGTGTTGTTTTGCAAAAAAGTAACTTAGTGCACTGTCACAAATAAATTAATTGTATTTTTTTTTCTTCAAAGTTTCTATTAAACTTTGAATTTCCTAAAATGTGAACAAAAGTTAAAATATATTTAGTTCTCAACAAATTAGGAATTAGATTCAAATATTGAGAGTGGGTGGAGGTGGATTATAGTTAATGGATCACCAGATCTCCTCTTATTCATTATAATTTACAGTTGTTTTAAGCTTGACCTTTTCTGTTCAGGATACTTTCTCTATAATCTGTACTTGACACTTCATTCGTGGCAAGTTTCGTTCATTTTAAGCTTTATTTTCCTTCTCTTATTTTTTATAAAGCTTTTTCTAATCTACCACAAAATTAATATATTTTATTTTTAACAAAATATTAATTTAACTTTAACAAATAACAATATTTTTAACTTTAACAAAATATTAATTTTAACAAAATTAATATTTTAAATTAATTTAATTAATATTTCGCTAGTGACAGGATTACTGTCACTAATTGGCCACATTTTTAGTATGAAGCTTAAGAGAGAAAATAAGAAGCACAAATAACTACGAAACAGAACTTTAGATCAATGATAATTAAAGGATAAATATATACCGCAAATATTTTGCCTGCATAATCAGCATGGCGTTCTCAGCACAAACGAAAAAGAATCACGCAAAAAAGCAATCAAAAACTATAGAAACGCAGAAACTAAGACCTAGCTGACTAAAACAAACCTATTTGACAAAAGCCTTCAGAAAAAAATGAACAGAAAGAGAGACAGAGAGAGCGACTGAGAGAGAAAGTGAAAGAGAACGTAAAAGAAGCCTGTTCATTTCTTAAAAAAGCTTACTAATGTTCCTTTTCAAAAAACAAAATTGCTCAAACGACTATAAAAAAAAAATTCTGTCTTGTCATAAATGCTACTGAATAGAGAAGCTACACACGAGAAAAATTACTGTAAAATAACATTGAAAGCATGGTTATTTGTGTATGGGATATAAATTTTGTTTAAATGTAGATAGATATGTGTATTTCAAAAAGCCATGGGGGCCATATACACGAAAAATGTATACAAAATCTGTAAATCACCAGCGAAAAAAATTACAAGCACAGAAAAACGGAGTTCAAAGAAAAAAAAACACCTAATCTATACAAAATAATTTAAACACATAGGCTACACTTTCTTCTTTCTAAACGAGGGAAGGGGGGCAACGACCCCCCCTCCCCTCAAGCCCTTACCCCCCCCCCCCCCACCAAATGCATCCGATCAAAATTTTGAGATATCTGTTTTGTTCAAAATAGTCAAAAGACCAAAAAACTATGTCTCTGGGTTTGACAGCTCCCCCTTCCTGTCCCCGGATTTGCCCATTCTTGAGATATAAGGTTTTTATGGGAAGGATGTTCGAATAAACTTTGGACGGGGCTCATTCAATTGGAAATCGGAAGTTCATGTTCGAGTGCCCTTTTGAAGATTTAGCCTGCTTTTCAACCAGATGCTACCGAACGGTTTGTTACCGACAACAGTGTTTTAAAAGTCTCTTATTCCAGTACAACGGGTCTCGTGTTTCAGCTGTTGTTTTTAAAGAATTATGATAAAAAGCCCAACTTTAGAATAAAGAGTGAGGTTTTGAGGAAGGGTTAGCCCCTCTCATATACGCAGTAATTTCTGTTGGTTTTGAGCATGAATGTTGCTCTTTACTTTGAGTTGAAAAAAGTTTTTTTTTTTTCAATTCAATATCTGATTGTTCTTCAAATGATGCCCAGGCTTTACCAAGGGCACGATTTATTGCTGTTAAAGTGTTTATAGTGTTACCAATAATTGTAAATTGTTTAGTAGCTTCTCGCTTTTTGAATTTTCTGCTTGATAATTCAAACACTGTGTTGTAAGTAAGATTTTTGGACAAGATTTGATTATTTAGTCAAAATTTTCGATGAACAGTAGCTTTCTTGAATAAGTTCTTAATAATAATTTTACTAAAGAAATTCGGGTGGACGGATACAGGTATTATTGTTCATGTGGGTGGTAATTCTGAGTGACTTGGTCTTCTACGTGGTTGAAGCCATCACCACCTCCACAATAGTGTTCTGTGATGTTGAAATATATAGTATCGTATGTTTAAATACCTTCAAACATTTTATATAGGAACAGAGAAAAATTCCCATTTAAAATCGATGAAAAGAAAGCTCTTGGTAGTGCTTGTCACCTCCCACCCCGTCCCCCAAGAATTTATTGGGGAAATTCTGGAAGGGAAGGGAAAATTCATATTCTTGAGGGAAGACAGGGCACCCATGATGCCCTGTCTCGCCTTTTCCTTCTCTGTACCGGTAAACATGTCAATGATTTATATATTACTTACCTACTTACATTTGAATGATTTATATATTATACATAGAAAAAAAGATTGTAGCAATGAGAGTGATACTATTACCCTACCCTCCGGTACTAATAGTAAATAAGCAGACCAAAACTATTCCCGGGAATCAGGCGGAACTAAATATCAATTCGTACCTCCCCCTCCTTCCCCAAAGCTCATTCTATATTTATATGAAGGTTCAACGCGAGTTAGAACATTTGGGCATTAAAATAACTCTTTGAGGCACCTGCCCCTCGCCACTCCTTCGTATAGCTGATGTGTACTTACCTGTCACTTCATAGAATTTTTAAGAAATGTGAGGCAAATGATTTTAGTTAAAAGAAGCTTTAAAATAGATATATAAAAAACGTTTTGTGTAATAAAAAGGGAGGCATCTCCCAGCAGCACCTTTATCTAGGCTTAGTGTAAATGAAGGGAGATGATAGATTAACTCCCCCCCCCCCTCCTACACCCTTTCCTATTTTATCTGAAGCTTCATGGAGAATTAGACAATTTGGGCATTGAAGTGTACTCTTTTAGATATGTGACACCCCACCCCTGCCTACACAATGACCCATTTCCCCTTCTTTATAGTAAATGATGCGCACTTATACATCACCAAACATTAATTTTACGAAAAATTATTTGAATCAATTGCGTTAAATCTAGCATTGAGATAAGTTTCCACATTAACAATTTGTCTTATATGGACAATATTTTCCAGGATTGAGACCAACCAGCCCCTGTGCTAAAACTGTTTTTTATGTGTTGTCCTTTTGTTACCCCTTAGGACATCTGATCGACATTTTGAAGTAATTTTTTTGCACTTTTTCTTTGGCTGCTCAATCTTGCGTGCGGGGGGATTTTCCGGGAGGAGGGGGCAACACCGGTTTCCAGGGCCACGAATCTTTCGAAATACTCTTTAGCATCTCTTCTTATGTAGCCCTAATTAGTCTGTCTTCGTTTAGCCTTATTAACTCAACCAGAATCTAAGCATCAAAATATACCTACGGAGTGGAGCTTTACAGAAATTAGTTTATACATATATCCTCAAGGGAAAAGTGGTATGAGACAAAATCGAAAACATATTTTTGCAGCTATCTGTAAAATAATGAGACAGAAGAAAGACATGTATTTTGTAATTGGCTCTGAAACGCTTCTTGGAATCACCTCCCTGGTATAATAATTACTATATCCCCTTAGGCCTTGATATGTGTGCACTTATGAAAATGGAGGACTAGAAAATAAGTTAACGCGAAAATAACGATTTGAGTAAAAATGAATTTGAGCCTGATGCAAGAAACCATTTTCTTGTTGCTTGAAAATTGAGAATTGATACTGGTAGCTGCGACTCGGAGTGTCCAATTTTTTTTTTTTTTTTTGTCGTAAAATATTAACCAATCGCTTGGTTTAACTAGATTTAATTTCAATATAATTTATTTAAATTTTTAGTAATAATAATAAAATATTGCGAAAACAGGCTTGCGCGTCTATCTGTTTAATAAAAAATTAATTTTATTTAATTTCTTAGATATAATTAATTTTTTGATAGATTTAATTTAATATTTCAATTTAATTTTTTATTGTTTAATTTATGTTTGGTAGATCATGTTTGTGATAAAATATTCTTCTTAAATTATTATGTGTTCCTTTCATGCTTTTATATGATCACAATCCGAGCTTGATGATAAAAAAAAAAAAAAAATAAGATCTATATAGTTTCAGGTATCATTTTCTTCCTCGCTTACATCGACGCCTCAGAAAACTTTGTCATCAATCGAGTTTCCTTCTTCCGAGGACCTATCCAGTTCGAAGCAGCTAGAACCCTCTGAAAAGGGTCGATCTGAGCCAAGTGAAAAATCATTTGCTGCCATTACTGCGAGCGAAATTGAGAAAAAGCCAGAGACGAAGGTGCAAAACCAGCCTATCAATCCGCAGAAAGAGTGAGTATCTATATAAATTTAAGAGGATGATTGTTGTTTTAGAATAAAAAGCATTTATTTTAACACACATGCAGGCTTAAGGTGCTAAGGACATTGCAAATGATATCTTAAGATAGGTTGAAACCAAGACTGTGTCCATGGGGGGAAGGGGCTACGGGTTTTGCCCCCCCCCCGACATTTCATTCCGACTCGTTAAAATGTAACAAAAAGCATACAAAAAATTTTGATCCGTTTTTAAAAGTTTTATACCCCCCCCCCCCCCCCAGAACAAAATCTTGGATACGGTCCTGATGGAAACCAAATCTTTAGAAATTAGGAAAAATCGGGACTTCCATATAACGGTTTTTAATTTTTGGTAGTAGCGAGCGTAAATTGAAAAAAAGAAACATAATTGAAAATGAGCAAAAAATAAGTTTTTAAAATATGGCCACAAACAACTTAACTGTCCATGATTTAGCTGAAGGTTTAGCTGTCCATGGAATCAACAGATCGTCAATCTTTGAATTTTTTTACGGACGAAAAACATTGCCACATTTAACTGTTTACGTAGGTTTGCTTGTTTAATTTTACGGTTCAACATGGCAACACTGACGAAAATGAGGTAATCCTCTAAATGTTTCGTAATCTTAATGCAACCAAGAGGAAAATCTTAGAAAATTTCAGTTTTCAGGTATGAATGGACCTAATATGGGTCTAGGGACAAAAAAATGTTTTTATTTTGATGTTCTTGATATTTTAGTATCTCTTTAGAGAATCCAGTTCATTGTGCTGCTCCTACGGTATAGAGACAAGCTACTAAAAAGCTTGTTAATCATATCCATAATACTGAATAATTTGAGAGAGAGATTTTATCTTATGATAGCTTATGATACCTGTGTTTTTTCTTACAAATGTTCATGTTGAGAGACACATTCCGTTAACTTAAGAGCTAAGCTGTTTATCTGAAGTGTTAAGTTACTTAGTTTAGAGGAAAAATTAGAGGAATGTAACTTAGTTTACTGCACGACTACTGCTGAAGCAATAGGCCCCCTTAAGCCAACTACTGTCATCGTTCATTCTCTCTCTCCCCCCCAACTTTTCAAAATTCTGCTTGGGCCATTTTCCAAGAATTTACCAGAGACTCGAAGTTATTTTTCCCGCGTCCCTGTCTATTATAGGATGTCCAGTCTTTATTTACCCCTTCCTGGGCTATTTGGTAAATGGTAAATGGGCTATTTTGAGGATATGGTTTAATTTACCGGGCATTTGCAAATAATATGTAGGGAGATAAAAACTTATCTATGAGATAAATATAAAAGAAATCAAATTCATTTACCTTGGGACTAGCAACTAGAGATGGCTTTGACGGATTAACTGTACCCTCAAAGTGTTGCAGGAACTGGTCCCCATGGACCACAGTTGAGGAACAATACTTTCGTCTGCGTCTCCTTGGTAATAACTTGTGGATTGTGTTTAACATTTGTTGTTTACCATGGGACTAGCAACTGGACATTGTTTTTATGTATAACTGTATCCTCAAAGTATTGCAGGAACTGTGACCCATGGACCACGGTTGCGGAACAATACTTTCGACTGCGTGTCCGTGGTTATAACCTATGGGCTGTGTTTAATGTTTTTTTTTTTTGCCATTGAACTAGCAACTGGAGATTGCCTTTACGGATAAATGTATCCTCAAAGTGTTGCAGGAACTGTGTCCCATGGACCACAGTTGCGAAACAATACTTTCGTCTGTGTCTCCTTGGTAATAACTTGTGGGTTGTGTTTAACGTTTGTTGTTTGCCGTTGAACTAGCAACTGGAGATTGCCTTTACGGATAAATGTATCCTCAAAGTGTTGCAGGAACTGTGTCCCATGGACCACAGTTGCGAAACAATACTTTCGTCTGTGTCTCCTTGGTAATAACTTGTGGGTTGTGTTTAACGTTGGTTGTTTGCCGTGAAACTAGCAACTGGAGATTGATTTTACGGATAAATGTATCCTCAAAGTTTTGCAGGAACTGTGACCCATGGACTACAGTTGTGGAACAATACTTTCGTCTGCGTCTCCTTGGTAATAACTTTTGGGCTATGTTTAACGTTTGCCATGGGACTAGGGAACTCGAAACTGAAGGTTGTTTTTATGGGTAACTGTAACCGTAAAGTGTATGTTACCATTATCTATATGATGCTTTTGAAAATTTTCCTGCAGACATGAACCGTTCTTAAAACTGGTTACGAAGACATCTAGCAGTAGAAAAAAAAATAACAAAAACAAACAAGACCTAAAAATTTATCTATTACTAGGACGTACTGTCGGCACCGGTCACCATATTTGTCGCCAAATCTCCATTTCCTATGGTTCAATATTTTTGAGAAACCTCGCTTCAATAGTTTTCACCTTTCCAGTCTTTAGAGTTCTGTCATGCAGCCTCATATTCTGTATGTTTATGCCTTTTCTGAAAATATTTACCAAAACTCGTAACTCAAGATCCGTTCCTCCTTTATCTATTTTGGCAAATAATTGTTCCGCCTAGCACTAGGGACCCGAAACACAAGATTGATAAATGAATAGAACATCGTAAATTCTGAAGTTGCAGCACCATAACTTTTTGTAGAAAAATGTAAAAATAAAATAGCAGGTTACCCGTGGCTAAGCAATCTCGGGTAGAATATGTACGAGTTGATGATGCCTTGTCAAGCTGTTGTTCCCTTTTTGAAATATGAATACAGCTTTTTTTTTCTCCGGTCCTTTAATGTTCCGTGCAGTATTGTCCTGATGGCAACAATTGAATGACATCCTTTTCGTCCATTCCCAGAGCTTGTTTTATGTCTGTACACCCCAAAGGCAAAGCAAGGAAACTTTTAATTTGTATTCAGTTTTGTCAGTTCTAAGAAACCTTCTCAGTAGAAGTGGAAATGTTTTTATTCCAGGACAACTCCCTCCCATCCCCCCCCCACCAGTTGTCGGATCGCAACTGGATGTTTCAACCTACTGCTGGGCCCTAGGACTAATGAGTTCAAAATCCGATTTCAGTCAAAATTTTCACAAAAGACACTAAAACAAATCGAAGCTTGGGGTTCCCAGAATAGTCTTCCAGAATTTTTTCCTAGAAATATAGAAGAGCAACAGAATTTTATTTAAGGCCTTCGAAGCGAATTTCAGGCTCTACACGTGTCCTCATTAAATGATTCTTTAAAATAATTTTTTTTCTTTTATTTGTATTTATTTGACTAGAAAAAAATGATTTTTCTATTTTTCTAGAAAATTTTCAAAATTCAGAGGATTTCGAGTTCCTATGGAAAGGTTCTTTTTCGCTATTAAATAATTGAAAATGTGGGTTTTACCATTATTCATATTCCCATAAAACGCTTGCAGTATTTGAAGCTGTAAATTTCCTTTCAAGTCGAGTCTATAACTTATCCTTGTTCTTTTCAGTCCCCGTAACCCGGAAGGCTATCGGACAGTTTGGATGGGAAATTTGTACAATGTCACTGAGAAGCAGCTTAGAGCTGCTTGTACCCAGTAAGTAATAGCACCATTTTCCATTGTTTGTATTCACTAATTTATTTATCTGTTGTTTTTTTATATATTTTAATTGATGGCTCGGAGAAACAGAAGGATCAGTTTCCTGCTATGCTATATTAGGAACTGCCTCTTTATTTGATCTGTTCTGTTCTCTTGGGATGCTCGCTTTTCAATTACTTTATTGAGATTTACTCGTAAATGACATATGGCAATTTTCGTGATGGTTTGTATGCCAGAATGGGAAGTCTATCCTATTAATTTTAACATTGGGCTAGAATATACTTCTGTTGTCGCTACTATTTAGCTTTCCGCTTCAATCTCTCTATGCATCATTTAAGTGTATAATGTTTTTCCTCTATTTCTCTTTGTTAACTTTCATTTTCTTAAATTTCGCGTTGCGAGTTAACGGCGATTGAAACGAAGCTTAGCAGAGACTATGGAAGCATATGAAGCTGATATGCGGTGTTGGACTCCTTCTATTAGGAGATTAATTAAAAAAAACTGTTTCCACAAAATAAGTTTTTCAAAGAAAAGTAAAGAACTCCATTAAACAAATAATGCGCAAAAATAAAATCAAATAATCTACCAAGCATGAAACTACCACAAATCAGTATTGATAAATAAACGAAACCCAAAACGATCAGCTATTGCGATAAATAACCGAGTCAAACTCAAAACGAGCAGAAATTAACATAAGTTGGACGCAAAACCCCTATGCCTTCCCAAGGCCGGAACATAATTTGCACTTTACTGAAAAAATATACATTTTTTTACTTTTATAACTTTAATTAATCAAATAATATTAACATTTTGATTACTGAATATCAGTATATGTATATTAAACTGACAATGCACATTCATTTGTATTTTTTCAGTAAAGTGCAAATTATGTTCCGGCCTTGGGAAGGCATAGGGGTTTTACGTCCAACTTATGTTAATTTCTGCTCGTTTTGAGTTTGACTCGGTTAATTATTATAATTTCTGTTCGTTTTGGGTTTCATTTATTTATCAATACTGATTTGTGGTAGTTTCACGCTTGGTAGATTATTTGATTTTAGTTTTGCTCATTTTTTATTTAATGGAGTTCTTTACTTTTCTTTGAAAAACTTATTTTGTGGAAACAGTTTTTTTTTAATTAATTTCTGTTCGTTTTATATTGACATAGTCTTTTCAGGAAAAAAAGAAAACATTACTTTAAATCATTTCGTTTTTTAAGACTTTATAGTTTGGCCTGCTATTTCTATGCCGGAGGAAAATTTTCAGCAATTTTTAACAGTATATACCCTTTTAAAAATCTGGACACAAATAGTATTGTTTAATTTAGTTTCATAACTCCTCTAGTTCACCTGTAATGGAAAACTTGATACCATTCAAATTATATTTTCAATTGGAATACCAAGATGAATGATTTGGTCTGATGGGTGGATCTTTGAATTTCCAGGTACAATTTGATCAGGAAGTGATCAAAAGTGCTTTTTAACTTTCCAGTTAAAAAGCACTACGTCGGACTTTTCAGCATTAAATTCAAGAGAGAGTGACAGGAGATATTGAAGCCAGAAAGAACGTAAGACATCTCGTGCTGGTCCTGAGCTTCGAAATAACATTAATTATTGTAATCAATCATTATATTATATTTTTTATTCAAATCATTAATAATTATAATATAATATAAGACCAAATAATAGATTTTAAGGACCAAAATAAGTTGGTGTTTTTTTTAATTAAGAGTATTAAAGGAACGATATGCATTACTCCCTATAGATGAACATAACGACATTCGTAACGGAATTGTGTACTGCTGCGGGGAAGTTAATGTTTTTTCCTTTTTTTTTAGATTTGGAAGAGTGCTTAGTGTGTCAATCATAGAAGGCAAGAATTACGGATTTGTCAACTTTTTGGATAAAAAAGCAGCCGGTTTGTGTATGGCCACCTTGCAAAATTCCAAAATATTTGGAAAGAAGCTGGTTTTGAAATTTCCACCTTCGAAAAAAGGAGCTAGATCGAAGAACGAACAGGGACGGAAGAATAAGTCCTTGGGAACTGAACGGTGAGTATTTCTTTGCTTTTTCGGCTTCTTTTGAACATAGTTGAAGCTTAGTTGAAAGAAAATGGAGCTATTGATGTTAAGTGCCTCCGAAAGGGAGAGGACGGGGCTGGTGTTCAGAACCAATGTTTACAGTTTGAAATTTTCAAAATTCCAAAAAATTTTCATAAATGTTTTAAAATCTCCGCCTTAAAGACTCAAGTCCTTAACAATTCCCCAATTATTCGGAATTTAAAATAAAAAACTATTAATATTGCAAATTCTTGCAGGAGAATACCCAAGTGCAGTAAAAAAGGGAAATTTTTGCGTCGAAACAGTAGAAGAATTTGCGTCGAAACAGTCAAAGATTTTTTCTGCAAACAGGACAAGTTCAAATGGGGGGGGGGGGGGTTGATCATTCTTTCATTTATGTCATAATTTACATGGTTCTCCAACGTAATGATTATCTTAAATATTTTAGAGGCAGTCTTTAGTTTGATTAGGATGTCACTACTTTTATTGTTGACATTTTGCTTCAGGCTGTAGCATATGTGGTTGTGAGGTGTGTAACATTAGTATCAGGTTTTGGCCTGTGGAGATGTCTTTCAATTACAGAATATCATTAACAACTTGGCTGAACTTTAGGCTTTTTGTTTTAGTTTTGAGTTTCCTCTTCTTCCTGAAATTAACACTAAAGAGCGGGGGATACTATGAGGGAGGAATTCTCCTCACTGTAGCATGTGTTTAAGAGGATACGGTACCTAAAACACATTTTTCAATTATCTGCCTTCTTGTCTTGTTGGCGAAATGGCTCAAAAACCAAGGCTCTATTAGTGAACTCTCCAGGAGACTATATCATCAAAATCAATCAAGAATGTGTGAATAGGCTAGTTATAAAAGATGATATTTTCAAATGAATGTTTTAAAGCACGTTTGTCTGTGCGAATGCATTGCACCTTGACGGAAGAAAAAATAAGTGTAAGAGAGGGGATTTTGATTGAAAGGTAATTTTTCCAAAGTAGGGAAATTTTATACGGCGAGCAGAATTTACCGAGGGGTAACCGTCTAGAGAAGGAATTATCTGGGGGGCATTAGCCAGACACTGTAAATGTACAAACAAATAAAAATTCGTGAAAAATCAAATTCAAAAATGTTTTCTTTTGGCAGGGGGTGGGGATTAGCTGGACATTATAAATGCATAAACAAGAAAATAAATGGATATTTTCGATAATTTTGACGAAAAGCCTACAAGGGTCTTAGCCTAACCTGAATAGGAAATTTTCAATGACAGCTACAGCTAAGAAGCGTATATTTATGAATATTACACAGCAATAACACATATAGGTATTAATTCATTAATTTCTAGAATTTGATACTTAATCCGTGGGGTATATAAACCTAACACTGATATACATTTTCTTAGAAGTCCTGTATGCACTTTTTATAACCTCACGACCAGGTTATAAAATTTTTTGATGAAAATAAAATTCCAGCGTGTGTTTTTCGTTTTGTTGGCTCAGGACGCTCGTTCCAACAAATTGAATTGTGTTTGATAAATAGACTGAGGAGGGGGGGGGGGGAGTTGTGAATTAGCTGTATACTATAAATACATAAACAGCTAAAATCAAAAGAAATTTTCGGCAATTTTGAAGAAAGCCCCACCAAGGTCTTATCCTAGCTAAGACGTTGGCACGGCTTGCCGACGCATTGGAACTTTGGAGGGAGTGTCCCCCACCTTTGGTGGTCCACTGCACACATGACAGGTCTATTACCTGTCAGAATTTTGACAAAAAAAAATGTTTTACATTAATTTTAAGTTCTAAATCTCCTCTTCGTTGGTTTAGTTAATGAAAATGTAATTTCTATTATTTCAATAGAATTCCAAGCCATATCAAGTTTTTTTTAATATAAGAAGCACATTTACTGATCTTCAAAACCATATAAATTGGGACTGAGCAAAGATGCGAGGCTGAAATCACTTTTATTGTGTCTCACTTGAGCAGAACATCTATTTTGTAAGTTTCAGTTTTGTCAAACAAGGATTGTTAAAGATCGCCAAAGGTTACACCCTCTGGAAGTAGAAGGGGTGAAGATATCTAGATATTCTCGAGTTTCATTGACCTAGTTCAACTGCTTTCAAAGATATCAAAAAGCCCGTGAACTAAAAAATTTTATGAGTAAATTAATAAGAAATAAGAATGATTGTATTATGTTGAACAATAATATCCATTCGACTTCAATAAGTACAATCCGATATCCACTCCTGGGTCGTATTTCAAAATTTAATTGGGCTGTTCAAAGTGCAAAATATCACAAGCAATTGTCTTTCACTTGACGAGGCTAACTTAATAATAAGGAAAAAATGCTAAACGAAACATGTATAAATAATATTTTTTTTTTAATATTAGACAATGAAATGTTACATCACTTTTCTCGACCAGTCTGTCAATCAAACCGAGTGACAGAACAGGAACTGCCGAAGCAGCAAGATCAGTCAAATTGTTTTTAGTCTTTGTCGAGCAGGTAGGCTAGTACATTTTTAGGGACTGCTTTTTCCTGAACTTATATTGGAAAATTCTGCTCCGATTAATAGAAAAACAAAATTCCCACTTTTTGATGATGAAAGTCTCATTAAAACTGAATGTCTCTATATCAGGTCCAAACTGAAAGAAATTAAATGGATTTTCTAAGACATTTGGGAAATTCGGGTCTCGTTAATCGAGTCTATTATCTAAGTTCTACGAATTATGTAAAAACCGCCAACTTAATTCTAAATCGTTTGGCCACACGAACTAAGAATGTTTATAATAGACGAGATAGGGAGATTCTTTTTGGTATCGATGGGCCTTAATAATAGTTAAAATCTATTATCCTCACTGACAGTGCAAAGCTACCAGCAGAACTTGAAAGATCAAAACAAGGTAATTTCTTTGAGTTTCGATTTCAAATAAAAGTTTAAAGTTTGTCAGAATCAAATCGCGAAATTTTATGAAATCGCAAATTCTTTTGTTTTGAAACTATTTTTGTTGATTATAAAATAGATAGGGCTAGGTTAGTATATAAAATAGTGGTTAGTTTATAAAAAAACGTAAACAAATATTCCTATTTTGCCCTTCTTCGTAAAGGTAACTCTTGAATCTTCGCCCAAACTTAAACAAAAGCGAAGAAGAGGAAAAACTTAATACAAGCTATGTTTTCACTAAAGCTTTTGCACTCTATTATGTGAATCATTGAGAATACTTGATAGGGTTTGTTGTTTTTTTTTTTTTTTTCTTAGAGAAGAACAAGAGTCAAGTCTTTTATATCAGTTTTCCATTTTCTTTGATAAACACTATTGAAAATGGCTATCACAGAGATTGTCTAGATGCTTGAAATTAAAGGATGAAGCTATTCCCATTGTATGTCCAAATAAAAAAAGAGTTGTAAACAATTTGATTACCTGTGATAATTAGTGTGCAAATTACCTGATAATTTGGTAATATTGAAGGGAACTAGTGATCTGTATAGTGAGGAGGGACTTGAACCAGATAATTGTATAATTAGAACCTGGCCACAGCTCAGTTCGGTCCATCATTGAAAAGTGCCCTTTCTTCTTTTTCTAAAAATAAACTTTCTCGAATACAAATGATAGTCTCCTGACTCTTGCAGTCGCTTGTATCAATGTAGCGTCTATAAAAAAGTAAAGAAAAAAGTACCAATTTGGCCGTAACTATTCTGGATTTGGAGTACCCCTTTTTTTTATTATTATTCGTAATGTCATTTCATCACGTCAAAAAATATTTTATGGGGGCTTGATTCCCCCCTCCCCTCCCAAAAAAAAATCATGGGCAAGTAGAAACCTTCAGGACTCTGAACACATAACTCATGATTTTAGTAGCTTTGTTTATAAAGTTCTCTCTCTTTTCTTTTCTCTCTCTCTCTCTCTCTCTCTCTCTCTCTCTCTCTCTCTCTCTCTCTCTCTCTCTCTCTCTCTCTCACTCACTCCCTCACTCACTATCAGCTAACTTTTTTACTTTTCTCACCCTGTTTTTCGTTAGGAGACTTAAATTTAATATTCTATAGGGCATCCAAAGAGAATCAAACTTCAACGCCATCTAAGTCAAAGTCAAAGAAAATTAGTAACAAACGACCTGAACTAATGAAAACCGAGGTCTGTTCCTATTGGATTGAGCACGGAACCTGCCAGTACGGAAGTGTTTGTTGGTTTTCCCATCCAAAGAACAAAAAGCCTGGAAATTTGAGTGTTTGAATTTTATAATTTTTATCCAGTTTCTTAAGCTTTATTCTTGAACTGCCTGATATTTTAAATTGATTTTAGGCACATGCTTTGAATTTTGTTTACATGTTTCGAGTATTTATCTAAACTTTAATTAAGTTTTATTGTTAGCATAGGCATGCTTATCTAATCGTTTTCATTTGCGTACGGTTTTGTTGTTGTTTAGAATTTTTCTTCTAAAGGGAGATTAAATTATTGTAAAAAGAGGATGGATAAATAGTAAACTAGTCTCTTTTCGATAAAAAACTACTTCATTAAAAAAAAAAAAAAAAAATAAATCAGGTTTGAGAGACTGCTTTCCCTGTGTCTTAACTGACTATTAGGGGCATAATACCCCATTTTTCTTAGACAGTTTATATATGTCTTTTGGTAGTAGGTGCAAATTTATCAGTCGCTTTTACAGTGTCGGGAGTTTTATTAAAAAAAAACGGTTTTTGTTCTTAACTGACTTTATTTTTCTCTTCATGTTTACTTCGTATCAGCATTAAATTTGCTATAGCCTGTACCCCCGAAGCTCAAGTTTTATAATCACCTGGTTTGAAATCTCTTGGTCCTTTTCATTCTATTTTGCTAGTTCTGTTTTTTCTGATTGAGCTTTTTGAAGTTCCTAGTTTGACCGTCCCCAAACCATAGATCTCCTTGTTGATAAAAACATTTTTTATGTTCCTCAATTTACATGCTAATAAATTTTTATGAATTTTTAGTTAAAAATCCCTCAAATGCTTAGTATTTTGATAGACACTTTCTTTTGGTTCCTTTTTGCTGGGGATAGCTTTAAAGTTGGTTTGCCATGTGTACATGCCGTGGCAGATGACATGATCTCAGCTTTCTGTACCAGGACTGAGACTTGTAGCTATCATATGTCACATTGTCATCAGCAAGAAACTGACAGATTATTCTTATATGCACGTTTTATATATTTAATTTTTTGTGTGTGTTCTAAAGCTAAAGAGCAGATACCTTGTGTGTGTTTTAAGCGTTGCTTACATCCAGGGTTTTCAGTTTAAACAGATTTATTTTCATTATCTAAAGGAAATTCTATGTACTTTATCTATGGGACATACTGCAAAAGATGAACCTAATAGCACTAAAATATTTGTTTATGTCAAATTAAATTTACAAAATAATTTATTGTTTATTTTCAACTTTATCAAGTTTTACTGAATCTTTACTAAATTTATAAAACAGTTTCTTATAAAAATTTTTAACTTTCACGCTTTTGCTTAAATTACTTTGAATATTAAAATGTCAGTTAAATAAATTTACTAATTTTGATTTGTATTTCACCTAATTTTTGGTAAGTGTTTTAACATGATTGTATTAGATATTAAGTCCCGTTTTCAGGCATTGGGTTTGATGCATGCATTAAGCGGGTTCGATAAAAATAGTTTTCAAGCTATCCGTATTCAACCCAGAGAAAATATAAAGCGTTTTCATCAACGGCCTCCAAACGTTTGGAAAACGAATTCTTTAAAATTAGAACGCGCAAGAATAGAATGATTGAACACAAGAGTTGAAAACACCGAACGCGGGTATTTAAAAGATTATCTGCACTACCCGCGTCCAACTCCACTCCGTCCAAAGTGGGGTGGCCTGAAAACAGGGCTTTAATTGCAGTTACTACAGTACAAACAGGTTTTGTGTCCACGCGGCAACGTAAATTTTTTTTTTGCAAAACTACACAAAAAAAGTCACTGTGTTTATAGCATTATAGATACATAGCATTTATTGAGCGTATCCAGGATTCGAAACTAGATCTATTTGGTGAAGTTTTTAAAATTTAAGAGGAAATAACTAACAACACTGACAACCTTGGATTTTGAGCTGCAATTTGTAATTGTTTTTTTCTTTGTTTTTAATATTGATTCATGTCACTTTTTGCTGTCAATGATCTGTGATGTCAGTAATCTGTCGTGCTAGAATTAGTCACTGAAATAAACTTCTGGTTAGTGATCAACCGTGATAATTGTAGTATATATTAATTATTGGTTTGCCAAGTGTACTAATAATTGGAAGTTCTCTTCCTATTATTGTCATTTTCTTAATGTTTAAGTAATGTAATTTTTATTTTAGTAAGATACAGATATGACACACTTATACGAAAGTTCTTTAACAGTTTTTTCTCTTTGTACTAGAAGCTCCATATTTAATTTTTGATCTGTCGTTGCAGAATAGCTAGGTTCTCAGGTTGTTTTTTTTCATCTTTATTGTTTCTGTAAATTTTTTTTCTTTTAGTAGATAATGAATATAAAAGCCTATAATGGCACTTTTATTTTTTTGAAGAAGCATTTTTTGGATTTTAATTATTATCTTCTGCTGCAAATTTTGAATACTTAAACTGCTCAGTTACTTCATTTTAGCTTGATGCTTAAAGGTTCTCAAATTGCTATTTTTCTTTTTAATATTCTAGTAGCTTTGATTCTTTTTTCAATTAAATGGTTGATATAAAACCCTAAAATCACACTGAATAATAATTTTGTCTCTTTGCTAAAAAGAAACTGCATATTTTAGAATTTAATTTTCATGTTCGATTCCAGATTAGCTTAGAGCAGAAATTCATCAAAATCTTCTCAAATTTTGTTTATGCTTACTATTCTTGTGAATTTAATTTTTAAATTAATTAACCCATATAACACCTTAAAATGACAGTTTATATCAGACATTTTGTCTTTCTCTCATAGTAAATATCTGCTGATGCAGATTTAAAATTTTGTTGGACCTGATTTATATGTATTTGAGAATCTCTGCTATACAATCAATTTTTGTGAATTATATCTTGTCAATTTAAGAGTCTGTGATTAAGTTTGGCTGCCAATCTGTATATACTTTTACAATGACTCGTGAAACTAGTCTTGATTTGTAAAACGCCAGTACATTCAGATGTGTCATTCCATATCTCTTTAAATATTTTCAATGTGTATTTTTAGAATGTTATAGCTATTTTCCTAAGAAGTACAGGTTTTGTGTTGAAGATAGCTGATTTATGTAAATGCAACATGTTTTATATTTATTGCTAACTCTTCTGATATAGAATGCAATATTCTCACTAAAAGTAGAATCAGAATTTAGACAATTTAGCAAAAGAGCTAGCCTTTTTGATTTTTTAATCTAACAATCACCTTTGATATTAAGCATCATGTCAACGGTGCTACATATGAAGGTCATAAAATTTTACTATTGGCCAAAAATCCCGCCTTTTTACTTTTAAATCGAACAATTACTTTTAATATTAAGTATCAGTCAACGGTGCTACACATGAAGGTCATAAAGTTTTACTATTGGCCAAAAAAATCTGTCCTTTTTACTTTGAAATTGAACAATTACTTTTAATATTAACTATCAAGTCAACGGTGCTACGCATGAAGGTCATAAACTTTTACTATTAGCCAAAAAATCCGTCCTTTTTACTTTTAAATCGAACAATTACTTTTAATATTAAGTATCAAGTCAACGGTGCTACGCATGAAGGTCATAAAATTTTACTATTGGCCAAAAAATCCGTCTTTTTCACTTTTAAATCGAACCATTACTTTTAATATTAAATATCAATTCAACGGTGCTACACATGAAGTTCATAAAATTTTACTATTGGCCAAAAAATCCGTCCTTTTTACTTTTAAATCGAACAATTACTTTTAATATTAAGTATCAAGTCAACGGTGCTACGCATGAAGGTCATAAAATTTTACTGTTGGCCAAAAAATCCGTCCCTTTTACTTTTAAATCGAACAATTACTTTTAATATTAAGTATCAAGTCAACGGTGCTACGCATGAAGGTCATAAAATTTTACTATTGGCGAAAAAATCCGTCCTTTTCACTTTTAAATCGAACAATTACTTTTAATATTAAATATCAATTCAACGGTGCTACACATGAAGGTCATAAAATTTTACTATTGGCCAAAAAATCCGTCCTTTTCACTTTTAAATCGAACAATTACTTTTAATATTAAATATCAATTCAACGGTGCTACGCATGAAGGTCATAAAATTTTACTGTTGGCCAAAAAACCCGTCCCTTTTACTCTTAAATCGAACAATTACTTTTAATATTAAGTATCAAGTCAACGGTGCTACGCATGAAGGTCATAAAATTTTACTATTGGCGTAAAAATCCGTCCTTTTCACTTTTAAATCGAACAATTACTTTTAATATTAAATATCAATTCAACGGTGCTACACATGAAGGTCATAAAATTTTACTATTGGCCAAAAAATCCGTCCTTTTTACTTTTAAATCGAACAATTACTTTTAATATTAAATATCAATTCAACGGTGCTACGCATGAAGGTAATAAAATTTTATTATTGGTCAAAAAATTAGTCCTTTTTACTTTTAAATCGAACAATTACTTTTAATATTAACTATCAAGTCAACGGTGCTACGCATGAAGCTCATAAAATTTTACTATTGGCCAAAAAATCGTCCTTTTTACTTTTAAATCGAACAATTACTTTTGATATTAACTATCAAGTTAACGGTGCTACGCATGAAGGTCATAAAATTTTACTATTGGCCAAAAAATCCGTCCTTTTCACTTTTAAATCGAACAATTACTTTTAATATTAAATATCAATTCAACGGTGCTACACATGAAGGTCATAAAATTTTACTATTGGCCAAAAAATCCGTTCTTTTTACTTTTAAATCGAACAATTACTTTTAATATTAACTATCAAGTCAACGGTGCTTCGCATGAAGGACATAAAAATTTACTATTGGCCAAAAAATCCGTCCTTTTTACTTTTAAGTCGAACAATTAATTTTAATATTAGATATCAATTCAACGGTGCTACACATGAAGGTCATAACATTTTACTATTGGCCAAAAAATCGTCCTTTTTACTTTTAAATCGAACAATTACTTTTGATATTAACTATCAAGTTAACGGTGCTACGCATGAAGGTCATAAAATTTTACTATTGGCCAAAAAATCCGTCCTTTTCACTTTTAAATCGAACAATTACTTTTAATATTAAATATCAATTCAACGGTGCTACACATGAAGGTCATAAAATTTTACTATTGGCCAAAAAATCCGTCCCTTTTACTTTTAAATCGAACAATTACTTTTAATATTAAATATCAATTCAACGGTGCCACACATGAAGGTCATAAAATTTTACTATTGGCCAAAAAATCCGTCCCTTTTACTTTTAAATCGAACAATTACTTTTAATATTAAGTATCAAGTCAACGGTGCTACGCATGAAGGTCATAAAATTTTACTATTGGCGAAAAAATCCGTCCTTTTCACTTTTAAATCGAACAATTACTTTTAATATTAAATATCAATTCAACGGTGCTACACATGAAGGTCATAAAATTTTACTATTGGCCAAAAAATCCGTCCTTTTCACTTTTAAATCGAACAATTACTTTTAATATTAAATATCAATTCAACGGTGCTACGCATGAAGGTAATAAAATTTTACTATTGGCCAAAAAATCCGTCCTTTTCACTTTTAAATTGAACAATTACTTTTAATATTAACTATCAAGTCAACGGTGCTACGCATGAAGGACATAAAAATTTACTATTGGCCAAAAAATCCGTCCTTTTTACTTTTAAGTCGAACAATTAATTTTAATATTAGATATCAATTCAACGGTGCTACACATGAAGGTCATAACACTTTACTATTGGCCAAAACTCCCGCCTTTTTACTTTTAAATTGAACAATTACTTTTAATATTAACTATCAAGTCAACGGTGCTACGCATGAAGGTCATAAAATTTTACTATTGGCCAAAAAATCCGTCCTTTTTACTTTTAAATCGAACAATTACTTTTAATATTAAATATCAATTCAACGGTGCTACGCATGAAGGTAATAAAATTTTATTATTGGTCAAAAAATTAGTCCTTTTTACTTTTAAATCGAACAATTACTTTTAATATTAACTATCAAGTCAACGGTGCTACGCATGAAGCTCATAAAATTTTACTATTGGCCAAAAAATCGTCCTTTTTACCTTTAAATCGAACAATTACTTTTGATATTAACTATCAAGTTAACGGTGCTACGCATGAAGGTCATAAAATTTTACTATTGGCCAAAAATTCCGTCTTTTTACTTTTAAATCGAACAATTACTTTTAATATTAACTATCAAGTCAACGGTGCTTCGCATGAAGGACATAAAAATTTACTATTGGCCAAAAAATCCGTCCTTTTTACTTTTAAGTCGAACAATTAATTTTAATATTAGATATCAATTCAACGGTGCTACACATGAAGGTCATAACATTTTACTATTGGCCAAAACTCCCGTCTTTTTACTTTTAAATCGAACAATTACTTTTAATATTAACTATCAAGTCAACGGTGCTACGCATGAAGGTCATAAAATTTTACTATTGGCCAAAAAATCCGTTCTTTTTACTTTTAAATCGAACAGTTACTTTTAATTTTAAGTATCATGGCAACAGTGCTGCAAATGTTTTTTCTATAGATTCATGCCATTTATCGCTCTTTAATTTCTCCTATCAGGAGTAAAAAAATAAACACTAATGACTGTCCTTATGTTTGATTTAGTTTTTTCTTTTTTTTTACCAGTTTTCGCAGTTGCATAGCAATAGTTTCTTTTTTGAATCGTATTTACCTCAAATTTCCAAGTTTCTATGCTTTTATGAAAAGCATAATTTAATCTTAGCCTCAAAATTGATCCTACGCAATTTCAAATTCGGTTTTGCTCCATAATTGTATTATCAGTTTTTTTTTTAATCTTTTGGGATTTTATCCCAAACCGCAGGATAGTAAATATTTTATTCCAATTTCTCAGTTACTAATTCAGCCTTTTCTGCTCTAATAAATACCAAATATGGTAAAATATCTTCGATATATACCATTCTACAATAAAAAAGATAATAATAAATGATCAATCAACTTCTTAAGCACACTCTATGTACCCGGATTTGTGGTTTACATTTGTCTGTTTTTTTCTTAATTTTTCTTGCTTGTGTTATTATACTTTACCATTTGTGAAGTTTTTATATGGATGCTGCTTCTCTTTTCTTGTATTTTATTGTTACTTTTTTTGTTTAATATTGATTTTATTTTTGTTTAATATTAAACAATTGTTTAATATAGGTTTAGTATTGTCTAATATTAAACAATCGTTTAATATTGGTTTGATTTTACTGATGTGCCTTGTGGTTCAAACAACTGTGATTGATTAATATTCATTCAAGCTTGCAAAAGTTCAATTTAAAGGTTTATAAGCTGAGTTCTTTATTTTAAATACAGCTTTCCTTAACAGTGTTGTCTAATTCTATGGTTGATGAGGTAATCGTATTCTACGATTGTGATCTTTTGATCTTGTTTGCTCCAAACATAAAGCCTCCCCGACGGGTTCTCGGCACCTGAGTGGATGACGCGTATCTATTTTGGTACACTTGTGTTACCATATCGAACTTCAAACAAAAATAGCGCTACCATAAGTTTTGCCCTACCGTCGTATATTTAATGAACTTATTTCAAAATATATGTGCTGCCCTCGTCCAATTTAATGTTTTGAAATGGAAATGAACATGGCAAAATATAGGCTGGTTTCTCACCAATTCTTATTTTAAGGTTCAATTATTAAATTATAATTTTATCCATTTTTTTTTGGGGGGGGGGGAAGAGGGGCAAAACAATTAAAGGACTAACCGCCTAGGTAAAGCTAACAACGAAACATATGAATTTGGCTGTGCTGGGGCGGGCTAAAATAAAGCAAAATACGACTCTAGAAAGGACATTGACAGAACAGGACTATTTATTTAATATGCAATTAATTCTTCTTTTGTTTACATAGATGTTTTGCTTTGATGCTTTGATGTCATAACCTTTTTTTCAGGATTAATTAAAAAAAAACTTTTTCCACAAAATAAGTTTTTCAAAGAAAAGTAAAGAACTCCATTAAACAAAAAATGAGCAAAAATAAAATAATCTACCAAGTGTGAAACTGCCGCAGATCAGCATCGATAAATAAATGAAACCCAAAACGAACAGAAATTACAATAAATAACCGAGTCATACTCAAAACGAGCAGAAATTAACATAAGTTGGGCTCAAAACCCCTATGCCTTTCCAAGGCCAGAACATAATTTGCACTTTACTAAAAAAAATATAAATGTTTTTACTCTTATAACGCTAATAAATGAAATAATATTAACATTTTGATTACTAAATATTAGTAAATGTATATTAAACTGACAATGCACATTCATTTGTATTTTTTTCAGTAAAGTGCAAATGATGTTCTGGCCTTGGGAAGGCATAGGGGGTTCTGAGCCCAACTTATGTTAATTTCTGCTCGTTTTGAGTTTGACTCGGTTATTTATTGTAATTTCTGCTCGTTTTGGGTTTCATTTATTTATCGATGCTGATTTGTGGTAGTTTCACGCTTGGTAGATTATTTGATTTTATTTTTGCTCATTTTTTGTTTAATGGAGTTCTTTACTTTTCTTTGAAAAGCTTATTTTGTGGAAGAAGTTTTTTTAATTAATTTCTGTTCGTTTTATATTGACATAGTTTTTTCAGAGAAAAAGAAATTAATACTTTAAATCTTTTCGTTTTTTTAAGAATTTATAGTTTGGCCTGCTATTTGTATGCTGGAGAACAATTTTCAGCAATTTTTAACAACATACACCCTCTTAAAAACCTGGACACAAATAGTAGTGTTTAATTTAATTTCATTCCTCCTCTAGTTGACCTGAAATGGAAAACTTGATACCATTCGTAAAAAAAATCTGTTTACTTTCTTTGATAGCTTGGATACACTTACGCTATTTTGATTTGGTTAAATTTTAAGAGCAGAAGCAGCCCCAAAAGTTTGAACATAATACCCTCAGTCGTTCTTGGGATACTGCTGAGATGCCTTATTGGGAATTAGCATTAACACAGTGCATTTTGATTTAATCTTATGGCAACATTTAGTTTTTAGACATAAAGTCAAATGGGAGGGTGGGCGTGGGAGAGGGATTAGTTTCCCTCCAATCACTTTCGACTATTAAAAAGGGCATCAGCCCTTTCTATTTTCAATTGAATGAGCCCTTTTCGAAGTTCCTTTGTCATCCTCTAAGACCTAATTTCCAGAACTTTCAACTACGTTACACAAAATGGATCTCAAAATTTTGATTGGATGTGTCTGGGAAAATGGTGGGCGTGAGAGGGGCGTTAGTCTTTCTCCAATCACTTTCAACTATTAAAAAAGGCCCTAGCCCTTTCAATTTCCAATCAAATGAGCCATTTTGAAGTTCCTACGACAACGCTTTCAATAAAAACCTTATATGCCCCCAGGGGATAACTTACAACCCTCGCCCTGAGGGCTGGGTGGGGGGGGGGGTTGTCATCCTCACAAACCTAATTTCGAGAACTTTTTACTATGTTGAACAAAATGGCTATCTGAAAATTTTGATTGGATGTGTTTGGGGGAATGGTGGGCGTGAGAGAGGGGTTAGTTACCGTCCAATCACTTCAAACTATTAAAAAGGGCACTATCCCTCTCAATTTCCAATTGAATGAGCCCCTTTTGAAGTTTTTACGACAACTCTATCATTAAAAACCTTATATGCCCCCTTGGCATAACTTACAACCTTTGCCCTGGGGAATCTCGGGTGTTTGTCATCCTTAAATACATAATTTCCAGAACTTTCAACTACGTTGAACAAAATGGCTATCTCTAAGCTTTGATTGAATGTGTTTGGGGAAATGGAGGGCGTGAAAGGGGGGTTAATTACTCTCCAGTCACTTTCGACTATTAAAAAGGGCAATTTCAATTTCCAATCAAATGAGCCCCTTTTGAAATTTCTACAACAACTTTCTATATAAACCTCATATGCCCCCAGGGCACAAATTACAACCCTTGCACTGAAAGCTCTGATGGGGTTTTTATCCTAAAAGAACTAATTTCCAGAACTTTTGACTACGTTGAACAAAATGGATATCTCAAAATTTTGATTGAATGTGTTTGGGGAAATGGTGGGAGTGAGAGGGGGGTTAAATGCCCTTCAATAATTTTCGACTATTAAAGGGGTACTAGCCCTTTCAATTTCCAATTGAATGAGCCCTTTTGTGATGTTTTTACAACATAGCTTTCTATAAAAACCTTACATTTCCTAGGGTATAACTTACAACCCTTGCCCTGAGGGTTGGGGGAGGGGTTTCTCATCCTTAAAGACCTAATTTCCAAAACTTTCAACTACGTTGAATAAAATGGCTACCTAAAAATTTTGGTTACATGTGTTTGGGGAAAAGGTGGGCGTGAGAGGGGGGTTAGTTGCCCTCAAATCACTTTCGACTATTATAAAGGGCACTAGCCCTTTGAATTTCCAATCGAATGAGCCCTTTTTCAAGTTTCCACGACAAAGATTTCAATAAAAACCTTATATGCCCCCAGGGCATAACTTATAACCCTTGCCCTGAAGGTATAATTTCCTGAACTATAAACTGCGTGAAACAAAATGGCTATCTAAAAATTTTGATTGGAAGTGTTTGGAGAAATGGTGAGCGTGGAAGGGGTGTTAGTTGCCTTCCAATCACTTTTGACTATTAGAAAGGGCACTAGCCATTTCAATTTCCCATCGAATGAGCCCTTTTTGAGGTTTTTACGACAACGCGTTCTATAATAACCTTATATGCCCCTAGGGCATAACTTATACCCTTGCCCTGAAGACTGTGGGGGGAGTGTCCTGCTCAAAGGTATAATTTCCTGAACTTTAAACTGCGTGGAACAAATTGTCTATCTCAAAATTTTGATTGGATGTGTTTGGGGAAATGGTGGGTGTGGAAGGGGTGTTAGTTGCCTTCCAGTCACTTTCGACTATTTAAAAGGGCACTAGCCATTTCAATTTACAATTGAATGAGGCCTTTTTGAAGTTTCTACGACCGCGTTCTATAAAAACCTTATATGCCCCCTGGGCACAACTTACAACCCTTGCACTGAGAGATCTGAGGGGGTTATCATCCTAAAAGACCTAATTTCCAGAACTTTCGACTACGTTGAACAAAAATGGATGTGTCAAAATTTTGATTGGATGTGTTCGGGGAAATGGTGGGCGTGAGAGGGGGGTTAGTTGCCCTTCAATAATTTTCGACTATTAAAAGGGCACTAGCCCTTTCAATTTCCAATTGAATGAGCCCTTTTGTGATGTTTTTATAACATCGTTTTCTATAAAAACCTCACATGCCCCTAGGGTATAGCTTACAACCCTTGCCCTGAGGGTTGGGGGTGAGGGTTCTCATCCTTAAAGACCTAATTCCAAAACTTTGAACTACGTTGAATAAGATGGCTACCTGAAAATTTTGGTTGGATGTGTTTGGGGAAAAGGTGGGCGTGAGAGGGGGGTTAGTTGCCCTCAAATCCCTTTCGACTATTAAAAAGGGCACTAGCCCTTTGAATTTCCAATCGAAAGAGCTCTTTTTCAAGTTTCTACGACAAAGATTTCAATAAAAACTTGTATGCCCCCAGGGCATAACTTATAACCCTTGCCCTGAAGACTGTGGGGGGGGGGAGTGTCCTGCTCAAAGGTAAAATTTCCTGAACTTTAAACTGCGTGAAACCAAATGGCTATCTCAAAATTTTGATTGGATGTGTTTGGGGAAGAGGTGGACGTGAGAGGGGGGTCAGTTGCCCTCAAATCACTTTCGACTATTAAAAAGGGCAATAGCCCTTTGAATTTCCAATCGAATGAGCCCTATTTCAAGTTTCCACGACAAAGATTTCAATAAAAACCTTATATGCCCCCAGGGCATAACTTATAACCCTTGCCCTGAAAGTATAATTTCATGAACTATAAACTGCATGGAACAAAATGGCCATCTACAAATTTTGATTGGATGTGTTTGGAGAAATGGTGAGTGTGGAAGAGGTGTTTGTTGCCTTCCAATCACTTTCGACTATTAAAAAGGGCACTAGCCACTCCAATTTCTAATAGAATGAGTCCTTTTCGAAGTTTCCACGACAACTTCTTCGATACGAAGTGCCCTGGTCTAAAGGAAGAAAATAATAAATAATACATTATGCCGATATCGTCCTTATATGCCCCCCAGGGCATAACTTAAAACCCTTGCCCTCTGGGTTGTGGGGGAGTGACCTCATCAAAAACATATTTTCTATCTGGAAATCAACTACGCTGAACAAAATGGCTATCTCAAAATTTTGATTGAATGTGTTTGGGGGAATGATTGGCGGGGGGGTGGAGGGGTGGGGGCTAGTTGCCCTCCAATCACTTTCGAATATTAAAAAGGGCAGTAGCCACTCCAATTTCCAATTGAATGAGTCCTTTTCGAAGTTTCTACGACAACTCCTTTGATACGAAGTGCCCTGGTCTAAGACAAAGAAGAAAAAATAATAATAATACATTGTGCCAACATCGTTCTTTACTTAGGCACCGCTCTTATGCTGCCTATGATTAGCATTAACACAGTGCATTTTGATTTAATCTTAAGGCAACATTTAGTTTCTAAACATAAAGGCAAATGGGAGGGTGAGCGTGGGAGGGAGATTAGTTGCCCTCCAATCACTTTCAACTATTAAAAAGGGCATCATTCTTTTCTATTTTCAATCGAATGAGCCCTTCTCGAAGTTCCTACGACAACTCCTTCGATACTAAGTGCCCTGGTCTACACAACAACAACAAAAAACAAATCATACATTATACCCACATAGATCTTTACTATAAAACTTTCAAGCCTTCCAATTACTTTCGACTATTAAAAAGGGCACTAGGCCTTTCGATTTCCAATCGAATAATCCCTTTTTGAGTTTCTAAGACAATGCTTACTATAAACACCTTATATGCCCCCAGGGCATAAATTAACCCTTACCCTAAGGGCTGTGAGGCTGGTTGTCATCCTCTAAGACATAATTTCCAGAACTTTCAACTACGTTAAACAAAATGGCTATCTCAACCTTTTAATTGGTTGTGTTTGGGAAAATGGTGGGCGTGAGAGGGGCGTTAGTTTCTCTCCCATCACTTTCAATTTCCAATCAAATGAGCCCTTTTGAAGTTTCTGCGATAACACTTTCAGTAAAAACCTTATATGCCCCCAGGGTATAACTTAAAACCCTTGCCCTGGGGGCTGGGGGGAGGGGGGTTGTCATCCTCAAAGACCTATTTTCCTGAACTCTACTACGTTGAACAAAATGGTTATCTGAAAATTTTGATTGGATGTGTTTGGGGGAATGGTGCACGTGAGAGGGTGGTTAATTACCGTACAATCACTTTCGACTATTAAAAAGGGCACTAGCCCTCTCAATTTCCAATTGAATGAGACCCTTTTGAAGTTTTTACGACAACTCTATCTATAAAAATCTTATATACCCCCAGGGCATAACTTACAAACTTTGTCCTGGAGGATCTGGGGGTTTGTCATCCTTAAATACATCATTTCCAGAACTTTCAACTACTTTGAACAAAATGGCTATCTTTAAACTTTGATTGAATGTGTTTGGGGAAATGGTGGGCGTGAGAGGGGGGTCAATTATTCTCCACTCACTTTCGACTATTAAAAAGGGCAATTTCAATTTCCAAACAAATGAGCTCTTTTTGCAATTTCTACAACAACTTTCTATATAAACCTTATATGCCCCCAGGGCATAACTTGCAACCCTTGCACTGAGGGCTCTTAGGGGGTTATCATCCTAAAAGACCTAATTTCCAGAACTTTCGCCTACGTTGAACAAAATGGATGTCTCAAAATTTTGATTGGATGTGTTTGGGGAAATGGTAGGCGTGAGAGGGGGGTTAGTTGCCCTTCAATAGTTTTCGACTATTAAAAGGGCACTAGCCCTTTCAATTTTCAATTGAATGAGCCCTTTTGTGATGTTTTTACAACATCACTTTCTATAAAAACCTTACATGCCCCTAGGGTATAACTTACAACCCTTGCCCTGAGGGTTGGGGGAGGGGGTTCTCATCCTTAAAGACCTAATTTCCAAAACTTTCAACTACGTTGAATAAAATGGCTACGTAAAAGTTTTGGTTGGATGTGTTTGGGGAAAAGGTGGGCATGAGAGGGGGGTTAGTTGCACTCAAATCACTTTCGACTATTAAAAAGGGCACTAGCCCTTTGAATTACCAATCGAAAGAGCTTTTTTTCAAGTTTGTACGACTAAGATTTCAATAAAAACTTTATAACCCTTACCCTGAAGACTGTGGGGGGAGTGTCCTGCTCAAAGGTAAAATTTCCTGAACTTTAAACTGCGTGAAACAAAATGGCTATCTCAAAATTTTGATTGGATGTGTTTGGGGAAAAAGTGGGCGTGAGAGGGGGGTTAATTGCCCTCAAATCACTTTCGACTATTAAAAAGGGCACTAGCCCTTTGAATTTCCAGTTGAATGAGCCCTTTTTCAAGTTTCTACAACAAAGATTTCAATTAAAACCTTATATGCCCCCAGGGCATAACTTATAACCCTTGCCCTGAAGCTATAATTTCCTGAACTATAAATTGCGTGAAACAAAATGGCTATCTTAAAATTTTGATTGGAAGTGTTTGGAGAAATGGAGAGCGTGGAAGGGGTGTTAGTTGCCTTCCAGTCACTTTCGACTATTAAAAAGGGCACTAGCCATTTCAATTTCCAATCGAATGAGCCCTTTTTGAGGTTTCTACGACAACACGTTCTATAAAAACCTTGTATGCCCCTAGGGCATAACTTACAATCCTTGCCCTGAGGGCTGTGGGGGAGTGTCCTCCTCAGAAACATAATTTCTATCTGGGAATCAACTACGCTGAACAAAATGGCTATCTAAAAATTTTGATTGGATGTGTTTGGGGAAAAGGTGGGCGTGAGAGGGGGGTTAGTTGACCTCAAATCACTTTCGACTATTAAAAAGGGCACTAGACCTTTGACTTTCTAATCGAATGAGCCCCTTTTCAAGTTTTTACGACAAAGATTTCAATAAAAACTTAAATGCCCCCAGGGCATAACTTATAACCCTTGCCCTGAAGACTTTTGGGGGAGTGTCCTGCTCAAAGGTATAATTTCCTGAACTTTAAACTGCGTGGAACAAATTGGCTATCTCAAAATTTTGATTGGATGTGTTTGGGGAAATGGTGGGCGTGGAAGGGTTGTTAGTTGCCTTCCAATCACTTTCGACTATTAAAAAGGGCACTAGCCATTTCAATTTCCAATTGAATGAACCCTTTTGAAGTTTCTACGACCGTATTCTATAAAAACATTATATGCCCCCAGGGCATAACTTACAACCTTGCCCTGAGGGCTTTGGGGGGGGGGGGGTTCATCCTCAAAGACGTAATTTCCAGAACTTAAAACTACGTTGAATAAAATGGTTATCTCAAAACTTTGATTGGATGTGTTTGGGGAAAAGGTAGACCTGAGAGGGTGGTTAGTTGCCCTCCAATCACTTTGGACTAATAAAAAGGGCACTAGCACTTCGAATTTCCAATCGAATGAGCCTTTTTTGAAGTTTCTACGACAACGCCTTCTATGAAAACCTTATATGCTCCCAGGGCATAACTTACAACCCTTGCCCTGAAGGCTGTGGGGGAGTGTCCTCCTCAAAAACATAATTTCTATCTGGAAATCAACTACGCTGAACAAAATGGCTATCTCAAAATTTTGATTGGATATGTTTCGGGAAATGGTGGGCATGGAATGGGTGTTAGTTGCCTTCCAATCACTTTCGACTATTAAAAAGGATCCAAGCCACTCCAATTTCCAATTAAATGAGCCCTTTTCGAAGTTTCTACGACAACTTCTTCCATACGAAGTGCCCTGCTCTAAAGGAAAAAAAAATAATACATTGTGCCAACATCGTTGCTATATGCTCCCAGGGTATAACTTAAAACCCTTGCCCTGAAGGCTGTGGGGGAGTGTCCTCCTCAAAAACATAATTTCTATCTGAAAATCAACTACGCTGAACAAAATGGCTGTCTCAAAATTTTGATTGGATGTGTTTGGGGGAATGATGGGCTTGAGGGGGGGGGCTAGTTGCCCTCCAATCACTTTCGTCTATTAAAAAGGGCACTAGCCACTCCAATTTCCAATCGAATGAACCCTTTTCGAAGTTTCTAAGACAACTCCTTCGATACGAAGTGCCCTGGTATGAAAAAAAAACAAAAAAAAACATTACATAGTGCCAACATTGTTCTTTAATTAGGCAGCGCGATTGCGCTGCCTATCATTATTAAATATCCACAACAGACTTTAAGTAAAGATCTTTGTCAAATTCAGACAATAAAGCTAAAAAAAAAGGTTTGTTTGTAAAGAATGTTAGAACACAATTTTTTTCTAACAGCTTTTGACTTTCCTGCAAAAATTGCAATTTTTGAACACGAGGAGCCCAAGGAGTTTATCTTTAACAATATTGAGAAAGTTCTGATAAAATAAAATGAGATCTTTGAAAGCAAAATGTATTGAAACGATTTCTTATGTATAGCTGAAAACAGTCGATAAATTTTTGTTTAATTATAATAAGGGTATCACAAGGTACTTCTCATATAGAAGAGGGCTTTGTTTTTTTTCATGGATTTGAACGTTTTAAAAGTACTTGCCATTAAGGATATAGAAAACAACGCAGCTTGTTGTGGCTGTATTGGCCTTTGGTGGCTTTTTGCTATGATAATCTTTTTCTTTTTAATCAGACCGAAATAGACAAAAAAAATTAATTACTTTGTATTTCTAATCATCAAAGCTATCACCTTTTCTGAGCACGTCTGCATATTCCCTAAGTTGACTAGGAGAAACTAGGACCTTTTTAACACTTTCAACACCAGATTCATCACCAAACAGAGAATCATGGGCAGGCAGCAGTGAAATATTGTCGACCTGTAATAAAAGTTTTATTTCAAATAAATGGAGGCATAAACAGTTGCCATTGTATGCAAATAAAGTCAATAAAATTTGATAAAAATCCATAGAATAAAACTTGAAGGGTCAGACCCGAGGACCTTTTCTTTAGCTGTTTAGAGCCATTTGTTACCTTATTTGATGTTGCATACGTCACCATCATCTCACTTGAACGATAGCCAATTCAATACCAAATGAGATTATACTTAAATTTATAAAAGTCGTATATCAAATATTTTGTCATTCAAGCTTTTAAAAGAGACCAATATGACATCATCAAAAAGTTCAATAACGTCATGTGAAAATTCTATCAAGTTATTTATAGTTTAAATGTAAGCAGTACATTGCTCAGCTTCAGTTTAAAAACATCCATAGTAGGAATGTGTTGTGGTGAACTGCCGATTAAAAATAGATACACTATGATGAAATTGAAAGGCAATATTTTTGACATGGATAGAATTGACGAAATGAAAGATCCTAACTATTACTTAGTCGGGTTTTTGGTTGCAACTGGTTCAGAGGTGACGGACCCTTACACCATGCTGTTCGAGAAGGAGAAGCGGATTTGGGCCAGTTACTTATCTCTTACGGGGCTGAATTAGATGCAAAGAATTCCAGTCATGAAACACCTTTACTTATGGCTGTATATTTGAACAAATTAAATTTAGTCAAACATGTTTTGAAAAGAGAGGCTGATCCAAATTTTGGATGTTACCAACGTTTGGGGGGTCCTTTATATCCTGCTGTTGATAGGGTCGAAGACGCTGTTGCTACGGAGGTAGCAGTAGCAGACCATGCTGTTGACATCGTTGAATGTCTTCTGAAAGCTGGAGCAAATCCTAATTCTTTGTTCAGTGGTAAAGCACCATTGCACAGGGTTTTTGAGAGAAGAAGGTGCTTATCTGTGGTAATGAATTTGCATCACTTACTTATCTTCTACGGTGCTGAGTTAGATGTACCAAATGCAGACGGTGAAACATCTTCAGCTACTGCTATAATAGGTAATAAATACAATTTAGTCAAATATCTTCTGAATTTCGGAGCAAATCCTAGCTGCTGCTGCTGCTACTTCAGCGGTAAAATAGGTGATAACTTAAATTTACTTGAAAATCATGCCTGAGCATGATTTTTGAGCCTGAGCAAATCCTAGCTGCTGCTTAAGCAGTCGAGCACCTCTACACCTTGCTGTTCGAGAAGGAAGGGCTGATTTGTGCCAGTTTCTTATCTCCTTTGGGTTGAGTTATAAGTGCCAAATGCAGTTGGGGAAGCACCTTTAGTTACTGCTATAAAAGGTAATAAATTGAATTTGATCAAATGTCTTTTGGATTGGGGGGCAAATCCAACCCCGGGGGATGTTCACGTCATGCTGTTGAGTTAGGAAGAGTTGATGTCATTGAATGTCTTCTGAAAGCTGGAGCAAATCTTAGCTACTACTTCTATTTTCCATTTGAACTGTCCTTGCTTGAAGATTGGCTGAGAAAGCAATTTGAGATTAACATATATGAATTCAATGAATTGTTAACATTATTTTCTATCTGGGGAATGTGTCGTCAACCAGATCAGACTCTTGGATCATTAAAAGAAAAATTCCGTAAGAACATCAGGAAGGATACTGATTATTCCAGAACATATGGTGTTGGATATATGGTGATATTTTCCAGAATATATGGTGACGGTAGTGCATTCCCGAGTGGAACGCACTACCGTCAGACACTATCAACTCAGATTCGGTCAAAGCATTTAAGAACAAGATTGACAATCATTATAGTGAAAAAGCATTTGATTTTAAATTTTTGTAAATAGAGGCGCAAGCCTGTTGTCGCATTATATTATTATTATTATATTATGGTCATATGAAGAATTTAGGCCTAAAAAGATTTAATCAATATTACCTGTTTTTCAAAGATGAATTGGAAGTTTTTGACTTGAAATACGAGACATTCGAGATACTGGTAGATCTATTTGAAGAAAAGGAGGCAGAAGCTGCTTATAGAAATAAAGAAGACAAGTTGAAAGGTAGAAAAAGAATGAGGAATAACATAGATCAGAACAAAACAACGTTGAAAAAATGTAAACATGAGATGGAAGAAGTGCGTACTAAAGAGGTAAAATTGGAAAAGACATCAAATAGTGAACTCTAAAAGAAAGACGAAACGTCACATATGTTATGGCGAAACTGCGTTTGAAGTCGTTGCAGGCCCTCTGCAGTGGCGTAATTTCGTCAAAATTGGGGTGGGGGGGGCAAAGTTGGAGCCCATTTTCCCAAATCAGTTAAAATAACAGTGACAAATGAAAAATGATCCACATATTACCATAAAGGCAAAGGTATACTAAAGTAAACTGACCTGTTTCTCTGGATATTTGAATTATGCAGGCTTGTCTTAGTTTTGACAACATTTTTTGCAGAAACTAAATTTCAGCTAGGGGGCAAACTGAGGTCAGGGGGAGGGGGGCAAATTTGGGTGTTGAGGGCGCAGTCCCTCCTCCCTCTTGTCCCATAGCAAATTACGCCCCTGGTTTTATGGAAACCGGAAATTCGTAAATAATGCATCTGCGGGCCATTTGATAACAATTTCCACAAAATATGACTTGTGTCAAATACTTATCTCATTTGTGTCATATACTTATTTCATGCTGAGTCTTAAGTAATGAATGTATATAATAAAACGCCTTTGACAACTGCTACTTTATACAATAATTTGGATATAGTCCTTTGCAAAGTTTGGCAAATCCAAACTAGGGTATATCGAAAAAAGTGAACTTTTTATGATCATTTTGGGATGGAAGGAAAAAATTGAGTCCATACATAAGCAATTTCTGTGTAAAATTTCATTACCCTAAAATAATTTCTTGTGTTCTGGCAGGGGACGTGAAATTTCAGAAATTTAGCAAAATTGGCAGGTTTTTGGAACATGTTTTCAAATGTCACAGCACTTTGCGGTAGTGTGCAAAAGCTGCTGTCAACCATTCGCACAGAATTGTTATACATTCGCACACTACCCAGATAAAGGAATTAAGAAATCAGTTTTCAAAATTAAAAGAACAAAAATGTGTGGTTTGTTAGGTCTTTAGGTTGTGTACTGTTTCTTTCACCTATATTAAGGCATTGCCTTTCTCGATCTCAGAGTAAAGCAAATAAATCCATCCGGTCTTTTATGACCACAAACTTTCTTTGAGGCTTCCGTAAGCAATTTTACTGTTCTTTCTACAACTTGTGTGTGGCATGGAAAATTTGTGAAAGTCCAGTCAATTGGTATTGGTTCTTTCAGCATACTTTTCCAATCTTTTTAGTCACATTATTCAGTATCAATGGTGGTGTTATTTTGCAGGTTGACCAGTCAACTAGTTGGATGTAGTCGTTTGCTTCGAAGTTTACTTTTGGAATATCGAACTTTCCAATCCCAACATATTCAACTGTCTCATCTGATTCTCTTGCTTTTCTGACTCTTCTAATGCCAAGGGCTGTGATGTGTGCTCTCTTATCACTCAGAATCACAAGCAGAATGCTTTCTGGAGATGTAAAGTAAGCATTCCGAGAAACACTGTGTCGATTAAGTTGCAGTTAAATTGATCCAAGCGTCTGGATGACTAAATGAAATGGTAAAGATGCTGAGCGTCATCCTTAACTGAATGATGGATTTTGATCGTGATAACAAATTCTACTATGGTATGTAAGTTATCTGGGGGTTCCGCGGTGAAAATATACAGTCTTAATATTCTGTTTGCTGTTGTCAATCAGTGGGTCATGTTTTTGGACCTGAATTGCGCTTAACAATACCTGGAGGACACATGCCTGAGCTAACGACGAGAGTAATATCCCTCAGATAAAGTGGATGTATCATCTGATGGCAAGGTGATATTAACTGGCTCAAATATTACTACTGGAAGAATATTACTCCTTGCTTTGAAAATTTTGAAGATTTTGCCATGTTTTGTTGCTCACTGGTAGCTCACTTCACGACCTGTAACAAAAAAGTATAATAACCATTAATTAAGAATAATTAATTAGTGAGAAATAATTATTGTTTAATGACCATCTAGAAAATCTACTGCTAAAATAATTGTTAATAAATTATATTTATATTTGAAAGTACAATGAAAAAACATTCTATTTGTCGATTTTTGGGTAATTTCATTGTCCTTGCCTGAACAGAACATATTGCCCGTGGGGCGCCAAATTTTGCACTATAATTAACCATAAATAGGTGCAACCGTTGCACACTACTGAAAAGTGTTGTAATATTTGAAAACATTAACAAAAGTGCTGATTTTGCTAGATTTTTTAAATTTCACGCCCCTTGCCAGAACAGAAGAAGCTAGGGTGGTGACGTTTGAGGTAAAAGCTACTTAAGTATAGCAACTTTTCCACTTTACCCCCAAATCATCACAAAAAATCGTTTTTTTTTATCCTCTCCCTGCAACAGCATAGTGTAAACACTGTTTACACAATGCCGTTGAGGAAGAAAAACTTACTATCTTTGAATATATTTTGAAAACTGGAGCAAATACAGTTAGTTACAGCAATAAAAGCTAATAAAATAAATAAAATTTAATTTCTTTTAAAAAGTGGAGCAAATCTAATTTTATCCACTCCAATTAACAATTTGCTTAGCCTACCCCAAATTAAGCATGAAAATAAATTACGACGAGGATCACACTGTTTTTCCTCATAAACATCAACTACAAGAAGAACAATAGGGAATACTTTTCACAAGACAGTGGAATTCTATATTTGAATGAATGTTTCGACCCTATGTCCAAGGTTCATCCTCAGGAAAACATAAATATATATAAAAAAAAGTGACTTGCGTTAAAATAAAACCATTAAAACTAAGAATAAAATTTTTTAAAACATCCCAGCATCCTTACTTCAACAAAGTTCAACCAGAACTCCAACCAAGACTCCATTTATATTTTACATTAAAGCTATATACAGAAATAAATTGTACATACCAAACTCATTGCAATTACAAGTAACTAAAGTTGAAGTTTATAGTGAAATTGTAACGAAGAAAAATTGGAGACAGATACATCCTTCCCGTTGATATAATTTTGTAAAAAAAAAGAAAAAACTTCCAGGTGCAGTTATGCAAATAATAAAAAATCTATTGTAGTATTGTTTTTTATCTAAACAGTTTTTCATTCAATTTGGTAACGCTTGTGTTTTTTTTTTCATTCCAATTAGAGCATAAATTCCACTGCACGTCTCTACAGAATCTGAGCATCCGATATTAATGCTCGCGACCGCTACCCCATTAATATTCACTTACGCCCCACTGGCGGGTTATGACCCCAAGTTTGGGAACCACTGCTGTAGACTACAAAATCTTGATGGAAATCACCGAAAAAGAAAAAGAATGTATAATGATGCAAATCAAGTGTCAGGTGCAATGCATGCAGCTCAATAGTAACCGAAACTATAAAAAACGAAATTTTAGTATCAATGGCAAACATTCCTTAAGCTTAGTGTAAACAAGCAAGGGCTGCGAGCCTGAGATAAATTTGTCTGATTTTCTAAAAGGGAGAAAACACAACCTAAAAGGCAAAGAATCTTAATACGAACAGAAATTATTTCACATTAGAAAAGGGACTGTCCCCTTCCAACACCTCGGACTTTACGCGACAGTTTAACACTTTGTCACAACTCTACTTATTAAAGTAATAGAAAACTTTAGCGTAAAGAGCGAGATGTTGAAGAGGGGACCGCCCCTTTCATAAAAGGAATAAATTCTGCCTATTTTAAGTCTTAATTTTGCTCCTTAATTTTTAATTGAAAATACTTATTTTTTTATTTAATTTCTGATCGTTTTTCAAATAATGCCGGGAAATCCACGAGACTTGCGTTTTGAATGCCGCGTGGAAAAACCAATCCATCTAGTAAATAAAATGAGCTAGTAAAAAGGGGTATGACTTTAATAGCCTCAAAAGACAGGCAAGGATAGTTGTCAGCCACTGTGAGTCAGGATTTTGATAGCCGTTTATGAATAAAACTATTTTTCAGTGACGTATCTTCCGATAAATCAATAAGTTCTTCATTTGCTTTTGTTGACATACTAATTGGTAAGTCATCCTGATATGAGTTACAAATCCAATTCAACAAATCACAGTGTTAAATGACTGGAAATTTCAAACAGCATGTTTACCTGAGGCTCCACTTGGTATTTAAAAATAAAAGTTTCAAGTGTTTCAAAGCAATCATTGTTGCCATTAAAGAAAGCAAGGTTTCCACAGCATAAGCTTTTTCATGAGCGTTCGAATTTTATCTTGAACTGCGGAAATCTCTGATCCGTTTGAACCTTGTAAATGCAAACTGAGTTCGTTTAACTTCGAATAAATATCCACCAAATAAGTGAGCTTTAAATTGAATTAGTTGTTCCTTCCAAGGATATTTGGAATCAGCATAACAAGCCAACTATTTTATATATTTATTGATAACAGAATTCCGTTTTTAGAGCTACGGTTACTATCGAGCCGTGTCACTCCTTACTTACAGTACGTTACCACGACTCACCACAAACTGTTTGATCCGGGGGTCACCTATTTTCGAAAATTGTGAACACCATATTACGCGTCCACTCGATGCGGAAGTTTGCTACGCGTTGTGTGAGGAGGGACAGCAGGAAGTGAAGAGCTAGCTGCCGATAAAATTATGCGCATTTCCATATAATTTAGTAGAGATAATGGAATTTACATTTTATGGGGCTGAATGGTTGATGAATCAGATAAGCTGTTTGAACACGGTCCGAAAGCTTTTTAAAAATTTCAGAAAACTTTAGCGTAAAAAGCGAGGCATTGAGAAGGGGGCAGCACCCCTTAAATAATTGATAAATTCGGTTTGTTTCAAGTTTTGATGTTGCTCCTACTTTCAGTTGAAACAAAAAATCTTTTTTGTATTTAATTGCACAAAATATTTGGCTCAACTCCATAAAGGATGGCAAGTGAAAAACTAAAGCTGTTGGAAAATTTCAGCCAGAATCATACCCCTGATCGATGCAAATACAAAAACTATTAAACATTTCAGACTACTTGAACATACTTCTTAAATACAAGCAATTGAACATAATGATAAAAACAAGAATCTTCTAACCACACGTATCTTTATTTTGAGCGCATGGAGTCCAACTAGAATGGTGAATGTCTTACCTTTCAGGGAGATCTCAGCATTTTCCGGTTAATGGTTCTTCTTCTTCTACTTTGCTTATATCAAAAGGCGTCCCACAGTGTTCTGGGCCTTAACCACTTTTGTTTTTATTTTATATTAACGGTCTTATTGATGGTCTTCATCCCCATGGGCACCCTGTCCTCTTTGCTAACGACAGTAACTTTTTAGTGCTGCTGTGGAACTACTATCTGTCACTTCCGTAGCCCAAGGTATTGTTGATAAAGTGAAAAAGTAGTGCTGGTCCAATGGTATCGCTCGTAACAGCCGGAAGAGTGCCTTTGTACATTTTGGGACCCCTTATTGTGTGTGTGAGGCACAGGGGACAGTCATCCTGACTTTTGGGACCAAGATTATACCGCAAATTACCATGGTGACTTTCCGGGGTATGTTTCTTTATTGTTTTCTTTCTTTTAAACACCGTATTACTCACACCCGTTCCCTCCTTCTCCGACAGTCTTTGATGTTGCACCGGGTGAACTCTTTTCTTCCCCCAGATGTCATGTTTTCTCTTTATTATGTTTTTATTTTTCTTACCTTTCATATTGTTGCTTTGTCCGGGGTAGTACAAACAAGTCTCTTCTGCGCTCACTTCAAAGGGCCCAAAATAAGGCAGTGAAGGCTATTTTTCCTCTCCCCCGGCTATGCCCTCTGTCATAGTGATTAAATTAAAATGATAAAAAAAAAATCTAAAATTAAGGAGCAACATCAAAACTTAAAACGAACAGAAGCCATTACGTATATGAAAGGGGTTGCCTCCTCCTCAAGACCTTGCTCTTTACGTTAAAGTGTTTTATAAATTCTTTAAAAAGCTCATTACTCTAATTAAACAGCCCTTGTATTTCAGGAGTTGTTCTCATAGAATTGGGATACAAATTCAAACTTTAGCGTAAAGAGCGAGGTCTTGAGGAGAGGGCAACCCCTTTCTTATACGTGATAATTTCTTTTCGTGCAGATTTACTGTTCATAAGCAATCATTAACAGCAGCTCAGAGATTTGAGCTGCGCAATTTTAGTTCAGTATTTTTTTTCTCCCTCCATTGTTTATTTTTTCCCTTTTCCTATTGTTTCTCTCTCTTTTCGTTTAACTTATTGATTCATTTTCGTGTGTGTGGACCTGGGACGGTCAAGAACTACTCAAAGTTATTAATGTTAAGCAGGTAGTCTTAGTTTTTCTTTGCTTTCATAATATATTATTTCTTGCTATCTTTCCTTATTTTCTATTACTCTCTTTTTGTTAGTAAATTTCACCGTATTCTATTGTATATTCTCTGTTTCCTATTTTTTTGGGAGGGGGTATTCTGAAACTTAGTGTATTTTTCATTGTATTTGTGGTTTTCTGTATTAGTATTGTTAGACCTCACACAAGCTAAGCTTCGTGGGTTAAATAACCCTTAGTAGTGCTTTTAGAATATTTTTTTTTGATTGACTAGGAAAATCAAAAGACGCTACGCGCACCACAGTTTTCAAAATATCTGTAATGTCTCAGGAATGGCTTGGGGGATCAAGTCGAAAATTTCAGGCGGTGTTTTTTTCTTTTTCTATGGAGGGGATCACTTGGATCTCAAATTTTGAGTTAAAGAGGGGAGCTGGTAGACCAAAAGACACTGTTTGTATGCAGGTCATCGAAGAAGTATACTGGTAACATCTCAGAGACGGCTTTAGGGATGAAGTTTAAACTTCCAGTTACTGATGAAGAAAAAAAGGGGGAGGGTGGGGTAAGGGGACTTCAAATCTTTTGTTGGTAAGGAGGAGAGGGCTATACAATTTTTTTTTATCTGATCTATCGAAAAATAAACGTGCACTATAAGCTCCTATGGGACTTACAACCTATTCGTATATAAATAGCGAGGTAAATAAAAACAGATTATTATGTGTTTCCACCAGATCAATATAGTGTATCTGTAATTTCCTGGGAAACGCTCTTGAGATTAACCTGAAACTTGTTTTGGAGAGAAAGGTATAGGAGGTAGGGGGGCGTAAGGGGGGTAAGGAGGGGGAGGCAAGGGGGACTTAAATATTAAATTGGGGGTGGGGGTTATGGGATTTGGTTACCAATCTGTTTTAAAGTGTTGCTACTCTAAGCTTTTGCTTGAGTAAAACTTACTTTCGGTGAACCCAGATAAAACCTGGTGAAACCATGCGTACCCAGGCTATCAATACAGCATAATTATCGTAGGAACAGCTTGAGAAATTGAGTTGAAGTTTTGAGGGGGAGTCGGGGTGTAGGGGTGTTCGGGGTTGGGTGGGTGGGGGGTGGAGTGGAACTCAAATTTTGACTTGGACAGGAGGGGCAGAGGCAAATCGAAAGAAACAATGTATCCAGGTTATCCATTGGTACATCTTTGATACTTTGGGACCGACAGGTGGTGAAAAAACTAAAGCTTTCGGAGTGTTTTGTTTAGAAAGAATCTATGTTCGGTGAAGTAATGAGGTAAATCAAAAGATAGTATATTCACCCAGGCTGTCAATATATCGTATCTTTAATATCCCGGGAGTATCAGATTAAAGATTCAGATTAAAGTAACTACAAATATAGGATTAAAGCTTTCAGGGAGTATTTTTTTAGGGGGGGGGGCAGAGAGACGAAAATGATTATGATCGGGGAAAGGAATAAGGATGCAAAGCGTTTTTGTCTCCTACCGGCTCGTCCGAAAAGGAATCGAAAATTTTTATTGAAATATTGAAACTTATATCCGTAAACTATCGGGCGAAGCGAACAACTTGGCACAGAAAAACTTGAAAAACACTGTTTCTCACGTAAAACAGCCCAGAACTGTTATTCCAATCACCCAAGGCTCGTAATATTTTTCTTTTACCCAGTTACTTGACTTTGAGTGTTTTGACCATTCCAGACAAAAAGACTGAAGGACTTGGGATACACAAAATGGGGCCTCATATTTTGTTTCTCCAATCAGCTTTAAAATAACGCTCATAGGTATAAATTTCTTGACCAGGTAGATCCCTACGTTTAAACAAATTTAAAACTAATTTTGGCTGCATTGGTTCGTGACACTCCAAAATAGAATCACGATTTTGATCGCCTCGGATAGGAATGCAACTTCTAAGACATATAAAAATGATCAGATAGACCTGGATGAAAACGAAATATTTCTAAAATTGGTTTTATGTATTTGTGACACCGAAACTAAACCAATAGGTTTTTTTTTAGATTGGCTTCGACTTATAAGGCACGTATAAGGCCAATGGAGCCTCAAAGACGATTAAACACTTCCTTAAGACAATATAAAAAAAAAATTGAAGGATGCCCCACTTGACTCACAGTGCTAGTCTTAGTTTTCTAGCCTTTCAACCAGGAAGTTTGATGGAGGAGGGATTGGGGCCAGCCATCTTGTGAGTAAAGACAACCAAGGAAAAACAATTAAAAAATTTTTTCTAAGATTCGTGACACAGAAAATAGGTCGAATTTTTTTTTTTTTTTTTACCAGTAGCAACTTACCAGATATGAATACTGAAACAGAAAAAAAAATCCAAACACAAACAAATTAAATATTCGGGTTTATTGAAAACCAAGCGGGTGAAATATAGTGGATTAAATTTTGTCAGCTATTCTTTGAGTCTGGGATGTAGATTTCCGTAGGCCCAATTATGTATGTGTTGAATTTTCAATTTATTGATAATAAATATCTAAATACAAAAACAAATTAAATACTCAGGTTTATCCAAAATCATACGGTTGAAATTCCGGTGATACGATTTCGTTAGGTAAACTTTGAGCAAGAGGTACTGATTTTAGTTGATCCAATTATGGATACCCTTCCTTCCTATTAACAAAGCATGTCTTTGGAAATGTAACCAGTCGGTGTAGATATGCTTTTTTTTTAACTTTCTAATTCATTCTTTTCAAAAAAAAAAAAAAAATTGTGTGATGTCCAATTTCTTCTAGTGTGTGACAAAACTCAATAAAAAAAAAAACTAAACGAGCCATATAATCGGTTCATATACACTTTAAATGTTTATACTATTGATAAGATTATGGAAGGTAAGCCATTATTAAATTTGGGTATTTCACTTCTTATCGTTGAAGTGTTTACTCAAATTAACTCTCATCTAGTTAGTCTAATTTCTCAGTGAATTGTGATATTTGATTTGGAAATGGCTGCGAAAATTCTCACGTCTCCATGGAATCAAGAAAATATGACTATTCCTGAAACATCTTTAATTGATCTTCTTCTTACTGATCTTGAAGACAGTCTAAAAAATCATGGAGATGCTGTTTGGCTGGTATTTTTTTTTCGTTTTTATATTTCTATGTAGCAAGTAAAATTAAATCAAAATTTATTTGTAGCCATAATCTAGTCACAAAAAAGCTAGAAACTACGATTTGTATTTTTAGATATAGTAGTAGTGCCATTTGTGAAAAAATGTACATACTGATTAATCGATTTTCCCCATTTTGTTTTATCGGCAACGACATCGGTTTTCCCCATTTTGTTTTATCTGGAACCAGTATATTTCCGAAAAATTGTTTTTTGTCTTAGATTTCTGTACCTTGACTCAATCACACAGGTAGGAGTTTATTTTAGATGATAAGGAATTTAGGAGAGGGAGAATTAAAAAAAAAGAAAAAAAAATAGAGGAAACCCTACAAAAACACGTTTTTCTCAAGACCCCTCTATACCAACTAAAAACAAAATACATAATTTTGAAGTTCGTTTCTGGTAAATAATTTTTATTTGAAAAAAATGTTCTTTAACCGTTGAAGATGAAAGATTTCCATATTTTCTAGAGTTTCGGAGTTGCTTGGTAATTTCTTGCTGTCTCTTCAAATCAAGAATAGTTGATTAGCACAGAAAAGACAGATGTTTATTGGTAGATTATGATATATTAAAATAATTTTATTGGTAAAGAAAAAACTGGGTTTTATAAATTAAACTTTAAACCATTTGATTACTATAAGATCGTGGGCTAAAACGTGACAGATATCCAGTATTAACTAATCGAAACCAGTTTTGCATACAAAACCTAAGCGGATTTTGTTATATTTGTAACAAATGATTTATTATTTTGACTTCTTAGTCTTCCAGTTTTATTATCACGAAACTGTTTTTATTCTTATGCAAACATTTTTACACTTCGTATTTCTAACTACTATGCCCTCTCAGTTTCCAATTAGAACCTGTTTGATTTTGTATTCCATCTTGAGTTCTAGGTCTAGCCTGAATTGAAGTAGGGCATATCTATACCCAACGCAGACAAACGAAACCCTACAAAAAGACGCAAACAACCAAATGAAAAACATAAAGCCTTTTTTAGAGATTTTATTATCAAGCAAATATTTGTATTCTGATGCAAACATTTTTAAACGTCGTATTTCTACCTACTATGCCCTCTCAGTATCCAGTTGGAACCAGTTTGATTTTGAGTTCCATCTTGAATTCCAGAACAAACCAGCATTGAAGTAGGGCATATCTATACCCAACACAGACACACCCGAACAAATAAACAAGTACAAACGAACAAATGAAACAAAAATAGAGTCTGAAACGAGAGACAATATACCGAAATCATTACCGATAATATTCAGTATCAAAACTAGTAATTCTGCATTCTTTCCATTTCCTTTGTTACATCCTTGCTGTAAGGAGTATTTCATGTAAGGTTGTACAGTGCAAAAAAAAATTGCCCTAGCCAAGATTCAAACCTAAATTACCACAGGTAAGTGCTCTTACCGCTGCCCTGTAAATCATCTATGATAGTGCTTGTCTAATAATTTTGCTGTGCCCAATCATCAATCAATGATATTCTTATTACACAAGAGGGATTATACAATAGAGAGAAAATTTGATGTTGCGTTATTCCACTGTCAATGGAAGTATATATGCTGATAAAACTTGGAAGTAACTGAACATTCGGAAGTATGTCAAACCCGACGTTAAGTCAAGGAAGACGAGTTAATTAAAGTAGGAGCTGCCCGATCTATTTTTATTCAGAAATAATGATATTCTGATAATTTTAGTAGAATAAGACTCCTTTGGGATCTGTTTCTTCGTGTGAATGACATTGATTCAAGGAAATGGTTTAAAGGGTTCCCAACCTCTTTGGATATTTAGAAAATCCTGCCTGAGTATGTACTTCTACCGACATGGCTTTGCTTAAAAAGAAGATGTATTGAGGAATTAGAATCTTTTTCAGTTCTTTTCCAGTTTTGCTGTGCATATTTCGGGTGGCTTTATAACATCTACATTGACCTATTCAATATATATATATATATATATATATATATATATATATATATATATATATAATATATATATATATATATATATATATATATATATATATAGATATATATATATATATATATATATATATATATATATATATATATATATATATATATATATATATATATATATATATATATATATATGTATATATATATATATATATATATATATATATATATATATATATATATATATATATATATACTAATTTTTAAATTTTTTTGTTAAATATCTTGTATCAATATTTATGGCTGGACTAGGTATATATATATATATATATATATATATATATATATATATATATATATATATATATATATATATATATATATATATATATATATATATATATATATATATATTATAATATATATATATATATATATATATATATATATATATATATATATATATATATATTCATACCATCCTTTGTTTAGTTTATATAAGGTACGCCACTACATTATTCATTATTTATTATTTCAGCACGATGTTTGTACAGGGGAAAAGCTCCTGTATAGCGAAGTCATACACAGTATTCGAGGTATGGCGTCTGCTTTAACAAAGATGGGGTTTAAAAAAGGAGATATGATGATCATGTTTACCTCTAATCATGTTCTGTATTTCATCACCATTCTGAGTGCTTGGAAATGTGGTGGCGGAGTAACACTATCAAACCAGTTTGCACCAGCAGGTAAGAATAAGATTTTCCTTTTTTTTTGTCAGTTCTTCTTTCCTAAATTAAGCCCCTTACAAGCCAATCTGATTGTGCCCATTTCCTACATTTGTAGTTAAGTCAAAATACTTGATTGAGTTTTAACTTTACACGGTCAAAACAATGGTCTTAAGAATTAAAATTAATGAAAAAAAGAAGACATTTTTTGCCATCGAACACTACCTAATTTATTTTAGTAACAAATTTGATTCGGCGCCTACTTGGAGGTAATGTTTTTTGCCATAGATGTGATGCAACATAATTAAAACTGCTAATGGATCTTTTCTTTTTTCTCAAGGATTCCTTTTATAGACCTCATCAATTTGGCCTATGCATTATGTATTTCAAGACGTTGTGGTAATTTACCTTATCAAACAGTTCGTGGTAACGAACTGTAAGTAAGGAGCGACCCGGCTCAATGGTAACCGAAACTCTAGAAAACGGTATTTTGATACAAATAGATACAGCAAAAGAATCAGATTTTAATGCTGATTTCAAACATATAAGTTTCATCTAGTTTAATTCTACCAATAAAAAGTTAGGCGCCTAAGAAAATTTGGCTGATTTTCGAAAAAAGGAGGAAATACCCCCTAAAAGTTATAGAACCTTAATGAAAATCACACCATCATATTCAGCGTATCAGAGAACCCTACTGTAGAGGTTTCAAGCTCCCATCTACAAAAACGTGGAATTTTGCATTTTTTGCCAGAAGAAAGATCACGGGTGCGTGTTTATTTGTTTGTTTTGTTTTTTTTTTCCCCCCGGGGGTGATCGTATCGACCCAGTTATCCTAGAATATCGTGGGAGGGCTCATTGGAATGGAAATTAAAAGTTCTAGTGCCCTTTTTAAGTGACCAAAAAAATGGAGGGCAACTAGGCCCCCTCCCACACTCATTTTTTTCCCAAAGTCACCTGATCAAAATTTTCAGATAGCCATTTTGTTCAGCATGTTCGAAAATATAATAAGTATGTCTTTTAGGATGACTTAATCCCCCGAAATTCCCGGGGGGAGGGCTGAAAGTTATGAACTTTACCCAATGTTAACATATAGTATTGGTTATTTGGAAGTATACAGACGTTTTCAGGGGAAATTTTTCCTGGTAGTGGGGGAGGGGGGGGGGTGGGTCGGGGGTTATGTGGGAGGATCTTTCCATGAAGGAAGTTGTCATGGGGGAAGGGACATTGCTATGAAGGGGACGCCGGACTTCCCAGCATTATTTAAAAAAAGGTCAGAAATTTAATATAAAAAAAACAAGTATTTCTACTGCAATAGCAGCAACATCGAAACTTCAAACGAACAGAAAATATTACATATATGATTGGGTTCACCCCGTAGTCAATACCTCGCTCTTTAAGCCAAAGATTTTTTAGTACTTTCATAAGAGCTATTTATTCTAATTAACGGCCTTTGTGATTAACCGGTCATTTTTAAAGAATTGGAACAAAATTCGAACTTTCGCTTAGAGAGCAAGGTATTGACTAGGGGGTGAACCCCCTAATAAACAAATTAAAAATATATGAATATAGAAGTTCGTTACGTAAGTTAATTCGTAAGTTACGTATATTTATTACTAATAAAAACGTTCATAAATAAAATTAAACAAGTTTCGAGAAAGCCATTTAACTAAATAAAAGTAAATTAATATGCAATTTTTGTTTTAATTATTCATGTACGGTGAGCCAAGATCAAAACCTGCATTTATTCAAAAACGTTCAAAAATAAATAAAAAAACAAGTTTTTTAAACTGAAAGTAAGAAGCGACAATAAAACTTAAAACGAACAGAAATTATTCCGTATATGAAAGGGACTGTCCCCTCCTCAACGCCTCGCTCTTTACGCTAAAGTTTGACTCTGTCTCACAACTTTATTTTTTAAAATAATAAAAAACTTTAGCGTAAAGAGCGAGGCGTTGAGGAGGGGACAGTCCCTTTCATATACGTATATTTATTACTAATAAAAACGTTCGTAAATAAAATTAAACAAGTTTCGAGAAAGCCATTTAACTAAATAAAAGTAAATTAATATGAATTTTTTTTTTTAATTATTCATGTACGGTGAGCCAAGATCAAAACCTGCATTTATTCAAAAACGTTCAAAAATTAAATAAAAAAAACAAGTTTTTTAAACTGAAAGTAAGGAGCGACATTAAAACTTAAAACGAACAGAAATTATTCCGTATATGAAAGGGACTGTCCCCTCCTCAACGCCTCGCTCTTTACGCTAAAGTTTGACTCTGACTCACAACTTTATTTTTTAAAACAATAAAAAACTTTAGCGTAAAGAGCGAGGCGTTGAGGAGAGGACAGTCCCTTTTTATATACGGAATAATTTCTGTTCGTTTTAAGTTTTAATGTCGCTCCTTACTTTCAGTTTAAAAAACTTGTTTTTTTTATTTAATTAGTTGTACAAGGGCTAGTGCATCAGCGTTCCCAAATTTAGCAGGTTAGTGATGACCCGGTTCTGACTTGTAGCATTCTTAAGAGTAACATTGTCTTAAGACAAGGAGCATGAAAATACAACGATGAGGTCATTGACCATTTCTTGTGCGCGTAAGTTCTTGGGCTGCAAGCAAAAAATGAAACTTGGGTGTTCTTCAGGGAGGAAAACAAAAAAATCAAAATAAAAGAGGCTGATCTGTTCCCGCATTGTTTTAGGGCTCCGTGTAGGCTATTTTGGATAATATTAGGCTACTGATTGTTGAAAGCTTCCCTTCCAAGGAAAGGTGACAAACAGACAATAGGGAAAGAATTAAATCTTCTGTATCTCATTGACAAAATTCACTGTATTAATAAGCCATACATTTAATAAATATCAAGTTAAATTTAATTAAAGAATTGTTTCATGTCTGCCATTCAGATGGTAAGCAAATATCATATTTTTTCGAACGTCAATCCTTGAATCTTTTGAGGGAATTATTGATTTGTAACTTGGTATAGATTTTACAAATTATGAGCAAGCGTTCGTTTCTGTTGATAAAAGAGCTTTAGCGAAGGTCTTATCTTTGTATGGTATTAGTTAAAAAAAATTTGTTCCACAAAATAAGTTTTTCCAAAAAAAGTAAAGAGCTCCATTAAACCAAAAATGAACAAAAATAGAATCAAATAATCTGACAAGCATACAACTATCACAAATCAGTACCAATAAATAAATGAAACCCAAAGCAAGCAGAAATTAAAATAAATAACAAAGTCAAACTCAAAACGAGCAGAAATTAATGTGAGTAGGGTTCTAAGCCACTATGCTTTTTCAAAAGCCAAACTATAATTTGTACTTTACTGAAAAAATTCAAATGAATTTACTGAAAAAAATGTGCATTGTCAGTTTAATATACATATGATGATATTTATTTCTTAAAATCTTAATTAATTTTATATTTCTTAAAGTTATGAAAATGAAGACATTTAAAATGATTTTTTTCAGTATAGTATAAGTTGACGTTTCTACGACAATGGTTTCTATAAGAACCTTATAAGCCTCCACGGCATATCTTACAACCCTTATCCTGAGGGCTGTGAGGGGGTTATCATCCTCAAAGACATAATTTCCAGAATTTTTAACTACGTTGAACAAAATAGATATTTCAAAATGTTGATTGCACGTGTTTGGGAAAATAGTAGGCATAAGAGGGTGGTTAGTTGACTCCAATCACTTTCAACTATTAAAAAGGGCACTAGTCCTTTCAATTTCCAGTCGAATGAGCCCTTTTTGAAGTTTTTACGACAACGCTTTCTATAAAATCGTTACATGCCCCCAGGTCATAACTTACAACCCTTGTCCTGAGGGCTGTGAGGGGGTTATCATCCTCAAAGACATAATTTCCAGAATTTTTAACTACGTTGAACAAAATGGATATTTCAAAATGTTGATTGCATGTGTTTGGGAAAATAGTAGGCGTAAGAGGGTGGTTAGTTGACTCCAATCCCTTTCAACTATTAAAAAGGGCACTAGTCCTTTCAATTGCCAGTCGAATGAGCCCTTTTTGAAGTTTTTACGACAACGCTTTCTATAAAATCGTTATATGCCCCCAGGGCACAACTTACAACCCTTGCCCTGGGGGCTTTGGGGGGAGTCCCTCCTCAAAGACATAATTTCCAGACCTTTCAACTACGTTGAACAAAATGGCTATCTTATCTCAAATTTTGATTGGATGTGTTTGGGGAAATGGTGGGTGTAGAAGGGGTGTTAGTTGCCTTCCAATCAATTTTGGCTATTAAAGAAGGGCACTAGACCTTCCAATTTCCAATCGAATGAGCCCTTTTCGAAGTTTCGCCGACAACTCCTTCGATAGGAAGTGCCCTGGTCTAAAAGAAACAAACAAACAAGCCTAAAAAATAATAATAATACATTGTGCCAACATCGTTCTTTATTTAGGCAGCGCTATTGCGCTGCCTATGATACCAGGCAAATACATTAAACTGACTAGTGCTATGTACAAAAATAACACTGCTGCTTTTAAATTAGGAAATGAGGTTAGTATCTGGTTTCGTATCAAATCAGGAGTTAAGCAGGGTTGTGTTCTATCCCCCTTTATATGAACAATCTTGATGAACTTTGTCTTAAGGATTACCGGAAAGGCGATTGGAGACCACGGAATGAAACGGGAAGGAAAAACTCTGTTGGACTTAGATTATGCTGATGATTTAAGCATCTTTGATGAAAGTGTGATTAAAATGAATGAAATTTTAGAGGTTTTGAGAGTTCAGGCTGCTAGAATAGGTTTGAAAATTAATGTTGAGAAGTCACTAAGGCTAGGAATAAGTAAAGATGAAAACGTGACATTGGGTAACGAAAAGGCCGATCAGGTGGACAGCTTCACTTATCTTGGTAGTATTATTAGTAAAGACGGTGGGAGCAGTGACCATGTTAAAACTAAAAAAGCCAAGGTTCATGGTATCTTTTCGTCGTTAAAAAAAAGTTTGGAAGAATAAGAAGATAAGTCTACAAACCAAGATTAGAATGTTGGAAGCTACAGTGATGACAGCGGTCAAATATGACTCTGAAGAATGGGCTCTGTGACAGGCAGATGAAGATTTGCTAGATGTCTTCCAGAGAAATTGCCTACGGATTGCTTTGGGTACCCGGCTGACTGACCATATTTCAAACAGTAGGCTTTACGAAAAGTGTGGTTCAATCTCGCTTTCTAGGGCTGTAATGAAATAAACGTTGAGATGGCTGGGGCATGTTCTGCGGTTAGAAGTATGACAGATTGCCGAAGATTGTCCTTTTCGGCCAACCGTCAAAGACTAAACGGTATGTAGGTTTTCCGCGACCGGGGTGGGAGGATGTCATAAGCAAGACTTTGAAGGAAACGGGAACTTTCTGGGAGGGCGTAAGACGGAGACTTTGAATAGATTGGGATGGAGGAGGAGCGTGCGTAGCTATGTTGGCCTCAGGCGGCTCGGTGCTGCAATGAGTTGTTAATAGTAGTAGTAGTAGTAATTTAGTATGAATTTTGGCCCAAATAGGGCCAAAACACTGCCGAGGAAAAATAGTTTGAAATTGTCGAAAGCTAGTATTAAGCTTCCAAGCTTTTGAGGACATATCATTAGTAATAATCCCGTCCATTTGTGCGGACTCCATGTGTGTTTAGGGATGAATGTGGACTTTTTATGCGGTGGTGTATTCATTCCTAAACATAAATACAGTCTAATAATGAACAACTATTATAGGCAATCATTTTAAGCTTCATTTGTCTAAGTTAAGTTGGAACTGTATTAATGCACGCACTATATTGCACAGCTGTTCTCCAACTGTTATTTGTAGGTAAACAGTAGTAGATGTTAGCTTGGGAGGGGAGTTGGAATGCCAAATAAAGTATTAAATCCAGAATTTTCAAACTTTTTGTGAAAGGTCCTTCCAATGAAAGGGAGGAAAGGTTCCTTTATCAGATAATCTTCCTTCATTTCATGAAATATGTTAAAACCAGGAGTTCAATAAATGTACTTAGCTCCCTGTTATTGCGACATATTTCAAAGGTGAAAGGGAAAATTATATTCGTGTCTTATATGCAGAGTGAGAGGCAAGGGATAACGTATTTCTAAAAATAAAAGTCTACCCAAAGAATCACCATCCATGAAAAGTTCGAAAATCATAACCTGAAAAGTTGTTTTTGGCATTTAGACCACTCCCCTCTACATATATTTTTTGTGGTATACTTTTGTTCATGGGTGATTGTGGCAGTTCTAGGCGTTTACCCCCCCCCCCCGGAAAATACATCCTGGAAAATACTACACAGAAAACATCCCCCTCCACAGAAAGACTCCCAGTGAAATTCTACACTTTCACTGTATACTATATTTCCCCACACCCCCGGAAAATACACTCCGGAAAATAGCCCAGAAGTACAACAGAAAAAAAACGGAACAAAATGTGAAATTGACCTCTACTTCCTTATGATTTCTGGGAATATGTCTGCTCTACGCTGTTATTATGAAAGTATAGGGTAGCATTAAACCCCTAAATGAGCAGAATTGATTCTGTTTAGGAGGGGGACTGAGCTTTTTTCATCAACACCAGCACCTCATGGTCGAAGAAACTTTGGAGTGTGCTCACTAGATCAGAAATTGAGGGTTCAAATCCTTTTTATAAGTTGAAAGTGAATGGAGACCAACCAGCCAGGACCAGGGAACCAACCAGGGAAGTATTTTACGTGGGGGTATTTTTTGCAAGGAGGGTATTTTTCGAGGGGTATTTTCTGGGAGGGTATACGTCGGCCACCGATTGTGACATGGTTTTGGTCTTGATAACGAACAAATGGTTAAACCCAAATAAGCCCTCTTATTTATAAAGAACTGCAATCTTCAACTGTTGTTTAAACTTAAAGGTTAAACTTTAGCGTAAAGAGGCAGAGGGAGTGAGAGCCAGAGCTACATCTAGGGGGGAGGGGGTTGAACCCCTCCCCCAAATTGTTTGACTAGTAAAAGAGTGACAAAAATGCTTATAAACAATTGTTAATTGTTATAAAATTGTTATAAAATTTTGTTTTGTAGCCCCCTCCAAACAATTTCTAGATGCATCTTCGGTGAGAGCCTCCGCCTATGCAGAAAAAATGTAGATATGGCATTAAAAGTGAACAAAATTTCGGTAGATATATAAAATACATCATTTTTGAAAAGATAATTTCGTTTGCATCGTCGTCGGACAGTTCATCTGCAATAAGAAAAAGTAACAAAATGATGGGCTCAACATTTTGAAGTTTTGGATGCAGCATTACTGGAATGGGTTTGTCAGATTTGAAGCGATAATACGCCCATATCAGAAACATTAATTTCCGCAAAGGCAAAACATTTTTTAAACTAGTTGGGTTGCAAAGAGAATTTGATGCTTCCTCAGGACGGCTAACTAGATTTAGTCAGCGCCATGGTATACGTGAGGTTGGACTACACGGTGAGAAACTCAGCAGCGACCAAGAAGTTGCTGATAATTTTAAAATGTATTTTGCAGAATTTATAATTAAAAATGGTTAGTCACCAGACCAGATTTACAATGCGGATGAGTCAGGGCTGTTCTGGAAATGTTTACCAACTCGTTCGCAATATAGCGGGACATAAGTCAAGAAATGAAAAAACAAATATACTTTGCTGTGGTAATGCATCAGGACAGCACAATTTAAAATTAATTGCTATTGGAAAGGCCAATAAGCCACGTTCGTTTAAAGGAACTAGAGCTGAAAATATGCCAGTCCATTACTACAGCCAAACCAAAGCATGGATGAATAAGATAATGTTTCAAGATTGGCTTGAAAAGCACTTCATTCCTGAGGTTCGAGAGTATCTCACCTCAAAAATATGCCAATAAAGGTCGTGCTTCTAATAGATAATGCCACATGTCATCCCGCAGAAGTTTTAAATCAGCTGATGGACAAATTATTGTTAAGTTTTTACCGCCTAATGTGACTGCACTCATTCAGCCGATGGAACAAGGTTTAATAGTGGCAACAAAGAAAACTTACAGGTCGAACTTGATAAGGAATAAGATCGACGAGGGCCACAATCTTTGTGATTTTTGAAAAGATTTTACAATATCGGATAGTATATATGAAATTGTAGCTGCATGGAAATCAGTAAAATCGTCTACTCTTTTGAGGTCACGGAGAAAACAGTTGCCAAGTATGGAAATAGTTTTTAACGATAATTTAACAGCAGAAGATGACGAAGAAGACGTTGCTACATTGGCTAAAATGGTGAGAAATGCTCGTGGAGGGCAAAACATAGACGAAAGAAATATAGTCGATAGGATGAACGGCGACGCCAATGACCCTGGCTTCGAACTCTTCACCGATGAACAAATAATAAACAGAGCAAGAGGTAAAGAGGCAAACGATCATGCACTAGGAGAGGAATTCGACGAACCGACTACAGAAAACCGGATAACTCATGACGAGGCATTGAAACACGCCACCTGTCTCTTTGATTATTTAGGACAAGATGGTGAGTTGATGACGTGCTATATGCAGATAAACTCGTTTTGCGGAAAATTCAGTCACAAATAAAAAAAGAGTGGTACTTGTGTCTTATAGCCCCCACACTCAAGTTCTGTTGAGAAGTGAAGTTTGGTGAATGCTAATGAAATAAAACAAACTATGATGAAAATATAAGACTTTATCAACAAAATTATGAAAACTACAGCAAAGAATTGTGGAAGAGGGGCCGCCCACACCGCATTATATTAAATACGTAACCTAACCAAAATGCTAACTGAATATTTAATTAAAATATAGCTACAATGTAGTTTCCCACCGAGCCGAAGCTAATATTTTCTGGTATAAAGACCATTAAAAACGGTTATAGTCTCATGTTCGTGATAAAAAATCTTGAGTGTAGTGGCTATAAAACAAAAGTACCAATAGAGTTATATGACAAAAAAGAAACGCAACTGATTGACTATTTTCAAAAAGTTTAATTAGGACTTTGAATTTGTTTTGCATACTTTAAAAGTGTAAATAATACTATGATTTGTTCATATTTTTTATTACTATAATGTCATTCCATTTATTACTTGTTTGCGTTGTTTTGTTTTGAATACGCGTTTTAATAAGCGTACTTTTGTTTTTCTTTGTCCCTACAATTTTTGTTTCTAATGTTTAGATTATCCGAGAAATTCAATTGTTCACGGCATTCACGCCACCCAATTCAGCGGATAATCGAGAGTCGACTGTACTGAAATTAATCATCAAGTTTCAAAAAGAATGTTGAACTTTTTAAAGACATCATTTCAATATTAAACTAAGTCTTACTATTTAGATGCAATAAGTCGTCAACAGGCCCGAACTGGTGCTCGGTTTATTGTATGCAACAATGATACTGCCGCTCGTGCACTTGATGTAAAAACCCGCTGTCCTGATATCAAGGAGATTTTTTGTCTTGGAGACGCTAATGGATGCATAAAGGTTGCTGACCTTGTTAAGGATGATGGTTCTGGTAAGATGATCTTAGTATGATCTAAAAGTGTGTTTTTCTTGTTTAAACACTCCTCCCTCTAAGGAAATCACTCTAGCCCCTCCCCATTTCTGAGTATTTGACCTGTGTGTATCCATAATATAGCATATATATATATATATATATATATATATATATATATATATATATATATATATATATATATATATATATATATATATATATATATATATATATATATATATATATATATATATATATATATATATATATATATATATATATATATATAATATATATATATATATATATATATAATATATATATATATATATATATATATATATATATATATATATATATATATATATATATATATATATATATATATATATATATATATATATATATATATACATATATAGAAGACATAATATCCAGAACTTTCAACTACATTGAAAAAAGGCGCTCTCAAAATTTTGATTGGATGTGTTTTGGGAAATGGTTAGCGTTAGAGGGGAGTTAGTTGCTCCCCAATCAGTTTCGCCTAGCCTATTAAAAAGGTCACTAGCCCTCTCAATTTCCAAATGAATGAGCCTTTTTTGAAGTTTCTAGGACAAAATTTTCTATAAGAAACCATATATACTCCCAGGGCATAACTTACAACCATTGCCTTGAAGGCTGTGGGGGAGGGAGGGGGGGGGTATTGTCATCCTCATAGACCTAATTTCCAGAACTTTCAACTACATTAAACAAAATGGCAATCTCAAAATTTTGATTTTATGTATTTGGGGAAGTGGTGGGCGTGAGAGGAGGTTTAGTTGGCCTCCAATCACTGTCGACTATTAAAAAGGGCACTAGCCCTTCAAATTTTCAATCGAATAAGCCCTTTTTGAAGTTCTTATGAAAACGCTTTCTATAAAAACCTTATATGCTCCCAGGGCATAACTTACAACCCTCACATAGAGGGGTGGTGGGGGGGGGGTTGTCGTCATCCTCAAAGACATAATTTCCAGAAATTTCAACTACGTCGAAGAAAATGTCTATCTCAAAATTTTAATTGGATGTGTTTGGGGAAGTGGTGGACTTGAGAGGGGTTTAGTTGCTCTCCAATCACTTTCGACTGTTAAAAAGGGAACTAGCCCTTTCAATTTCCAATCAAATGAGCCTTTTTTGAAGTTTTTACGACAACACTTTCTATAAAAACCTTATATGCCCCCAGGGCATAACTTACAACCCTTGCCCTGACGGCTCTGAGGGGGTTATCATCCTCGAAGACCTAATTTTCAGAACTTCTACTTACGTTGAACAAAATTGATATCTCAAAATTGTGGTTGCATGCGTTTGGGGAAATGGTGGGCGTGAGAGGGGGGCTAGTTGCCCTCCTATTAATTTCTACTATTAAAAAGGGTACTAGCCCTTTCAATTTCCAATCGAGTGATCCCTTTTTGAAGTTTCTACAAAAAAATCTATGAAAACCTTATATGCCCCCAGGGAATTACTTATAACCCTTGACCTAATGGCTGTGGGGGGAGTTTCCTCCTCAAAAACATTATTTCCAGATCTTTAAACTATGTTGAACAAACTTTGTATTTCAAAATTTTGATTGGATGTGTTTGGGGAAATGGTGGGCTTGAGAGGGTGGTTAGTTGCCCTCTAATCACTTTCGACTATTAAACAGGGCACTAGCCCTTTGGATTTCCAATCGAATGAGACCTTTTTGAAGTTTCAACGGTAAAGCCTTATATGAAAACCTTATATGCCCCTAGGCCATAACTTACAACTTTTGCCCTGAGGGCTCTGGGGGACAGTCCTCCTCAAAAACGTAATTTCTATCTGGAAATCAACTACGTTGAACATAATGGCTATATCAAAATTTTGATTGGATTCGTTTGGGGAAACGGTGGGTGTGGGAGGGGTGTTTGTTGCCTTCCAATCACTTTAGACGATTAAAAAGGGCACTAGCCATTCCAATTTCCAGTCGAATGAATCCTTTTCGAAGTTTCTATGACAACTGCTTTTCGAAGTTTCGATACGAACTTCTCTGGCCATACTCCCCCCCCCCCCAAAAAAATACATTGTGCCAACATCGTTCTTTACTTAGACAGCGCTATAGCTCTTCCTATGATCTAGAAGGGGGTCTTCTTCATACAGAATTCTCAATTGTTCCTTTGTTATATCAAATTAAAAAAAAATCAACTGAAAGTAAGGAGCAACACTAAAACTTAAAACGATTTATGCAGGTGCAGAGGCAAGATTATGCAGGTGCAGGTAAGATTCGGCATGTCTAGCCAAGATTTCAAGGACACCCCCTTTTCCCTGTTTCTAGGCAAAATCATGTCTAGACGCGTTCCCAGGTGGCTGAAACTATTGATCGAGGATCAGTTTCTTTCTGGAAGTCAGACAGTCAACATGGATGCTTATACACTATTGTATATTAAAAGTGTTGATGAAACACGACCTAGAGTGCCTAAGGCGGTGGTAGAAATTACAAGGGGTTCTCGACTAACCCTAGAATGGGACACGATGCATAATGGATATGTTATAACATTAAGCAAATTCAAGTCGGAAGAACAATTCTGTTTCGCGGCTGAGGTATATATACATATACAGAGACTACAAGATGGATTAAATGTGCTGGTGAAATATATTGAAGAGAAAAATTTATAGAAAACAGTCTGTTTTTGGCAGTGAGAGTGTTAAAATGGATAGATATGAGAAACTGAAAATCATGCGTAATCTAGTAAAATTTGAAAAGTGGTTAGTTTTGGATGATGACTTTCTGGAATTATCTCTTCAAAGAAAACTACTGGAGAAATGCTTAGCGATGTAATGGGAACCAATTCCTATTCTTTGGACTATCGTCGTCGTGGTCCTTGAGCTTTTACTCAGTTTATAGATATATTGATTGAGACAAGACAAAATGATTTTGTGGTTTTGCTCTTAACCACTACATAGACGGCCATTTTGTAACGCTCCTAGGAGATGTTGTGTGAGAGTCAGTTTGGTTTTGGAAGTGGACCAGTCAACACCAAAAAGTGTTTTACACATGTCCATTATGCTTGTATACTTTGGGCAGCTGGTCATCCTGTGAGAATTGTACTTTTGCTGATGACTATAATGAAAAGTGTAAATTATGCAATCCGTGTAAATTGCATAGAGGATATGCAGTGCAAATTAAAGACTGTAATTCTTGTCTTGAAGAGATTTGTGACTCTCATAATAGAGGATTCTTATGCTCCAATTGTCACTATGATAAATGTGATCAATGGGAAAATACTTACCCCGGCATGATCGCGAAAAATCCTAAATGTGATTTTTGTTTATTTTTAAGAGACTGGTATCGTCGTGGCTTTAAATTATTTTGGGAAGAAGAACCTGGTCTACGCTTCAATTGCTAGAATATTAAAATAGTCTGGTTTTTACGACATCGATGTGAAGATACTGGCTACTTTGATTATAAACCTACAGACTTTATTTGGCTGTTACAGAAAGTGATTCTTTATATGAGAATTTTGTATGTGCCATTGCATCAAATCAGCAAATTGAAACACGTCAATTTTATCATATGAATCAGAGTAGTATTGGTGACTTTCCAAAGAGATTTAATAAAAATGAAGCTACCCTTTATTGTAGAAAATGTGACCCTGACTTTGTAGTCAAGACGAATACAAGGTGATTCCTGACGAACTACCATTAATTATTGTTTTGGATGATTACCTATGCGTAGAAGAACAAATCTAAAGGACACAGTGTTTTGTACAAAATTTTATTAATAAATAAATTCACATACATTTTAAAACTATTTCACTTTTTGGGCACCGAAATTTATATCATAGAGGTAAGAAAGGGTATTTTCAACTAAATAGTCGTTCAATTGAGGATTGTCACCATAAATCTTGATAAATTCCATGTAAGTATGTCCACGACTTCGAAAAATAAAATATAATAAGGCATGAAAACCACAGCTTTTCGTTGATAAATCTTGTACCCGCATCTGATTTTGAATAATAGATTTCTCGCTCTGCTCATGAACATTTCTAATATTAGGTGTGTAGAATGTGTACGGCGGGCGAAGCGGATCGAAAAATTCTATATTGCTTCTTGTTTGAAAGATGCATAATGAATGCCCCGTTTTTACACTCGATGGACTGCTATTAACAATGATTAGAGTATTTTACAACATGTTGAATATGTTCCAGGAAATCTAAAGGTATGCAATAGGATTTATATTTGGACATGTAGGGGTCCATGTTAAATTCATCGATTATTTGTTCCGTGTTCATGGTGCCAAGTATAATAAAACACTGCCGTCAGGAGTAATTTCCCATTAGGTTTCAAATTGATTTTGCAAGGTTAATGCAATGCTTTCCTCCAACGGTTTAGCAAAGGTACACTCTACCCGTACATTTCCCGTCAAGACAATACTCACATCTTGAGTACCTGACAGATCTAATACAATAATTCCATGCGTTTTTGCAAACATTTCTTCACTTATAATATTTTCGAATAATTGAGAATCTCGATCTAGGGATTGCACTGTCAATTCATAGAGGGTACTATAGTATTTATATAAGGATAAATTGTAGAGTGGGATTCTATTTACTTTACATAAAAGCGAGGAAAGTCCAAATAATTCAAATTTATGCGGGGAATCTGTCCATGATCCAACAGCGCTATCACTTTCTACAAAATCCAATGCCAATTTTGAAGAAATTTTGCCATTGATAAATGACGAATCGGTATAGGTACGCGTACCTGTAGCAATATGACGCTGATTCGTGATTGTATGAGGAACAAGTAGTTTAATATTGTTACCACTGGCTCTTAATTTTTAAATTGCCAAAGCCACAGAACTCATAAATTGTTGTTTTCGTACATGAAGTATTGCCGAGGTGAGAGAGACTGTTACATCGGGTGCTGTGTCCAGTACTTTTTGCATAATATAATTGGACGGCGCGAGTTGTAGTTTTATATCAATCTTTACATTAGGAGGCAACCATTGATGGATATTAAATATCTCGTGATTTAGTTTCCCAGCTAAATGCAAATCTTTAGTTGTCGCCTCTCTAAGAATATTGGTAGTGTCAGTATTTGTTTTATATTCATATCCAATAGTCATACCCCTCAACTGCTTATAGGACATTGGTGTCATCAACATGAATTGTATACAGTTTGCATAATTAAAAAGATTATTGCTCGTGCTCACCAATGTTCCGTTTATATAGACACTTATTTGTCGAAATAAATTATGTAGTACACAATTTTCGTAGGATAACCCCTCGGCGGCACTTGGTTTTTCATTGTTCGATTTTTTAACAATGACATTTAAATCTATAAATGTCAAATTCAAATCGATAAAGTAATCTTCATTAGAATAAACTTGAAATCTACATTACATTTTCTACATTACATACTGACATCTACATTTTCAGCATTGAAAAGATTTAGAGGTGAGGTGACTGAAGAGTGAGAATCTTTATGTGGTAGATATGCCATCTTAGGAAAAGCAATCCTTTTTGGATTTTTTTACTTTCTTTGATGCTTTACGCTTCCCAGCTGACTTGAGACTGATGAGTTATGAGGTCTTTCTCCTCCTTTTTAAACCGTTTCCCCGTTGTTTTCAATCGCTCGCCGAGGGATCGTGCGCTCGACCTTAGATTTTGCGAAACACTTTCTTGAATATATTTCCCAGAGCCCCAATCATGCAATGTAGAGGATGCAAAATCCGCTGCACCGGTGCAATATTATATGAAGTATTGCCGAAGTGAGAGAGACTGTTACATCGGGTGCAGCGTCCAATACTTTTTGCATAATATAATTGGACCGCACGAGTTGTAGTTTTATATCAATCTTTACATTATGAGGCAACCATTGAGGTATATTAAATATCTCGTGATTTAGTTTCCCAGGTAAATGCAAATCTTTAGTTGTTGCCTCTCTAAGAATATTAGTTGTATCAGTATTTGTTTTACATTCATATCCAATAGTCATACCCCTCAACTGCTTATAGGACATTAGTGTCATCAACAAGAATTGTATACAACTTGCATAATTTGAAAGATTTTTGCTCGTGCTCACCAATGTTCCGTTTATATAGACGCTTATTTGTCGACATAAATTATGTGGTACACAATTTTCGTAGGATAACCCCTCGGCGGCACTTGGTTTTTCGTTGTTCGATTTTTTAAATGACATTTAAATCTATAAATGTCGAATTCAAATCGATAAAGTAGTTTTCAATAGAATAAATTTGAAAATGGACATTTCCAAAGAGTGGTTGTTGCGGGTAAAATTGTTCATAGTATCCATATTTCATACTGACATCTACATTTTCAGCATTGAAAAGATTTAGAGGTGAGGTGACTGAAGGGTGAGAATCTTTACGTGGTAGATATGCCATCTTAGGAAAAGATATCCTTTCTGGATTTTTTTTACTTTCTTTGATGCTTTACGCTTCCCAGCTGAATTGAGACTGATGAGGGATGAGGTCTTTCTCCTCCTTTTTAACCCTTTTCCTCGTTATTTCAATCGCTCGCCAAGGGATCATGCGCTCGACCTGAGATATTGCGAAAAACTTTCTTGAATATCTTTCCCAGAGCCCCAATCATATAATGTAGAGGACGCAAAATCTGCTGCAACCAGTGCAATATATTTTCTAGCCGAGGGTAGTACAGAGCAAAAAAGCTTAGGAAACCAACTGCCGAGACCGTACCCGGACATTGACGAACGACCCCTATAATAGTCCATTCCATGTCCCAACTGGCGTGGTCCAAGAGTAGCAACATAGCAATTAATATCAGGAAATACAAACTTTGTTCTATTAGCCATTTCACTGAATGGGTCGAAAATGACATGTAATCACAGCCAAACCATTTGTTATTGCAAGAGGATCACCTAATTAGCTTCTTAATGTTAACTGATAGAGCTCCAATTACAATGTGTTGACTGGAATGTATTGAAGTAGCTTTATATTGCAGTGGTGAATACGGTCATTAGAGGTTTTTCGTTCAAGAATACGTAGGAGGGGGACATTAGTATTACCAACTCTTGATCTCTCGACAAAGCAAGCATAAAGAAATATACAACTGTCCGAACAGAAGGCGGGTGCATAGTCTGCATAGATGACATGGTCTTTGCCACTGAAATTTTCTGTTTTAATAATACGGTTGTTAAAACCGAGAACCTCACGTAAATTCTCATTGAGGAAAATTCTTTCATTCTCAAATGGATTGGTAATATAAATTCTCCTTTGTTCCGTCAAATAATTGAATTGAAAGGCACCATCTTCACGAGCGGGAATTTTTTTGTTGATAGAACGACACAGCTCATGCGTATTATTGTGTTCTCTGTAGGGTATGGTAGCAATAGGGTAATCAATAGAGTCAAAAGTTGCCATTGCACCTTCATTACTGAATTCAAAAGGTCGTATTTTAATATCATGTGTATCATCCTTTCTTAGGATATAATATGTATTTTTAAGAATACAATCGACAAGAGCAACTTCATACCTTCCCTCAAATTTAATGGCAGGGGAAAGTTTTGTCCAAAAATCACTAGTCTTATTCAAATCGTCATAAAGAGGATCGGAAACATTGGACATGAATGTCACATAAAACCTTCAGACATAATAAAAACTGCCAAGAATCTCTTCATCTTTCATATCTCGAAGCCGATTTGTTATTGGTATAGTATCTACGATTTTTGACACTTTAAAAAGTTCAGTGGACCACAAATAATTTCCCTTTTCAAAAATATTTCGTGTACGATTGATTCGAACAGTATCACCAACATTGAATTTTTTCTTTCCTGGCTTTTCATTAGAATATTGTTTAAGGAAATGTGTACTCTCACTATAATGAACTTCCTGAGGGTTAGTATTGAACAAGGATCGATGAGGACGTAGGTTGTATATTTGCATGATTTTATCTAAATCATGAATAAATACAGCCGTATTTTTCAATGTACAAAATCTCGAAATTGAAAGTCAAATAGTTCGTATTTAACGTTCTGCCAATGCGTGCTTTATAGGACTATGACTATGATAGAGTATTGTATTATATTTCAATTAAATTTTGTTTACATGAGGATTAACAAATTCACTTCCATGGTCTGTTTGATTTTTTTTTATATGAATCTCTTTGAAAGATGGATTCAAGGGCCTTAGCAACTTCATAGCCTCTCTTTGACTGCAAGGGAACTGCACATGCATACCGACTAAACACGCTTATTGCGAGTAAAATATACTTGTACGGTTTATTATAGCGTCTTTGGATTGCGTCTAGAGTCAAAAGACCTGCTTGCAATATATGCAGAGGGTAAAAGGCTTTAGTTTTTCGATAGTCACGACCTCTAGTCCTATGATTTCGATGAAGATTATAATTGGATTCCTTTTGCAAATACTATTTTGCTAGGTTCTTATTAATTCCGGTAGCCTTAGCAAGTGTAAAGGGAGAACTTAAACTTCCCAGTTCTCCAATATTTTCATAAACACCTTTCAAATTTGATCCATTTTGATCGTAACCGTCCGCTACCCTTTTGTATACTACCAGGCGAATCAATACGTCTTCGCTTTTGTCTAATTACCGGTTTGAAATCACTACTAGGTGTAATTTCCAAGAAAGATTTAAAATCATCTTCTATCTTTAATGGATTATGTTCTTTCAATTTCTTTAGAATTTGCTTAATACCGATAAGGCTTGTAGGAAAATTTGACGACATTAAAAAATTCTATAAATGCCCGTCAAAGGATTCAACTCTTTTACGATTTGCAATCAAATCCGATAATAAATCCATTAAATTGTAAGGCTTACCCTGGATTATAACTTCATTCTTTTTCTCATCAATTTGTTTATTTTCAGCGAGATACGCCAAGAGTCTTTTACTTTGTTCACGATAGGTTTGAGGCAACAAGTCTACAATACTTGTTAGTAAATATTCCCTTTTCGGTGTTTCACTGTTTTCAGAAGGTTGATCAATGACATTGACTATGAGCGATTTTGTCACGATAAAGTTTATGTTTGCTGACACGACGAAGGGCATTTTGAAGCAAAATTAATATTTCATCATCGGCAATTGTTTCATTGTTAAGAAATGTATCAAGATTACCTTCAAAGTGCTCTTTGGGTGAAAGAGCAAGTTCAATTGGCGTCAATTTATAGGGTTGAGCTATTTCTAGAGAATAGTCTTTACAAGTCCAGCGATTATCGGTAGTAACACTGAAAAGAAATTACCACCCGCTTGAAAAAGACGTTTTCTTTTACAATTTGCTTTCTTTTTGCAAGCTAGAGCACGTACAAGCAATCAATGTTGCCTTGTCTGCTGCTTAACATGATCTGACAGCTGAACATTACCTGCTGTTAAATTTAAACAAAGTTCCGACAAGAGATTAATAAATTCTTTGTCAATATCATGCTTGAGAATTGCTTTTCCAAGTCCTGGTTTTGAATTGGCTAGCATAGAAAATAAATGTCTATATTCAGTTAGCTTTTTCAATGTCATGATTGCAACTAATGACCTTTTTTACTATTCACAGGTAGATATACAGTAATTTCATTATCAAAAGTTCAGTGACTACACGCAACTCTTCGGGCGTGTTTTGATTCTGGTCTAATAATATGTAACCGTAAGGTTTATTAGTTGCTTGCTTGTATGCGGAAAGTAAAAAATTTAGGTTCACCAGGATAATTTTTTTTATTGAGAATTATAAGAGAAATTGAATCGTGAACAACTCTATAGATGATGTAGCAGGTACAATTCAAAGCAAGTGTTCTCATGCATTTACTCTGATAAAAAAGATTATGGAGAACAATAGTTGCAGAAATTTTTTCGTGATGAGACTGGACAGTAAACAATTGTAACATTTCCCACGACCATTCTTCAATATATTCAGCTAAATCGTCAATAATCAACCACGAGTTTGGCGCAATACTAGTAAACACGTCAAGTGCTTTTATAAACTTTATGCTTGTATCAATCTTCTTCTTTTTATTATAAGATTCTTGCCATATACTATAGCAATAATAGATATTTTTTGGGTTCTCTAAAAACATTTTATCGCGGTTTTGAATGATTTTCGTTAAAAGTGTCGTTTTGCCAGACACAGACGGTCCGCGAAAAAACGATCTGAAGGGTATTTTAAATTGATACATACTCTTCCAATTCCAAAATGCAACAAACCAATCCTAACCTCAATCTGTTGAATAAACATTCAAGAGGAAATAGAACACATGGTTTCTTTAATTCATATATATGTACAACATTATAAAAATATATTTACAGCTTTAAGAAATAAGCACTTAATCACGATGGGGCGGCCATCGAACTTGAGTGGCCGAGCCGGCACCCATGGTGGCCAGCGATAACAGCGGCCGGGCCGGCACCCGTGGCGGCCAGCGATAACAACGGCCAAGCCGGCACATGTGTTGGCAGTGGCAAGATAAAATAAACACTTAAAAATAAAACACAAAATAAACACTTGAAAATTCCCGCTTTGCGCAATGAAATTTAAAAAAGTGTAGTGCCGAGCTTGTGACGGAAAAACGACTAGATATAAGAAAAGGCAGTGTTGAGCTGTTGACGAAAAAACGGCCCCCGCCCCCTCCCGTAATTCACATATATACAAAATCATAAAAATATATTTACAACTTTAAAAAATAAGCACTTAATCACGATGGGGCGGCCATCAAACATGAGCGGCCGAGCCGGCACCCGTGGTGGCCAGATATAACAGCGGCGAGGCCGGCACCCGTGGTGGCCAGTGATAACAACGGCCGAGCCGGCACATGTGTTGAAAATAAACACTTAAAAATAAAACCCAAAATAAACAGTTGAATATTACCTCTTTGCGCAATGAAATTTAAAAAAGGGTAGTGCCGAGCTTGTGACGGAAAAACGACTAGATATAAAAAAACAGCTGTAGACGAAAAAACCGCCCCCTCCCCTCCCGTAAATATAGAGCTTTCTCCAGACCGAGTTGCTTTCTATAATCTACACATTCAAATCGATCTGAAGTAAGGTAGTGGCCATGTGGTAGTACTCTCATACCACCCTCGAGAACATAGACTTTGTCCAATATGGTGGAAATGGCCTTTTTTCGACTCGAACTGTATAGTTTTTATATTTTAAAGAGCGAATGGCCATGACATTCGCTCTTGGAACTAAATTTCGCTCTATACAGTTCCTGTAAACACTCATGGTGAAATTTTCTTTTACATAGTATGCAGGCACCCCTTTGCAGAATTTTTTGGTAGTCCTATTGTGCGTTTCTACACAGTATATCTTCGGACCTCTAAATATACCTTGCGATACCAAATCACTTCCCGTTTCTGATTGAAATTTTAATAATTGATTTGGGGCCTGTCGTTTTACTAGCTCAGGATAGAAGGACTCATTCCTAGTTTGTCTAATCCATCCGAGAGCTAATGTACTCTCCATTTTCCATATCTTCCAATAAATTTTTAGTTTTATTTTTTAACAATAAAGAATCCGTATCCCCATGAAAAACTTGAACTTGTCCCTCCCTCGGCCACTGGCACTTACACACATTGTAATAAAACTCCAACATGAGTTTTTTTGCAATTTCTAAAATGGCACTGCCAGCGGCAATGTCTTTATTTAAAATTACATTTCTTTTTTTCCTATGTAAAATGACCATATTGGAGTCTCTGATCGTGAATGATGTGAAGTTTGGATCCGCAATAACTCGGACACATTCATTTGAGTCGGTCACAACGTCACAACGACTGCTGTTTCACACACTCTCACAAATCTTACCAAAGGCCGAATTTAAAATTAGTTTGAAGATCTCTTTTTCGACCTTTGTTTTCGCTTGAGAGAGTTTGCCGACAAGGGTGCCAACAAACGTTTTCAAGTAAGGTTTTTGATCGAATTGGAGGGCTCTTTGAAACCTTGTGACATTGAAACCGTTGGCAAGCATCCACTGCAAAAGAACATGGTGTACAACAATATTCCGTTTCGGCTCCAGGTTGGCAATAAGCTTTTGTTTTGAAGGTGTAACAAGGCATGCCTTTATTTTATACTAATGATAAACTGTAGGGACTTGGCGAGTCCCTATGCACCGTTATATTAATGCACGGGAAAACAAAGTCTTTTACCGAGTCATGAAATTCTAGAAGAATTTCACCATTAATTTCGAAAACCATCCTTATGGTCCATTTTCCTCAACAGTGTGAATATTGGGGAAACCTGGAGCAGAAGGATTGTCAAGCCCATGTTAATTCCCACACAGCAAATAAAAGTTAGACATTGCCGACTGGTAAAGGGAATTCATATACAAGAAAACAGCGTCCGACTTTTCACCGGTGCGTTGTCCAGTCGGGTCGGTTTCAAGGATACTATCCCCATGAAAAACATACCCTCCCCGCATGGATCTCTCTACAAACAGGTGCTGATCCACGTCGGCGATCAGACCTATTTCTGCTCCACTGATTTTAAGAATTAAATCCATCACCGGACGGGGAGTGGAAAAATAATACCCCAAATCGAACCCAAATTCTTCATGAATTTTATCCGTGTTTTTACAGACAGTATCCAACAACGTAAATACATCACTTGCCAGGTACATTTTACAGTAATCCTACCCATTTTTACACCCTCCCTTTGCCCAAATCCTCTTGGCAAATCCAAAATCGGCAGTGGTACATTGACGATCGCGACGTGAATCATAAAATTCTGCGATGGGTGGTAATTTTTCCTCACTTAGATTCGAGGCTGAGCTGTAGTATTCGAACGGGTATATTCCCTCACACGTTAAAAAATCACATAGTTCCTCATCTGGAACTTGCTGTTTGAGGAGAAGGAAACTATTAAAATCGTCACTTTTTTGTACTTGAATGAGCTGACTTAGGGATTTAGGGAAGAAACTAAAAGAATCAAGGAAACAGATTTTATTCCAACTAGCATTGCCATTATCAATTGTTTGTCATTTAAATTCTAAGACTAACAGCTTTTCAGATGGTTTCGGTATGATGTTATATGAAAAAGAACCATCTACCCATGCATCATCTACAAATTCACCTTTCTGCAATCGAGCCAACGCTGGTAATATGAATTTCCAATCATAGTTGGAATTGTGCATGTAAACCGGTTAAAAGTGTTGTTGCCTAACAGTTAAATTACACGATTTATGAGTGAATCACCGAAAGTTACTTCCCCTTGATGAAATATCTTGGTATAAATGATCAGGATCGCAGGTTTTCGCATCCCCCTCATTAATTTTTTTCTTACAAACCCATCAAATGTCTTGATTTTTAATTGCCAACTCATCCTCTGCTGATAGATTCATTGGATAGTGCGTATGACGCATCCGTGTAATTGCCTCATTTGCTGTTTTAATGAGAGCAACCATAGCTTTGCCAACACAATCTTTTTGACCTCACGTCTCACAAAAATCTACCAATTGCATAGTATTACTTGACTCTCTCCGCGTATGCGCAAAAAAGTTCGCAATGGCTTCATGTTTTTTCATATGATTCGAATTTGACGGATCCGACACATACATGAGAGCAGCTTCAATGTCCAATGATAGCTTGTTGCTCTGCAACAGTGTGTTCCGAAAGCTTTTGAACCGCAAGGTACATGGCATTGTCCCCTGGAACCATTTCCACAGATTGGTACCCATGACGCTGGCACTGTCTCAAATGAATATTTAATTTTAATTCACTGTGAAATCTAGAAACACACAGTGGGCAGTAATAGCATGTTTTCCATCATTATAATTTTTACCCTCACTTAAAACCCTGCTAATATTTGGAATTGGAAAGAAATAGCCAATTAATTCAGGATCTTTGGCAGGTTCGTACCGAAGCCTCACCCAGTGTTTGTCATAGTCAATGGACGGTGCCCTTACAGAATAAATTACCCTTTTTTATCACTAAGTTCCCCATCTTCAAATTCTTCGTCTAACTGTAAAACTCTTACCCCACCATTTAAGTTTTCATTTGCCTTTTCAAAAATGTCAGTCCCTTTAAGCGTTACTGGATAGTGCCCATTTAAACAAGTAAAATCTACTTTTGGAAAATCGTCTAACATTGTCTTACTAACAGCATCTCTCTCGGGCTCATGACCCGCAACAAGGACTGAATACTTGAAACACTCCAAGCCCGTGTCAAAACGAAAGTGTCATACACCCCTAGTACCGTTTAAATTACTATTATATTTTTTGAAGTTAGGTTTCCCCCTTCCGCCTCTTAAAGCGAATTCCCTTTTAAATTTAGTTATATTTAATTCTAATTTTTATCAAAATAATACTGATAGCCCAGTCCCATTCTCATTATACCCTCCATCCTATTAAAAATTTCACCCACCCAATCCGAGAATACACCCTCAAGATTATGGAGGTCTGGGTGTAGCGTCTGTATTTTTTTGTATATGATGGTCACGCAAAACACCCAAACTTAGATTAAAAAAAATAATTTTAAATGTGATGGATGCTTTTAAAAAATCCCACCCTCCAGCCTCCCGTAAATATTTTTCAAGTAGTGCCTGAATCATGCTGAAGTAGAGGTGTGCGGTTTCTATGGGGTCCGTTTGAATAGTACCATATGACAGGGAATGAAACGGGTCACAAAACTCGGCCCTATATACATGAATATTGCGCAAAGCGGTATCTGCTAGATACAACTCTTGTAACACTGGGGGCGAGCCAGCTTCACTTTGTCCCATATCACAGTGAGGTGCGGGCACTTCTAGCAACCTCATGACATTGTTATCAGGTAACTGATCAACCCATTCATAGTCAATTTCGAGGCTGAGATCCCTCACAAAACTGTCTAAATCAAATACACTAGCCGGACTCACCCCTGCACTTAAACCCTCCTCGCGTTCACTATTCTCCGGGACCTCTTGCATGTTCATAAAACACTCTATATCTTCGTAGAGGCTGTAGGTCCCTTGAGATGACGCTGTGTGAACCTAGAAAAATAATAATAGCATATTAAATCAGTGGAAGCTATTGCCCTATGAAAAGAGAGAACTGTTATGAAAGTCATAGGTCCCCAGTACTCATTGCATTATGAAGGACTACCTTGCCCTCCTGGAACTGTAACCACCCCACCACTCATTGGAATGTATCATTGCATTATGACGGGTGACATGTCCTCTTGGAATTGTTGGCCCCCACTACTCATTGGAATGCAAAGGAGTCCTATGCCCCCAGTACTGATATAAATGGAATGCCCCTTCCGTAGGATACCTTTTGTATGTATTATGAAGCATTGACAGGTTTGCCCATTTTAATGCTATACCCTTTTGAATTAAAAAAAAAAATAGTCTTGCAAAACTGACCGAGGAGGGGTTTGCATCGTGTATAATCCTTTCAGTGTCCTCCACTGGTGTAGCTTCTAGGAGCCTAGTGAGATGATTCTCCATTAATTGCTTGAAATCTTTCTGAAAAAGAAAACATAAATTTAGGAATTAATTGAAGTAACAGCAGGGGGGCATATCTCCCTAAAATCTTCGAGTCATGTTCTTAGCTAGAAAATGAATGTCCCCATGGTTTACCTTCCCCCCTCTCACGCCCGCAACACTACTTCTGCCTTTAATGCTTAATCAAAAGGGTAAAATGAATAAAAAAGCTAACAGGGGGAGGGGAAAACAAGGTACCTCCGAAAATTCGTGAGTAGTTGCTTAAAAGCTGAGGCCTTATTTCTAAGTCCTTTAAAACTAGGAGTTATGGAGCCTGAAAAAAAGACAAAAGTAACAAAAAAGACAGAAAAGTTGGCTAGTCTAGAAAAATATGCATGAATAAAGCTAACAGGGGAGGGGGGCATAGATGAGCCCCTTAAAAATCCCCTTCAAAGCCAAAAAATGACAAAAAACAGGCTTATTTCTGAGGGGGCGGTGAAATTTAAAACAAGGGGTCGGGGGATTTTAATATCCTAGCGAAAAGCTTTTAAAGTCTCACTCAGGCTTTTATTAGGTTGAAAAATAGTTTTGTTTAGATATTTTTATAACTTGGTCCTGAGACATAGAAAAAAAGTGAAAAGACAAAGGTAAAGAGTAAAAGGCTCACTAACAGCTAAAAGATAGCTTTATTAGATTGAAAAAAATTTACTCACGTCTTCAAATTGATCCAACACTTGACAGGAAGGTGCAGGCTCGGACATTACACGATAGGGAGCCATTGGTTGGTCTATGACTTGCCTGGAGGGACCAATCCTTCTATCTTGCATGGAAGGTACGACACTTGACGGAGACACTTGACGAGAGTGCATCGGCACCTGACGGGGAGCTGATAGCTGAGATATTCCATGACAAGGAGCCAATGTTTGGCCTACGGCTTGTCTAGAAGTGCCATGCATTGTATCTTGCCCTGAAAGCCTTGCTGTATGACTGTTTTTCAAATGAGTCGTGTCATGTCCATCACGATCCCTCGCAGCAGGGCCAGCGACATAACATACTTGTGCAGCCGGGGCTGTAACTTGACGATCTAGCCTTGAGGCTCGATGAAGTGGGGCTTGCATAGTTCTCACAGCTTGCGCTGATGGGCCTGAGATGTCATGAGGATGCATAGACGAGACTACATTTCTTCTGCGAGGTTTTGGGGAGCTGGAAATGCCAGCCATCTCCAGACTCTGCACCGGTGTGGCCTCGTTCCCTCTTGCCCTCTTGTTGGGAGGAGCAAGGGCAGGGAAATTCTGAAAGGAAGAGAAAATCTAGCATAAAATAATGACTCCCAGTTACGGAAGAAAAGAAATTAGTACCCTCTCTTCTAGAGAAGAAAAAAAAAGCTATAAATATTTAAACATTGTCTAAAATAGGTCAGCCCTTTTCAAGAAAGCCTAAAATAGTTATTAAATTTTATAGATCTCAAAATATACAGCCCTCTCCTTTCCAGGAAGGTGAAACTTGGAAACCATAGTTTTGCCATTGTCCCCTCCCCACCTTTAAATAAGCCACTCCTTTTCAAGAAAGGTAAAATTTGTGAGAAACCATCCCGTAGGCATAGAAATACCCTTATTTTTAGAAAACATTTAAATACACTCCATGCAGGAAATAATCCCGATAAGCATACAAATCCTGTTTTTTACCATTTAGAAATAATAAACAGTTGTATTTTAGAGGTTAAATTTTATAAATCCCACCCTAGGTCATTTAAGGAAGGCAAAACTTGATAAAAATTTACGGAAAATCATATTTTTGCCATTGCCCTAAGAAGTACCCCCCTCCCACCTTTAAATAAGTCACTATTTCCAGAAAAGCGTACAAAATAGGCTTAGAAATAATAAGAAATCGTTTCTTTATTCGCAGAAATTTTAAAAATGGAAAATAAACCGAACACTATAGGGTAAAAATGCTAGAGAATAATTTGTCTGTAGCCTAGGCATGTATATGACCCTATTAATGGGGGGATACATATTGCTTTTACAATTTATATACAATAAGCAGTTTAAAAACTAGATTTTTGTCTAGAATAAAAATAAATATTTTTCATTACGCCCTCCCTCCCTCCTTATACGCAGAAATTTCCAAGCCAAAAATGTGACTATTACACATCAACTTTGTGGGAAATAAGATCTCTTTCAGACATAGAGTTTTCTAAATCCGACATTTTCCCGGAAGGCTTATTAAATGACAACAACCCTTTTCCGAGCGTAATTGTTTACCAAACACCCTTTCCAGAGTATTCTGCCAAAATTCTCACCCTTGTTTTGTTAATTTAAGCAAAGCGTGCACGATAGATTTTGATAAAATCTAAAGTTGAAAAAACTGTCTCTAAACATTAACGGAGAAAAGACACTTTTTGGGTAAAATAATTTCTTTTTCGAAAGAATTAAATGGTAATAAATAGTGGGAGGAGGGTTTACACAGTAGAAAAAAAATATATTTTGAAACAAACCAAAGTATAATTTTTTTTTTTTTGGGGGGGGGGTAGAAAGACAAAGGGACTTACTTGCTCACAGGTATTATTCATTGTTTAAGATGCCTATGTACTTGTCAACTTGTTAAAAGAGACTGATAGGGAAATGTCTCTACCTGCTCTATATATAGCATATTTTGTGGGGGGAAGTTCTCTCTGGCTTTTAATAGAAAAGCTTTGCGGGGGGTTTCAGCCATCTGGGAATTTTGTCTAGTAACAACGTGCGGGAATTTTGCTAGCTGGGAGATGTGCCTAGAAAAACAACGCCGGGGAGTTGAAAAACCTGGGAACGGGTCTAGACATGATTTTGCCTAGTAACAGGGAAAAGGGGGTGTCTTTGAAATATTGGTTAGACATGCAGAATCTTGCCTGCACCTGCATAATCTTGCCTGGTCAGAAATTTCACCTAGAAAAAGGGATGCCGTGACGTCAGAGGGCATGCCGTAGAAATTCAATGGAAAAGGGAGGGCATGTCCTAGAAACTGGCGAGGGCTTGTCCTAGAAAGTAGTAAGGCCCTACTACTGCCGTGCACAGAAGATTTAGCATTTTTGTCCATTCTGAGTTTCTTTGGGCTTAAGAAACAAAAATTATATGACCTTTTGCTTTTGACTTCCTGATTTCTCTGCTGGTGACAAAATAATAAATCCTGTATCTTTCGTTAACGAAAGAAACTTAGTTTGACTTTGCCAGTATAATTTCACCAAAACTTTACGGAATTACACATAATTACAACACAAAGTACTATATCTGTCCCATATTATAAGAGGTCTTTCTTTCCAACCTTGCCCTGGTTATGGTTGCTATTACATCTTTGATGTTTCAGGCGTCATTTGTCGACACAAAAGTTCCATTACCCACATAAGAGACGTTATGGCGTGACTTCGGTAATCGTACCTTCCATTCCCTTTTAGTGAAGAACTAGACGGCCTTTAAAAATCTTAAAAAAAATCATGAGGACACAATTGAAAGAAAGAAAGCTAGTACAATACTATAATTATTTTGTAATATTAATACATTGGACTTTTATAGCGTAAAAAGCTTTCTGTGGTATTTCTATGCCACAATATTTTGCCATCAAAAGATATGCCCTTAAGGATCAAATTATTCAGTAGCCTACTCAGAGTAAGACCCATTTAAGACCTCTGTGTGTAAATTAATACGAAAATATTATCTCAAGGATAGTTGGATATATCAAGTCTATTAGTACATAATAATTGAGAGGGAGTTGTCAATCTTGGACTTGTCCCAATTAAATATAAGAACGTGGCCACAATTAGTGATAAGGAAAGAGTTACAGAGAGATGGGCAGAATATTTTGAGAATATACTAACCCGAGATAGAGTTGCAGGAAATGATATAGAGGAAAATGAAAAAGTTTGTGATGCCTTGGATATGAAGAATATTTGTTTTGTGAGGAAGGATTAGCAACAGTACTAAAAGGATTAAAAAATAATAAGGCTCCAGGTGCTGATAGTGTGGCAAATGAGTTTCTTAAATATGGTGGGTCTGAAGTCAGAAATAAGTTACTGAAAATTGCGAATATGATTTTTGAAAACAGGAAAGTACCTAGCAATTTTAGGAAGACCTTAATTGAACCATTGTATAAAAAAGATGATAAGAATGACTGCGGTAATTATCGAAGCATTAGTCTGATCTGTGTAGTGTAGGTAGCAAATTACTTATTAATATGATAGTTTTTTAGACTGACATATGCTATAGATAAAGTTTTAAAGGAAGGACATTGCGGTTTTAAAAAAGTTGAAGGATTTATTGAACAAATTTTCACTCTTTGGTTAATAATTGAGACGTGCCTGAGTTATGAAACATCTGTGGTCTTCACTTTTATAGATTATGAGCAAGCCTTTAATTCTGTTGACAGAAGAGCTTTAGCAAAGGTCTTATCCTTGTATGGTATACCAGATAAATACAATGATTAGTGTTATGTACGAGAATAACACTGGTGCAGTTAAGGTAGGAAATGAAGCTAGCAGCTGGTTTCGTATTAAATCAGGATTCAAGCAGGGTCGTGTTCTATCCCCCTTTATATGAATCGTTTTCATGAATTTTGTCTAAAGAAGCTCAAGAAAGGTAATGGGAGACCATGGAATCAAATGGGGAGGAAAAACTCTCCTAGACTTAGATTGTGCGGATGATTTAAGCATCCTAGATGAAAGTGTGAGCAAAATTAATGAACTCTTAGAGATTTTGCGAGTTGAACTTGCTAGAATAGGCTTGAAAATAAATGTTAAGAAGACTAAGTCACTAAGGCTAGGAATAAGTGAAGATGAAAAGGTGACGTTGAGTAATTAGAGAATTGATCAGGTGGACAGCTTCACTTACCTTATTAGTATGATTACTAAAGACGGTGGGAGCAGTGAAGATGTTGAAAGTGGTATAGCAAAGCGAGTAGTAGGGGCATAATTTGTTCTACGACAGCCCTCCCAGGATTTCTACAGGACATGACCTGTTACGTCACGACATCCCTAGCAGATTCCCATTGGATGTCTACAACATGCCCTGTTTTTACAACATACCCTGTTTTTACAACATGCCCTGTTTCAAAAACACAGTTGGCTTGATTCCCATAGGTTTCCATGGGAGCCAGCATGTCCTACGTCACACGAAACACCCTCGAATTTTAACAGGTCAGGTGTAATATGTACGATGCCACCTTGTTTCAGTATTAGAAGGAACACAAGTGGCAAGATTCCCACAACACTCAGGATTTTAAAGGTGCCCTGATTTTAAATGGTCAGATATAAATGGAGTTGACGCAATCGTGCACGACAAGCTAGACTTCAGGAACCAGTGGGGAATCCCCACTTGTAACTCAGCATGGCACGCAAGTAGGTCTTACGTAATGATAACACAAATCTTGCGTAATGACAGCGCACATCTTACATAATGAAAGACAGAGCTGGCAGGGTACTGTGTCAGGGCAGGTATTGTGGCAGGTATCCAGACAGGGCACGTGTTGTGTTCTATTGAGCATTACATTCCTGGAAGACACACTGGTTTTCATGACACAGATGCCAAGATTACCATAGGATTTCCATGACACAGATGACAAGATCCACATTGGATTTCTAGAATATCCTGCTTTCGACCGATCCCAGGACTCCCGTGACGTCACAAGACACACCCCCAGCTTCCCACAACATGCCCTGTTTCCATGACCAGGTGTTACGACTATTTAATATGGATGACGTAATCTTGCTTTAGTATTAGAAGGAACTCAGGTGGCAGATTCGCATAGGGTTTCAAAAACACAGGTGCTACATTCCCATAGGATTTTAAACACATCCCGGTTTCAAGCGCATGCTCTGTTTTCGTGACCAGGTGTTACGACAATGTTCATATTTTTGGGAGATTTTCCCCGAATTTTAAAGACATGTCCTCTTTCCACGACAACCTGTTTTTAAAATTATCAGATATAATAAGGATGATGCAATCTTGCTCTAGTAGTAGAAAAACCTACATTACCCTTAGATTTATCCTAATCAAGGAATCTAAAAAGACACAGGCTTTTGTAAATACAAAATGTATTAATAAAAAGCGCTATAAAACTCCGAAATCACAGAAAAGACACTTAAAAACACGACAAACGTAAAACAACGTGAAAATACCTGACATAATATAAAATATAAATAGAAAAAATGCGTAAATTTAAGAAAGGTATGGGCCCAATCAAGAAATACGAGAGGAGGGGGGATGATATTAGAGCAAAGCTTTTAGGCTCTATTAAGGTATTTTGGAGAGCCTTTAAACAAATACAGCATTTTTTGAGACTATTCAAATGGAAAAATAGAGGATGAAAATGCATAGAAAGGGGTAAAATATAAACAAAAACATGTGAAATTAAAGAAGGAGGGGGGAGTTCCTAGCGGGCAACTCCAGAGGAGAGGGGGGTTGTTAATTGAGGTAAATTTAAGCCATATTAAGAGCTATTTCTGAAGAGCTATTAATGAAAATGCATCGTTTATTTTTGGGAATAACCAAGATTTTCTAAGACTTTTCCTCCTGAATCTTCACGAAATTGTAAAGTTCTCTGAATACTAGCACACATTCACCAGTCATACCACGTTGAATTTTCCATTTTTATATATTTTCATCGAAAAAGCAACAAATTCTATATTTCTTGTGGATAGGCGAGTGCAAAGTCAAAACTAAGATTCTTTGATGTGCTGTATTTGATGCTGTAACTTTTATCTAAACCTGTTACAACCTTTGGGAGTGTTACCCCATTAAAAAAAAAAATCAGTCTCGCTTTAATAGAATACAAAATTTAGATTATAAGCAAAATTGTTGAGGATTTTTCACTGATACAGTGAATAGCCAATGATTTTCTAAGATTTTTCCCTGAGTCTTCATAAGATTATGAAATTCTTTGACTACTACCTAACACTCATCAATTTTACCCCGTTTAATTTTCCATTTTTACATATTTTCATCGAAAAACCAATAAATTCTACTAGGCGCGTGAAACTTTCACACTTAAATTCTTTGATGAGCTGTATTTGATGCCGTAACTTTTCTCTTCTTCGGAAAAAAAAATCCAGAACAGAACTTGAAATTTTTTCCTTTCTATGACAAAATTCAGAATCAAAATGTTACATTTTCTCTAATTGGAGAAAATTCAAAATGGAAGTTTGACATTAATCTTTCATAGAAAAATTCAGAAAAGAACTTGAACTTTTCCTCTCTTTTTTAAGAAAATTCAGAACTAAAGTGGAACTTTTTATTCTTTGAGGGATTTCAGAACTGATGTGTAACTGTTTTCTCTTCTTTGTAAAAATTCAGAATTGAAGTTTAACATTTTTTCTCTTGTCTGGAAAAAATTCAGAGCCAAGTGCCATTGACCTTCAAAGCCTGTTTTTGCTGAATTATAAGACTCCCTCGGAACCAAAACAAATCGCGCGAGATTACACGATCAGGACGTGTAAATATTGGGCCAAATAACCTACCACCGGGCACCTGCAGCCAACATTCAACTCCTCCTTGGATTAAAAAAAAAAATTTAACTAATTCCAAAGTAAATAAACTAATTCCAAAATCGTTTTGTTTTACTGTGAGGTGCAAAGTAAATAAACTAATTCCAAAATCGTTTTGTTTTACTGTGAGGATGAATCATTATTGACATTCAGTGCATGAAGTGTTTTATTTAATATATTTCAATTTATATACTGTGAGGAGGCGAGTTGAATCATTATTGACATTCAGTGCATGGAAGTGTTTGTTTAATATGTGAGTTCTGTTTCTTATTTATTTATATTTTTTCTTTCGTTTTTTTCTTTCTCTTTATGTGTTTAAAATGTTTTATTTTGATGTAAGTTAAGTTTTTTTAAAAAGAATTTTTTTTTGTTTCATTTTATATTTTTTTCCGTTGAGAAAGGCTCCCGGACGTGGGGCCGAAATATTCGGAGTTTTTGTGTATAATTAATTGTTTTGTATTTCACTGCTTTATAGAAAATTAAAACCCGTTTTTCTTGTTTAAATTTTTTTTTTTTTTAAATGGAAAAGCAGTGTGGTCTAAGAAATTATTTAAGAAATTATTTTCTCCTTGGATTTTTTCTAATCCAGAGACACATGACTCTGAATTACAACCCAATTGTTGTCATCGATTCCACTATAGTTATAGATGGCAGCATAAGTGGACCGGTTAGGTTAAATTAAGTTAACTGCCTTTAAGTTAGATTCATTTAGGTTAGGGTAGTTAACTGCCTTTAAGTTACATTCATTTAGGTTAGGTTAGGATGCCCGCTTGTGCTAACCTAACCTAAATGAATCTAACTTAATGATAATGGGACATAAAAGGAAAAACCCTTGACAATAAGGTATGAGTAGTACATTAGACACCACAGAGGATAGCTTTAGCTTGAACCAGAATTATCAATACTAGTTACAGACCTTAAGCAAATTTCGATGGCATAAAATAAATGGAAGTAAACTAGATAATATCAAATTCAATTAGGAACTCTTACGGCAAGGTCAATAAACTGTAAGGACCATTCGCTAAAAATAATCTGCTGAATAATACTGAACTGAAAATTGAAATGAAAATGATACGTCTTGCCTCAAATTGTAAATAAAAACATGTACCGGTAAATCATCAATTAAAGAGAAAAATAAAGATTTCATAAGTTTTTGAAGGTGACACTGGATAAAAAAAGAGGATAAGTTAGCTATGAAAAAAATTATAGCAATCCAAAAGGTTAAAACATTGCATTGAAACAATTGCAACTTGTTTATTAGTAACGATTGTTCCAGCCGAAATTCGTAAAACACGTTAGCTGTTATTGGTGAAATGTGATAAATTAAGCAAAGTTCACGGATATGATACAAGTAGTATGGGATAAACAGATACAAGCGCCTTTCGATCCCTGCTACCTGCGCTTTTTTTAAAACACCAAACAGAGAGAGGATTCCCCCAACGCTGCCATCTATATAACTACATTAATAGATGTCGTTATTGTTAACTAAAGTTGTAGATGGTGACATATTTTCTTTTCCAACGATATCTGGTGTATCTGATATAGGAATCGAGCGGGAGACACAATATTTCCTCTAATAAAAGAAAGACATGTTACTCGATTGAGCCAACAAGTCACTGATGGTATTGTGTTCTTAGAAATACATTTTATGAAATCAATATATTGTTTCTGAGACGCCAGCAAACTGATGTTAAGCATCGCAATATCGTATAAAGTTAATTGCGCAGTCGATTCCTCAACTAGATTTAGATACATGGTAAATGTTATCAGTGATTTGTTTCTGGGTACCTTTTTTGGAATCACTCCACGAATTTGCATACCACAGTGATTTGAGATAATTTCTGGACAGACATATTCCTTTAATGATTAATGAAACTTGGTTCGATCACCCAATTGTAATGATTAAAACCGGCCAGGTATCCTTTTTGTAATGTAATAGTCTTAAGCGCATTGGTTTTCCAATACCTGGGCTTGCACATGAGCTTGGGTCCCCAATTTGGCACTACCCACTAGTAGCGCCTATGTATCTGAAAATTCCTTCTCTTACACCTATGACTTTTTAATAAACATTCTAAACGTTCGACATATTAGCATACCCTAAATTAATGGAAACCTAACAAAGTAATGGATAAAATATTTTCATTAAAATATTGGCATGTGGAATATCACCGAAAGAAAACTGCATGCTTTGAATCCATTCCATAAATTTCCATATTTTTTTTTCTTGACATGGCTCTTATTCCATTTTGGGGTCTCACACGAGTTTTAACATGAATTCAGCTACAACTTCATCACACATTTCATAATTAGTATTATTGGGCTCATTGACTGTATCTGTTAGTAAACTATTGATGATAATAATTATGTTTGTAGGTTCTGTTTTTCATTAATACGCCCATATATTCTTTTGTTATATTAATTAAAAAACTTATCCCACAAAATAAGTTTTTCAAAGAAAAGTAAAGAACTCCATGAAACAAAAAAATGAGCAAAAATAATGAAAAATAATGTAGTAATAAATAAATGAAACCAAAAACGAACAGAAATCACAATAAATAACTGAGTCAAACACAAAACGAGCAGAAATTAACATAAGTTGGGCGCAAATCCCCTATGTCTTCCCAAGGCCAGAACAAAATTTGCACTTTACTGAAAAAATACAAATGAATGTGCATTGTCAGTTTAATATACATATACTGATATTTAGTAATCAAAATGTTAATGTTATTTGATTTATTAAGGTTATAAAAGTAAAAACATTTAGATTTTTTTTCAGTAAAGTGCAAATTTTGTTCTGGCCTTGGGAAAGCATCCAGGTTTTTCACCCAACTTATGTTAATTTCTGCCCGTTTTGAGTTTGTCTCGGTTATTTATTGTAGTTTCTGTTCGTTTCGGGTTTCATTTATTTATCGATGCTGATTTGTGGTAGTTTCACGCTTGGTAGATCATTTGATTTGATTTCGGCTCATTTTTTGTTTAATGGAGTTCTTTACTGTTCTTTGAGAAAATTATTTCGTGGAAAAGTTTTTTTTTAATTAATTTCTGTTCGTTTTATATTGCCATAGTCTTTTTAGGGAAAAAGAAAATAACACTTTAAATCTTTTCGTTTTTTAAGACTTTATAGTTTGGCCTGCTATTTGTATGCTGGAAAAAAATTTTCAGCAATTTTTAACAGCATACACCCTTGTAAAAATCTGGACACAAATAATACTGTTTAATTTAGTTTTATACCTGCTCTAGTTGACCTGAAATGGAAAACTTCATACCATTCGGGAAAAAATCTGTTTACTTTCTTTGATAGCTTGGATACACCTACGCTATTTTGATTTGGTTAAATCTGAAGAGCAGAAGTAGCCCAGAAAGTTTGAACATAATACCTTCAGTCGTTCTTGATATACTGCTGAGATACCTTATTGGGAATTAGCATTATCACAATGCATCTTGATTTAATCTTAAGGCAACATTTTGCTTTTAAACATAATGTGCAAATGGGAGTGTGGGCGTGGTAGGGTGGGAGTGTAAGGGGATTAGTTGCCCTCCAAGGGCATCATTCCTTTCTATTATCAATCGAATGAGCCGCTTTCGAAGTTCCCACGACGACTCCTTCAATACGAAGTGCCCTGGTCTAAACAACAACAACAACAAAAATATCACTAATCACTTTCGACTATTAAAAAAAGGCACTATCCCTTCGAATTTCAAATAGAATGAGCCCTTTTTCAACTTTCTACGACAAAGATTTCAATAAAACCTTATATGCCCCCAGGGCATGACTTGTAACCCTTGCCCTGAGGGTTGTGGAGGAATGATCTCCTCAAAAACTTATTTTCTATCTGGAAATCAACTATGCTGAACAAAATGGCTATCTCAAAACTTTTATTAGATATGTTTGGGAGAATGATGGGCGTGGGTGGGGGGCTAGCTGCCCTCCAATCACTTTCGATTATGAAAAAGGGCACTAGCCCTTTCAGTTTCCAATCGAATGAGCTTTTTTTGAAGTTTCTACGACAACGCCCTTATAAAAGCCTCATATTCCCCCAGGGCATAACTTAAAACCCTTGCCCTGAGGGCTGTGGGGGAGTATCCTCCTCAAAAACATATTTTATATCTGGAGATCAACTACGCTGAACAAAATGGTTATCTCAAAATTTTGATTAGATGTGATTTGAGGAATGATAGGCGTGTGGGAGGGGGGGGGGCTAGTTGCCCTCCAATAACTTTCGACTATTAAAAAGGACACTAGCCCTTTAAATTTCCAATCTAACGAGCCTTTTTTGAAGTTTCTACGACAACGCCTTCTATAAAAACCTCATATGCCCCCAGGGCATAATTTAAAACCCTTGCCCCAACGGTTGTGGAGGATTGTCCTCCTCAAAAACATATTTTCTATCTGGAAATCAACTACGCTGAACAAAATGGCTATCTCAAAATTTTGATTGGATGTGTTTGGGGATATGATGGCCCTGGGGGGGGGGCTAGTTTCCCTCCAATCACTTTCGACTATTAAAAAGGGCACTAGCCCTTTGAATTTCCAATCGAATGAGCCTTTTTTGAAGTTCTACGACAAAGCTTTCTATAAAACCCATATATGCCCCCAGGGCATAACTTAAAACCCTTGCCCTGAGGGTTTTGGGGGAGTGTCCTCCTCAAAACATATTTTCTAACTGGAAATCAACTACGCTGAAATAAATTACTATTTCAAAATTTTGATTGGATGTGTTTGGGGGAATAATGGGAGTGGGAGGGGGGCTAGTTGCCCTTCAATCACTTTCAACTACTAGCCCTTCAAATTTCCGATTGAATGAGTCTGTTTTAAAGTTTTTATGACAACGCCTTCTATAAAACCCATATATGCCCCCAAGGCATAACTTAAAACCCTTGCCCTGAGGGTTTTGGGGGAGTGTCCTCCTCAAAACATATTTTCTGTCTGGAAATCAACTACGCTTAACAAAATCGCTATCTCAATATTTTGATTGGATGTGTTTGGGGGAATGATGGGCGGGGGGGGGGCTAGTTGCCTTCCAATCACTTTCGACTATTAAAAAGGGCACTTGAACTCTCAATTTCCAATCGAATGAGCTTCTTTTGAAGTTTCTACGGCGACCCCTTCCATATGAAGTGCCCTGCTCTAAAGGAAAAAATAATGCATGGTATATTGTGCCAACATCGTTCTTATATGCCCTCAGGGCATAACTTAAAACCCTTGCCCCGAGGGTTGTGGGAGATTCTCCTCCTCAAAAACATATTTTATATCTGGAAAATTAAATCGCTATCTCAAAATCTTGATTGGATGTGTTTGGGGGAATGATGGGCGTGGGGGGGGGGCTAGTTGCCCTCCAATCACTTTCGACTATTAAAAAGGGCACTAGCCACTCCAATTTCTAATCGAATGAGCCCTTTTCGAAGTTTGTACGACAACTCCTTCGATACGAATTTCCCGGCTGAAGAAAAAAAACACATTGTGCCCACATCGTTCTTTACTTAAGCAGCGCTAGCGCGCTGCCTATGATTGTCTGCCCATGCCGGTTTTATTTTATTTATGACTTCATTGTTTATTACCGCATTATTTTTACATAGATTTTAGTTTTGGCACAAAGATAAGATATGGCTTATGATATTGGTGCAGCAGTAGGCCTTGCTTTCTCCCTTTGATTTCATTTGAATACTAATACCACAAAGATGGTGATAGGATCTATCAGCGGGTAACGTGTTACTACCATCAGTAGCATGAAGCTGGCCTTCGTCATTAAATATTAGTTTTTTTGTTGGCATTCTCTTTGAGTACAATCATCTTTGAAAATCTTACTCTCATAAATCCACCATCACAGGAGTTGGATCTTTTCGGTACTCCAAAGAAATTTAATCTCTCACTGTCATGACAGTGCACGCATACATTTCCAATAAAATCCTCATTATTGCTTGTTTCATAGTTCAAATATTTATTTTTGTCAGCATTCAACGCAACGATAACTTTATCATGTGAACACGCATTCTTTGAATATTTCATTTTCACTGTTTTTAATATGATGTAATGGTTTATCCTTCCAGTGCACAATTAATATTCATCAAAACTTACAATAAATCATCCACTGTCGATGACCAACCACAGAGTACTACGAGGGCGGTCACATAGAAAAAAAAAATTCTAAGTCCAAAAAAAAGAAAAAAAATCTCAAGTTCAAAAATTCTATTCAAAATATGTCACTATGAACAATATTTTTCTAATACAAAAAATCACGACTGACATATTTATATCATCTTAATTTTGTATTTTTAAAATATCAAAAGTGATTTTTTTGTTATAAGTATACTTAATATGATTTTCAGACATGGTAAAAAGTTGAAAAGTCTAAGGAAAAAATGGTTTGGGGGGAGGGCAAAAAGTTGGTGGGTGATAGGGGTCATTTGGGCTCTGAAGGGAGCAAGGGACCCAGAGGGAACTTGGGGCTCTGGAGGGAAACCTGGGGACCCAAACTCATGTGCCAGCTCCGGTAATGAAAAATTGATGTGCTCAGGGCCATTACGTTACAAAAAAGATACCTGGCTGGGTGTAGTCATTACAGTTTTGGTGATCAAAATAAGTTTCATTAACCATCAAAAGAATATGTCTGTCCAGTGATTCTCTCAAATCTCTGTGGTATGCAAATTCACGCAGTGATGTCAAAAAGGTGCCCGGAAACAAATCACTGATAGTATTTACCATATATCCAACTTTAATCAAGCAATCAATTGCGCAATCAACTTGTTACGAAATAGTGACGCTTAACATGAGCTGGCTGGCGTCCTAGAAACAATACATTGATTGCATAGAATGTATTTCTAAGAACATATCATCATCAATGACTTGTAGGCTCAGTCGAGTAACGTGTCGTTCTTTTACCATAGAAAATAATGGGTCTCACATTCCATTCCTTCATCAGATATAAATTTCATAAAATCAATGGAAAACTGCTTAAAAGCTAAAAAAATATATATCGTTGGAAACGATAACATGTCACCATCTATAACTATAGTTAACAATAGCACCATCTATGAATTTGGTTATGTAGATTTCAGCGTTGAGGGAATCCCCATTCGGTTTGGTCTTTAAAAGAAGTGCCGGTACCACGGATCGAAGGGGGGTACATGGCGCTTGTATCTGGGTAGGCTACCCAGTACTACTGGTGCATGGATATTCAAGGACATTCAGGCATATTTATTTGTGAAAAGACTTAACGGTTCGACTACAAAATACTCATTTAGTGATTATATACCAAAGATTGATTACTTTTTGAGAGCCTGAGGAGAAGCACACCATAGTTTACAAGTTGAATATTCAGTGGCATAAAATTATAACGTTTGATAGTTGGAGCGCTCTGTTGATATTAATTAAAATATAATAGTCTGAAATGTTTAATGTTGTTTTACTGAGCCTATTTGTTTGAATTTATTTACTGTTTATTTGCCTTCTTGTTTATTTATTTGCCTAATTGTTTGTATTTATTATTGTTTAAAAACCTTAATAATATTTGTGTCCCTCAAGGTTCAGCATTAGGTTCGCTTTTATTTTTGATTTATATTAATGATTTTACGAAAAGTTTGCAAAAGAATACTAGTCTTACTACCCTATTGGCAGATGACCAGCTATATCAGAGGCAACACTGTAGCGTTGCCTATAGTAAAGGCCATACGGCTCCAATGTTTTATTACTATTTATTATTTTTTTTCCCAGAGGCACTTCATATGGAAAGGGTCGTCGTAGAAGCTTCAAAGGAGGCTCATTCAATTGGAAATCGAAAGTTCTAGTGCCCTTTTTAATAGTCGAAAATGATTGGAGGGCCACTAGCCCCCCACGCCCATCATTCCCCCAAACACATCCAATCAAAATTTTGAGATAACCATTTTGTTCAGCGTAGTTGATTTCCAAATAGAAAATATATTTTTGAGGAGGATACTCCCCCACAACCCTCAGGGCAAGGGTTTTAAGTTATGCCCTGGGGGCATATAAGGTTTTTCTAGAAGGCGTTGTCGTAGAAACTTCAAAACAGGCTCATTCAATTGGAAATTAAAGAGCTAGTGCCCTTTTTAATAGTCGAAAGCGATTGGAGTGTAACTAGCCCCCCCCCCCACGCTCATCATTTCCCCAAACACATCAAATCAAATTTTCAGATAGCCATTTTATTCAGCGTAGTTGATTTCCAGATAGAAAATATATTTTTGAGGAGAACACTCCCCCGAAACCCTCAGGGCAAGGGTTTTAAGTTATGCCCTGGGGGCATATAAGGTTTTTATAGAAGGCGGTGTCATAGAAACTTCAAAACAGGCTCATTTGGTTGGAAATTAAAGGGCTAGTACCCTTTTAATAGTCGAACGTGATCGGAGTGTAACTAGCCGCCCCCCCACACGCCGATCATTTCCCCAAACACATCCAAACAAAATTTTGAGACAGCAATTTTGTTCAGCATAGTTGATTTCCAGATAGAAAATATGTTTTTGAGGAGGACACTCCCCTACAACCTTCAGGGCAAGGGTTTTAAGATATGACCTGGGGGCATATAAGGTTTTTATAGAAGGCGTTGTCGTAGAAACTTCAAAACAGGCTCATTCGATTGGAAATTAAAGAGCTAGTGCCCTTTTTAATAGTCGAATAGTCGATTACTTGTTGGCTCAATCGAGTAACATGTCTTTCTTTTATTAGAGGAAATATTGTGTCTCCCGCTCGATTCCTATATCAGATACACCAGATGTCGTTGGAAAAGAAAATATGTCACCATCTACAACTTTAGTTAACAATAACGACATCTATTAATGTAGTTATATAGATGGCAGCGTTGGGGGAATCCTCTCTCTGTTTGGTGTTTTAAAAAAAGCGCAGGTAGCAGGGATCGAAAGGCGCTTGTATCTGTTTATCCCATACTACTTGTATCATATCCGTGAACTTTGCTTAATTTATCACATTTCACCAATAACAGCTAACGTGTTTTACGAATTTCGGCTGGAACATCGTTACTAATAAACAAGTTGCAATTGTTTCAATGCAATGTTTTAACCTTTTGGATTGCTATAATTTTTTTCATAGCTAACTTATCCTCTTTTTTTATCCAGTGTCACCTTCAAAAACTTATGAAATCTTTATTTTTTCTCTTTAATTGATGATTTACCGGTACATGTTTTTATTTACAATTTGAGGCAAGACGTATCATTTTCATTTCAATTTTCAGTTCAGTATTATTCAGCAGATTATTTTTAGCGAATGGTCCTTACAGTTTATTGACCTTGCCGTAAGAGTTCCTAATTGAAATTTGATATTATCTAGTTTACTTCCATTTATTTTATGCCATCGAAATTTGCTTAAGGTCTGTAACTAGTATTGATAATTCTGGTTCAAGCTAAAGCTATCCTCTGTGGTGTCTAATGTACTACTCATACCTTATTGTCAAGGGTTTTTCCTTTTATGTCCCATTATCATTAAGTTAGATTCATTTAGGTTAGGTTAGCACAAGCGGGCATCCTAACCTAACCTAAATGAATGTAACTTAAAGGCAGTTAACTACCCTAACCTAAATGAATCTAACTTAAAGGCAGTTAACTTAATTTAACCTAACCGGTCCACTTATGCTGCCATCTATAACTATAGTGGAATCGATGACAACAATTGGGTTGTAATTCAGAGTCATGTGTCTCTGGATTAGAAAAAATCCAAGGAGAAAATAATTTCTTAAATAATTTCTTAGACCACACTGCTTTTCCATTTAAAAAAAAAAAATTTAAACAAGAAAAACGGGTTTTAATTTTCTATAAAGCAGTGAAATACAAAACAATTAATTATACACAAAAACTCCGAATATTTCGGCCCCACGTCCGGGAGCCTTTCTCAACGGAAAAAAATATAAAATCCCCTACAACCTTCAGGGCAAGGGTTTTAAGATATGACCTGGGGGCATATAAGGTTTTTATAGAAGGCGTTGTCGTAGAAACTTCAAAACAGGCTCATTCGATTGGAAATTAAAGAGCTAGTGCCCTTTTTAATAGTCGAATAGGATTGGAGGGCAACTAGCCCCCCCCCCCGTGCCAATCATTCCCCCAAACACATCCAATAAAAATTTTGAGATAGCCATTTTGTTAAGCGTAGTTGATTTCCAGATATAAAATATATTTTTGAGGAGGATTCTCCCCCACAACCCTCAGGGCAAGGGTTTTAAGTTATGCCCTGGGGACATATAAGGTTTTTTATAGAAGGCGTTGTCGTAGAAACTTCAAAACAGGCTCATTCGGTTGTAAATTAAAGGGCTAGTACCCTTTTTAATAGTCGAAAGTGATCGGAGTAAAACTAGCCCCCCCACCACGCCGATCATTTCCCCAAACGCATCCAAACAAAATTTTGAGGTAGCCATTGTGTTCAGCATAGTTGATTTCCAGATAGAAAATATGTTTTTGAGGAGGACACTCCCCCACAACCTTCAGGGCAAGGGTTTTAAGATATGTCCTGGGGGTATATAAGGTTTTTATAGAAGGCGTTGTCGTAAAAACTTCGAAACAGGTTCATTCGATTGGAAATTAAAGAGCTAGTGCCCTTTTTAATAATCGAAAGTGATTGGAGTGTAACTAGCCCCCCCCCCCCGCCCATCATTTTCCCAATCACATCCAATCAAAATTTTCAGATAGCCATTTTGTTCAGCGTAGTTGATTTCCAGGTAGAAAATATATTTTTAGGAGGATACTCCCCCACAACCATCAGGGCAAGGGTTTTAAGTTATGCCCTGGGGGCATATAAGGTTTTTATAGAAGTCGTTGTCGTAGAAACTTCAAAACAGGCTCATTCGATTGGAAATTAAAGAGGCTAGTGCCCTTTTTTAATAGTCGAAAGTGATTGGCGTGTAACTAGCCCCCCCCCCTACCCTCACGCCCATCATTTCCCCAAGCACATCAAATCAAAATTTTCAGATAGCCATTTTGTTCAGTATAGCTGATTTCCAGATAGAAAATTTATTTTTGAGGAGGACACTCCCCCACAACCCTCAGGGCAAGGGTTTTAAGTAATGCCCTGGGGGCATATAAGGTTTTTATAGAAGACGTTGTTGTAGAAACTTCAAAACAGGCTCATTCGATTGGAAATTAAAGGGCTAGTGCCCTTTTTAATGGTCGAAAATGATTGGAGGGCAACTAGCCCCCCCCCACGCCCATCATTCCCCCAAACACATCCAATCAAAATCTTGAGATATCCATTTTGTTCAGTGTAGTTAATTTTCAGAGAGAAAATATACTTTTGAGGAGGATACTCCCCCACAACCCTCAGGGCAAGGGTTTTAAGTTATGCCCTGCGGGCATATAAGGTTTTTATAGAAGGCGTTGTCGTAGAAACTTTAAAACAGGCTCATTCGATTGGAAATTAAAGGGCTAGTGCCCTTTTTAATAGTCGAAAGTGATTGGAGTGTAACTAGCCCCCCCACACCCATCATTTCCCCAAACACATCCAATCAAAATTTTGAGATAGCCATTTTGTTCAGCGTAGTTGATTTCCAGATAGAAAATATATTTTTGAGGAGGACACTCCCCCACAACCTTCAGGGCAAGGGTTTTAAGATATGACCTGGGAGCATATAAGGTTTTTATAGAAGGTGTTGTCGTAGAAACTTCAAAAAAGGCTCATTCGATTAGAAATTCAAAGGGATACTGCCCTTTTTAATAGTCGAAAGTGATTAGAGGGCAACTAGCACCCCCCACCCCGCCCATCATTCCCCCAAACATGTCCAATCAAAAAATTGAGATAGCCATTTCGTTCAGCATAGTTGATTTCCACATAGAAAATATATTTTTGAGGAGGACAATCCCCCACAACCCTCAGGGCAAGGGTTTTAAGTTATGCTCTGGAGGCATATAAGGTTTTTATAGAAAACGGTGTCGTAGAAACTTCAAAAAAGGCTCATTTGATTGGAAATTCAAAGGGCTAGAGCCCTTTTTAATAGTCGAAAGTGATTTGAGGGCAATTAACCCCCCTCTCACGCCAACCTTTTCCCCAAACACATCCAATCAAAATTTTGAGACAGTCATTTTATTAAACGTAGTTTTAAGTTCTGGAAATTAGGTCTTTGAGGATGACAACTCCCCCACAGCCCTCAGGGCAAGAGTTGTGATTTAAGGATTCTCCGTATCCATCCCATTATTTCTTATGGAAGGGATGCTCGTATAAACTTTGGAGAGGTCTCATTTGACTGAAAATTGAATGTTCTTGTTCACTTTTTAAGATTCAAAAGAAATTGGAGGGTGACTATCCCCCCCTCCTCCACGCCCTAAATGCATCGGATAAAAATTTTGAGATAGACTCTTGTTAAAATAGTTCAAAGTTTTGATAACAAAAAACTCTGGTGTCGACACAGCCCACCAGGGCCCGGGGGTAGGCATTGTAAGTTATGCCGTGGGGCATAACTTATTAAAGGGGGTTTATAACTAATGGAAAGGGGTTTTTTATGGGAAGAGCACATAGGAAATCTATTATAATTATCCAATTATAAGGTTAAAATACATACTCTGAGATAGAGGTAAAATTGCTTTGGCACACAAAATCCTATTAAGGTCAATTCCAAACAGTCGTGATCCCTTTCTGTCAGCAAGTGAAATGGTCTAAACCCCCTTATTGGAGCTATTTTTTCAATCCATTCATTGTTGTCAATCGCTGTCCACAAGTTATGCAAGCTGTCTATTGTTCATATATAAGGTTTTTATCAAAGAGGTAATCGTATAGACTTTGAAAAAAAACCTCATTCGATTTAAACTGAAAGTTCTAGATCCGTTTTTAAAAGTCAAGAATAATCAGACAGTAAGCACCCCCTCCATGCCATAAAAACTTGAAACTTTTTGCAATCAAAAACGAACAAAAATTAATTAAAAAAAAACTTTCCGAAAAATAAGTTTTTCAAAGAAAAGTAAAGGCCATTTTAAACTTAAGCTCAGGAGATACAAATACCTGTTAAAATTCAAACTCAAAACGACCAGAAATTACTATTAAAGAATAAATGAAACCCAGAACGAACAGAAATTAAATAAACAATCATAGCAAAAAACATGCAACAAGTAATAATATAAATGAATAAATAGATCTTAAAGCGAGTGATGCTTAGATTGAATATGAAAATCAAACTTAAAACGAAAACCAATATTTTGCTATTAAAGTATAAATGAAACTTAAAACGAACAGAAATTAAATAACAATCAATGCAAACAAACATACAAAATTTATTAATTTAAATGAATAAATAAATCTTAAAACGAGTGAAACTTAAATTGAATATGCAAATCAAGTTTGAATCGAATAAAAATAACTACAAACAAGAGTTTGGGTATCGTCTCACTGCAGAAGCCTAAAACCTACTGCGTCATTGGCGCTTTACTGAAAACGAATTATATTACAAATGTTTTCTTTTGTACTTAATATTGAAAATGAATATTAAAATTACAGTAAAATTTTGAACTGATGAGCTTTTAGCTATTAATATCATTATGCATCAAATATTCAGTTTAATTTATTAGTTCTTTTCAAGATTAGTCAAGACAAATATAGTTTCACTACAAACAAAATTTGGATACTGTCCCCTTCTTTAACTGTAAAACCTAAAGCCTTCTGCGTCATTGGTGCTTCACTGAAAACGATTTACTCGTATATTACAAATTTATTATTTTCCAGTTCTTACAGCATTGAAAATGAAAATAAAATTACAATGGAAAAAATATCTTGAACTGATGGATCTTTCAACAATCAATATCATTATATATCTAATATTCAATTTGATTTTGCTTATGCTTTCCAAGACTGTTCAAGACTCATATAGTTTTGCCATTTTTTTTAACTCTTCCATTTTTTCTAACTTATCGTGTTGGTTTGTTATGAAAACATTCTATGGCTTCTAGGCATTTCTATTTGAGCGGAAAACTGCACCTCAAACTTTGTGGAACATGCATTTTCTTGCATGAAACACCAAAATATAATAAAATGTCAAGTTTCGGAGTGTTTCGCCACTCGCAAGCAAGTGCCATTGGTATTTTTGAATCCGCATGATCAATTTAGGGGGTGGAGGGTAGGCTAATTCTCTTAGCAGCCCCATTCCGTCGTGGTATGATTCACACTTTCAACACCTGGCGTTCGGACTATCATATAATCTACCAAGCACACAACTACCCAAATCAGTATCAATAAATAAATGAAACCCAAAACGAACAAATATTAAAATAAATATTAGAGTCAAACTCAAAACGAGCATAAATTAATATGAGTAGGGTTCAAAACCCCTATGCTTTCTAAAAGCCAGAATATAATTTGTATTTTACTGAAACAAAATTCAAATGAGTTTACTGAAAAAAATGTGCATTGTCAATTTAATATACATATATTTATTCCCTAAAATTTTATTTAATGAAAGAATTGTTTTCAGTAAAGCACCAATGACGCAGTAGGTTTTAGGGTTCTGCAGTGAGGCGATAACCAAACTCTTGTTTGTAGTTATTTTTATTCGATTCAAACTTGATTTGCATATTCAATTTAAGTTTCACTCGTTTTAAGATTTATTTATTCATTTACATTAATAAATATCGTATGTTTGTTTGCATTGATTGTTATTTAATTTCTGTTCGTTTTAAGTTTCATTTATACTTTAATAGCAAAATATTTGTTTTCGTTTTAAGCTTGATTTTCATATTCAAGGTAAGCATTACTCGCTTTAAGATCTATTTATTCATTTATATTATTACTTGTTGTATGTTTATACTTTAATAGCATTTATACTTTAATAGCAAAATATTTGTTTTCGTTTTAAGCTTGATTTTCATATTCAAGGTAAGCATTACTCGCTTTAAGATCTATTTATTCATTTATATTATTACTTGTTGTATGTTTTTTGCTATGATTGTTTATTTAATTTCTGTTCGTTTTGGGTTTCATTTATTCTTTAATAGTAATTTCTGGTCGTTTTGAGTTTGAATTTTAACAGGTATTTGTATCTCCTGAGCTTAAGTTTAAAATGGCCTTTACTTTTCTTTGAAAAACTTATTTTTCGGAAAGTTTTTTTCAATTAATCTGTTAAAGCGAGGGATTCATCTACATTAGTTGAAAACTTTATTATAACTGTTACTTCAGTTAATCGATGGTTTGTTTGTAATAATTTAGCACCAAATTTTACTTAAACTTAAATTATGGTTTTTCGTCGTTCAAAACGCGTCACTCAATTAATTTCTTGTCAGGAGCTCCAGGTTAGTGAGAATCAAATTAGTAGGTTACAATCATCTCGTTATTTAGGAGTATTTCTTGATCCCTTTTCCATTTTCTATTTTCCATTTTTTTAAACATTTTTCCGTTTTCCATTTAAAAAATAATTAACCACTCTTTAATTGCCTCATATTTGTTGTTCAATTGTTTATCTTAATATCTCTTGTACGCATTTGAAACTATTATAGGTACTACAAAATAGGTCAGTAAGAATATTTAAAAATTACTTACATCGATCATCAAAACTTGAAAATGTATGTGAAACAAAAACGACGTTCTTTTGTCTAAATTTGTCGGATTTAAAACAAATACGAGATGTAAATACTTCCTTGTGGCATTTTCAAATTCAAAATCCTAATAATTATTTCTACAATAAATCTCTGCTGATTTTGCTTCCTACTTCGGCTCATCAGTGGTCGGGAATGTACCGCATTCCTTTTTCATGATACGTAAGGTCAAGGTTTTCACTTAGGTACCTATTTTTAGGTTGATCCATTACAAAAATCTTAGCTGAGCTTAAAGACGAAAATATTAAAGATTGTTTTTTAATGTGTGTTCATTCACCATTGATGATGGAACATTAAAAATGTATGATATTTTTCTTTAAGTGTTTGGTTTTTGTCTCCACGATGGGATGACCTCCCACGCCCCTCCTGCCCAGCATTTCTTTTCTTTTCTTCCTTCCTGTATTTTTCTTCCTTGTTTCTTTGTCTTTTGTTGTTATTGTTTATTGGCTAATTTTTGCTTTTATTACTTCCATTTTGACGAGATTTCTTGTTTTGCATATGTCCTATTACTTACACACCCAAACTTACGAGCTCTGCTTTTTGTTGTCGGTTAATGTTTTTTTTTGTATTTTTAAGTAATTTAAATAAAAAAGTAAGTAAGTAAAGAATTCTGGTTACTTATGGTGTTAAACTTTGTTTTCAATTTTTCTTCATTCATTACAGTTTATTTACAGGGAGGGGACTCAGAGACAGGAAAAGAGCGGGAGGGGTTGATAGAGAACTTAGGCCTGAGAATTTGACCAAAGGTCTATTCAATATTTATATTTTAACCAGCATTTTCAGGCACAAAACCACTACTAGCCGGAGGTTAATTTGTTTTTTTTTACGACAGAATTTTTTGTGATTGATGAAACAAGATTAGTGTCAATTGTCGAAATTCTTTGATTTATGAAAAGATGAACTCCAATAAATCCTCACTTACCCTTATAGATGTTGAACATCGTTTTGTTGATTCATACATTTTAGCCAAGTTTTCATACTTCAAGAGAAATTCAAAATATAGTTATTTTTTTAGCATATCCTGGAGCTGTGAAGCAAGATTATGACGACATCATCTATGTCCCTTTTGCGCCAGGTACTGGTTCAGCTTTAAATGGAGTCTGTCATACTAATCGAAGTCTTGGCTCATGTATTTACACAATGAGGTATGTTCTTGCTAGATATAATCATTTCTGTTAACACTCCGTTTCTTTTTGTATTTTTATATCTTGGCTCATGTATTTACACAATCAGTCTTGGCTCATGTATTTGCGCAATGGGGTATGTTATTGCTAGATAGAAAAATTTCTGTTAATGCTCCGCATGTTGTTTATTTTTTACTCGTTTATTTCACTTGCTTTAGGGTTAGCAAAATTCAGTTTAATTAATTCATACTAAGAAACAGGCTTAAAAGTACTAGCCCCTGGCGGCAAAATAAATAAATTTTTAACAGTAAGTGTTAAGACATACCATTTTATTAAATATAATGGCTTCTGAGATTAAAACTGATCGGAACTTTTTCATTTGCTATCTGATTGTAAACCTGAGGATGAAATTGTACATTTTGTTTTTCAGTTAAAAAGTAATAATTCAAAATCAAATTATTCGGTCAAACTTTTAATAGTAATAAAGGGCAGGTAAAAAGCTCTGGTCAAAAGGAATCTTGTTGTTTCCCTGTTGAACTGTTTAAAAAATTATGAGCAGAATCAGTATTAATCCTCTGGAAAAGCTTTAGCGACAACGCAATAACTTTTTGTTTATTTAGGCTATGAAGAATACCTTTTAAAATCAATATCACAATCCCTTCCTGTATAAAAATATTATTATTCACAACCTATCTGTCACTGGGGCCTAAAGTGAATATGTTCTGTACAGGACTAGGGCTTATAATGCTGAATTCAACAAGTTTACTACATAGTAGTTACAATGAGACCTTTAAATCTCTTTTAAATGCCGATTCTCCCAAGGATCAGCTAAATGGGGATCTAAGCCTCCTATCTCCAAAACTTGTACCGATGCCTTTACTGACAGTTTTTTCTCTGATTCTTAATAAGATAATCTGTTATAAATAAACTTTGGAGCTTCGAATAGCTTTTAGATTTTACGTTTTTGAGATTATAATTATGGATGATAATTGGAATTCGTATCATATCCCAAATTCTGTTATCATTTCTTGCTTGGTTCTTAGCACAAATCTTACGTCACCAGACTACCTTGCAGCCTCAGCAGAACTGTTCCTAGGGGGGGGGGGAGGGTTCTGGGTCTGATGTCCCAGGCGTCGTAGCTTGGGGGCTGCGGTTGGAAGATTGACAACTTTGATCAAATACTTCACTTTGATTCGGCTATTTTTGCTTATATTTGAGTTGGGAGGGGGCGCTGTAATTAATTTTACACTGGGCACCACATACCCTAAGAAGCGCTCTGATCCCTAGACTCAAAATTTCAGTGAAGTTATGCTAAAAAAAAACCAGAAAAGCTTTTTTTTCCAATTGATGACGAAACCAATAAAGGCTTAAAATAAAAAAAAAGTGTTTTTGGGAAAATAGGATTAACTTTAACCTTAAATTTTTTTTAAAAACAATTTTTAGACTTAAGAAATGTTCGATTTTTTTTAGTCATAAAAGTCATTTTGAGCATTTTCAAATTATTTTTTATCCTTGCCCGAAAACTTCGTATTAATGGAACCTAAGCCCCATTGTGCTTGAGCTAGAACAATCGTTTAAAAAGATGCATAGATAAAAAAACACAGAAACAATTCAAACAAAATCCATAGAAGTCGCTTAAGAATCAGTTTTATTTGATTTTCCTGCTACATCGTGTATAAATATTCTTTGCATGTACAGCAAGCGTGTGAAGTTCATTAATGATTGTATACATCTAGAGCAAAAAAGCCAACTAAAGGCCTGAACGTCATATATTCAGCTTGGTTGTTTCATCTGGGTACAATTGAAATGGTTCTTTCTGGCATGAAGAACTTACATACAAACATTACTCTATCAGTTTTTAATGAAGAAACTCTATTTCAAGCAATTAATGATATGAAGGTAAGGCATGTTTTATCTAGTGTACGCAGTTGCTTATGTATGGTTTTAAAAGGCTCACTAAATCATAGTAAATTGAAATTCTGATTTAAATCTTGAATAGCTCTGCCCCTCGATACAACTCTATGTTTATTCTAAATTATAGTTTTGATAAATCTGCCTAATCAGAATGAGAAAAAAATAAAGACAAATTTGGTTTCAATTCTCTATATTGAACGTCCACTAAATTTTGTGCAAGGCAAAGGGTGTTTTTTTTATGGTTGAAATTTTTTTGGAAAAATAGGAAGGTAAGTTTTCGAGCCGAGATTAGAATATTGGAAGGTACAATGATGGCAGTTCCCAAGCATGGCTTTGATACGTGGGTGCTCTGAAAGACAGAAGAGGATTTATTGGATGTTTTCTAGATGAATTGTCTACAGATTGTTTTAGTTTCCCGTTTGATCGACCGCATTTCAAAGAGTAGGCTATAAAATGTGGTTCTGTACCACTTTCTTGTGCTAAAATGAGAGAAAGATCGAGATGGCTAGGCTGCGTTCTAAATGAAAGATTGCCAAAGATCGTCTTTTTTTGCCAACCACCTATAGCTTAGGGAAAAACAGGTCGTCCCTGAATCTGTCAGGAAGAGGTCGGAAGGAAGGATTTAATGGAAAATGGAACTGTGTAAAGAAGAAGGCTTTGAATAGACTGAGATGGATGAGGAGTATGCGTAGCTGTGTTGGCCTCGGGCACATTGTTTTAGATCATTCGTCGATGACCAGATGTAAAAGTTCTACCCTTTATTAAACACTGTGCAAATCCTCCCTTCTTCTCAGTGCATAACCCAAATGCACCATTTACATATAATCTACCATAAGAGCATTAAATATTTAATTCACGCTGGTTCAAGGTTTAAAGCCTTGAGGGCATTTAGTAAAAGCAACTACAAAAAAAGTTCAAATTTACTTCTTTGTTGTTCCAACTATTACGAAAACATCAATTGGAACGTAAAAGTCAGTTTTTAGTAGGTTTTAGTAACCTTTTATTTAGCCTGGATTGCACTGAGCGTTAGTTCTGAAGAATGAGCGATGATTGTCTAGGCTATCCACTCTTTCTCCTGGTATTTCTCTATGTCCCAAACCATTGCCATACGTTCAAGCAATTTATAGAGCAATGATAGCTGCTACACAAAAGAAAGGCCAATGTCCCTGTCACAAAACCCTCAAATTCTTACTTCTTTGGTGAAAGATCATAGTTCTCTGACTTTTACTTTTTGCATTTTAGGCATCACTTGCTCAAGAACATTGGCTCCATTTTCGCCACCAGAAGAAGAGTACCTTTAGACAGTTGCGTATTTAGGATTTCCGTTCGGGGGGCTGGCACCAGCTAAAAGCTACCGCAAGTCCATAAATTTACCAGCAAGTAATATAACGCTTCGTCAGGCGTCGGCTAATACTGCACCAACAAATAAAACGCAGGAACAGAAGTTGGATATGAAATACTGTGGCTCGAGGGTTAAGAGATCTCATATCGAGTTCTTCACATAGCTGCTCGAGATACGGGTAAAAGACCAAGTCTTTGTAAAAAAAAGGTGTTTCTGAAGAGAAGAATCCCCGACGTAAGCGTCTTAGTATTCATGCGTGTTCCTCAACACTTTCACCTGTCTGGACTGCTTTTCCATAAAAAGAAGGAAAATCTGCTTCCACTAGCTATTTTAATACAGAATTTCATAGATTGTTATGTTCACAGAAATTAGGTAGATGCAAATTTCCTTTGGCAGAGAAACGGACACCCTTTTTCACAAGAATCAGAGGGGAAAAAAGCTGAACAAGATAATTGCTGCAACAAAGTAGTTGGCTTTTGCCATTAGACCTGAGTTGGACTGGTTGCTCACAAAGAACAACGGCACGGAAAAGCTCTAGAAAAGTAAAAATATGCTACTATCATACCTTTCAACTCACAATATGCTACAAAAGTGAAAGTGGTTTTCCTTTTTTCTATGCGCCAGAGCAGAAGTTAGTGACTCAGTTCATTTTTGGGAATAGGAAAAAAAGAACAACACAAATTCTTATAAGTATCCATATAGAATTTGAATTAAGTCCAGCCTAAAGGTCTTCACCAGGGGAAGGTTTAAGCAATGAATGCAAAGCACAATGTGTGTAATTGGTAAATCGATACTGTTTTTGTATATCTGCTTGAGTGCCCTTGTACTAGCCGGACATGCTACTACCTCCATCAAAGCCAATTCCGACAAAATTCTCATGTCTAACCGAAACTCTAAACAGAGTATAATAATCCCCGTTGCAAGACCTATGCAAGACCAGTCAAGTCATTCGCAGTCTTGAAAAAAAACACAAAAAAAAAACTTTTTTTTCAATTTGATGACCTTCATAGAAATGGACGACAAGAACAAGCTGTCTTATGAAGTAACATCACTCATATCATCAGCCAATTTCAAAAAACACTTTTCAATTTTCGTTCTATTCAAAATTGCGTCCAATATGCGTCCCGACTGACATTGCCTGCACTATCGACGACATCATTCTGCACTAGAGGAGATACACATTTCAGGCTTTAGTGGATGATTTCGAAATGTACCCACAATATTGTGTTTCTGCAATCCATCATCAATCACAGCAACCTTCTAAATAGGCTACCCCCTTTTCTCAATACTTTTTGTGAGGAGATCACCTTTTTCACAAAGATCCCGCAGGGCTAATTCACTAAAACCACAATAAAGAATAGCCAGGACAATTGATCTTAAAATTTCTCGGTTTTTAATCCTTTCCTTGTGGTCTTGCATTTTCAATGCTGGTCAATTGGAATGCTTTTTTCTTCTTTTATTTTGATGAACATCGTAGATTTTTTTTTTACATCAATTACAATACGGTATTTCATTATGACAGCGAGAGTATCTTTAAGGTCAGTATATAGCTTCGAGGCTAAGCATCCAAGCATCTCATGTGAGCCTTTATTGGTCTTAGATTCGGCAAATATGAAGCAATGTTTATAGAATGCAACTTTTTGAAGGGCGAAACACCAACCATGAATACTTTTGGAGCCATGCACTTTGAAATCGACGACGTTTTGTCACTATATCCTCGAAACTCCGGTAACCTGTTTCTGAAAATTCATAGTCCTTTCCTGGTTTCCAGTGCCTACAGATTAAGTCCAACTTTTTTGCATTAGAAATCTGGTCACGGTTATCAAAGGACTCCAGACCTACGTCAAGCAAGATGATTATGGGCGCAGTGACTGAGGTGTCTTCTGAATGCTGGTATATTTTATGACAAGGATTATTAATACTTTGGCTTAGAAGTTATTCTAATGTCCTTAGAAAATGTACTGCAAAAGCCGGTTGTTTTTCCGAGATTAAAGCACAAAATAGAACATTTTTCAATGAAATAACCAATAGGTATTTTGCGTGACTCTGTTAATCAGCACTAGTACCGTTTTTTGTTCAAAACCGCCACAGGCCTTCCTTTTAAGTCCTCTTCCCTTTCTGCTAATTTGACTGTTTTATTAACGCAGGAGTTCTGACGCCTTTTTCCTCAGATCATGACCAATAAAACACTGTATTAATATTCTTACTTTCCATTAAAATTCAATTATGTTCTATAACCTCGAATAACCTCCAAAATGGGTTTCCTATTCTATAGCCTCCAAAATGGGTTTTCAATTCTTGTAACATTCACGGCTGCAAAATTGTCAGACAAATTTCATATTTTATTTTATTCTTACATTAATTCGAAGAGGAGACGCGAAAAGAGACCTCAGAGTATCCGTTTTTTTTTCTTTAATGGCCCAAGGAGAAAGGGCTTCGTTACCCAAGGCCCAAGGAGAAAACACAACTATGGTTGTCCATCAATCCGTTCTTGCATATCCTGGGACATCAAAAATCCTCTTCTCTTATTTAATTAAATAAAAAAAACATATTTTTTTCAACTGAAAGTAAGGAACAACATTAAAACTTAAATCAAACAGAAATTATTGCGGATATAAAGGGGTTGCCCCTCTTCAATACCTCGCTCTTTATGCTAAAGTTTGAACTTGGTTCCAATTCCTTAAGAATGATCCCTGAATCACAAAGGCCGTTTAATTAGAATAAATAGCTCTTTAGAAATTACTAAGAAAACTTTAGCGTAAAGAGCAAGGTATTGACGAGGGGGTCAACCCCCCTCACGTACGTAATAATTTCTGTTCATTTTAAGTTTTATTGTTGCTCCTTACTTTCAGTTGGATAAAACTTGTTTTGTTATTTAATTTATGATCGTTTTTTAAATAATGTTGGGAAATCTGAAAACCTCTTTATGGAAAATTCCCTTGCCCCATGAAAAATTTCTACATGAAATGATCCTACCACTTAACACCCTGCCCTAGACCCCTTCCCCTACCAGAAAAAATCCTTCCTGAAAACATCTGTATACTTTCCAATAACTAATACTATATGTAAACAATCGGCAAAGTTCATAACTTGCAGCCCTTCCCCCTGGGACTCTGGGGGATTAAGTCATCCTCAAAGACATCGTTATTAGATTTTTTGACTATGCTGAACAAAATTGGTATCTAAGAATTTTGATCTGGTTACTTTGGGAAAAATGAGTGTGGGAGGGGGGCTAGTTGCCCTCAAATTTTTTTGGTCACTTAATAAGGGCACTAGAACTTTTAAGCTTCCGTTCGAATAAGGCATCTCCTAATATTTTAGGACAACTGGGTTGATACGATCACCCCTGGAAAAAAAAACAAAAAAAACACAAAACAAATAAAGACGCATTCGTTATCTTTCTTCTTGCAAAAATTACAAAATTCGACATTTTTCCAGATAGGAGCTTGAAACGTCTACAGTAGGGGTTTCTAATACGCTGAATCTGATAGTGTGATTTTCATTAAGGTTCCATGACTTTTAAAGGATGTTTCCTCTTTTTTTCGAAAATAAGGCGAATATTCTCAGGCTCGTAACTTTTCATGGGTAAGGCAAAACTTGATGATACTTATATATTTGTAATCATCATAAAATTAGATTCTTTTGATGTATCTATTGGTATCAAAATTACGTTTTTTAGAGTTTTGGTTACTATTGAGCTGGGTCGCTCCTTACTTACAGTTCGTTACCACGAACTATTTGAAGAGGATCTTATGGCACATATTGTTGGTTAAAACGAAAAAAAAATCGTGCGACCTTTTTTTTCAGATAAAGTTTTGAGATTAGAAAGTTAGCGATCATAAAGCAGCCACTTTAATTCTAATTCTAATGTACGTTTTCATTTCACCACATCTTGTCTAAGAAGTTCAAAAATCTTTCTCTTTCTATACGTTTTGAATTTGAAGAAAAAAAAAACGAAAAAAAAACAGTTCGTTACCACGAACTATTTGAAGAGGATCTTATGGCACATATTGTTGGTTAAAACGAAAAAAAAATCATGCGACCTTTTTTTTTCAGATAAAGTTTTGAGATTAGAAAGTTAGCGATCATAAAGCAGCCACTTTAATTCTAATTCTAATATACGTTTTCATTTCACCACATCTTGTCTAAGAAGTTCAAAAATCTTTCTCTTTCTATACGTTTTGAATTTGAGGAAAAAAAACGAACTTCCGCTATGCAGTATAGCTTCTCCGATATACAAACCTACAGCGCCTGCTTTGAATTTCGTAACTTCTCTAAGGTAAAAAGAAAGTTAGTGTATTGCTACGGGGGGTGATACCATTTTGACTAACCGTCACAAGCACTAAACGTCATAACATCTAAAAAGAAAATCCATCAGAACCACTAACCTTCATAAAATCTAAGAAAATTTATATGTTTATTTAATAGTAATAAGTATAAAATAGTTTAAAAACAAATTTCGGCTATATAACTAGTTTGAGGGGTTCTATCCATTTTCGGGCATACAAGACCACACCCATTTCTAGGCCAATCAGAGAGCTACTATTTCTGCTGGGGCTGACGTCAGACCCATATTTCTAAGAATTTCAGCCTAGATTTATGCAATAGCCCCAGGAGGTCTTACCAACCACTCATAGCAACCACAACTAATATAAGGAAGGATTTTCAGTATAATTGATATTAGTGTGAGAATAGTATTCGGTGAGAGAGAACAGTTTGAATATACTCGTTTTTTATTTTCCAAGACATATATTTGCAATAGCGAGTGGTATGTTTACACTATTAGAAGTTAATAGTGGCAGCAGCAGCAGCAATGATACAAGAGTGCCAAACATTGCAGTAGAAATTACAAGAGGATCTCGACTTTGTCTTGAATTAATTAAAAAAAAACTTTCCGAAAAATAAGTTTTTCAAAGAAAAGTAAAGGCCATTTTACGGCCTTTTCTAATGTACACTATTAGAAGTTGATAGTGGCAGCAGCAGCAGCAATGATACAACTTCTAATGTACACTATTAGAAGTTGATAGTGGCAGCACCAGCAGCAATGATACAAGAGTGCCAAACATTGCAGTAGAAATTACAAGAGGATCTCGACTTTGTCTTGAATTAATTAAAAAAAAAAACTTTCCGAAAAATAAGTTTTTCAAAGAAAAGTAAAGGCCATTTTAAACTTAAGCTCAGCAGAGACAATACCTTTTTAAATTAAAACTCAAAACGACCAGAAATTACTATTAAAGAATAAATGAAACCCAAAACGAACAGAAATTAAATAAACAATCCTAGCAAAAACATACAACAAGTAATAATATAAATGAATAAATAGATCTTAAAGCGAGAAATGCTTAGATTGAATATGAAAATCAAGCTTAAAACGAAAAACAATATTTTCCTATTGAAGTATAAATGAAACTTAAAACAAACAGAAATTAAATAAATAATCAATGCAAACAAACATACAATAGATATTAATACAAAATTAATAAATAAATCTTAAAACGATTGAAACTTAAATTGAATATGCAAATCAAGCTTGAAACGAACAAAAATCACTACAAACAAGAGTTTGGATATGACCTCCTTCTCTCATTATAAAAGTTACTGCGTCATTGGCGCTTTGCTGAAAACCAATTTTATGACAAATATTTTCTTTTGTACTTAATATTGAAAATAAACATTAAAATTATAGTAACATTTTGAACTGATGAGCTTTCAGCAATTAATATCATTATACATCAAATATTCAGTTTAATTTATTAGCTCTTTTTAAAGTTGTTAAAGACAAATACAGTTTCACTACAAACAAGTGTTTGGATACTGCCTCCTTTCCTAATTGTAAATAAAAACCAAAAGCCCACTGCGTCATTGGCGCATAACTGAAAATGAATTATAATACAAATATCGTCTATTCCAGTTCTTACAGCCTTGAAAATAAAAATACAATTACATTGAGATAAATTCTTGAAGTGATGGATCTTTCAAAAATTAATATCATTATGCATCAAATATTCAATTTGATGTTGTTTATACTTTCTAAGACTGTTAAAGACGCATTTAGTTTTCAGTAAAGCGTCAATGACGCAGTAGATTTTAGACTTTTACAGTGAGAGAAGGAGGTCATACCCAAACTCTTGTTTGTAGTAATTTTTGTTCGTTTCAAGCTTGATTTGCATATTCAGTTTAAGTTTCACTCGTTTTAAGATTTATTTTTTAATTTACATTAATATCTATTGTATGTTTGTTTGCATTGATTGTTTATTTAATTTTTGTTTGTTTTAAGTTTTATTTATGCTTCAATAGGAAATTTTTTTTTCGTTTTAACTTGATTTTCATATTCAATCTAAGCATTACTCGCTTTAACATCTATTTATTCATTTATATTATCACTTGTTGTATGTTTTTTCTATGATTGTTTATTTAATTTCTGTTCGCTTTTGGTTTCATTTATTCTTTAATAGAAATTTCTGGTCGTTTTGAGTTTGAATTTTAAGAGGTATTTGTATCTGCAGAGCTTAAGTTTAAAATGACCTTTATTTTTCTTTGAAAAATTTATTTTTCGGAAAGTTTTTTTTTAATTAGTTTTTGTTCGTTTTTGATTGCTAAAAATTTCAAGTTTTGAAAAATTCCTTATTTCAAAATCAAATATAAAGAAAAATCAAATATTCATCATATATTCATTATATAAATGTATTTTCACTGCGATGAACTTCCCGAGGGCTAAAATTGGACAGAGATCGGTGAGGTCGTTGATTATATACTTGCTTGATTTTATCTAAATCATGAATAAAAGCAGCAGTATTTTTCAGGATACAATATCTCAAAATTAATATAAATTAATGGTCGAATCGTTCTTACCAATTGTTCGGCCAATGCAGCCTTTATCGGACCATGACTATGATAGAGCTTTGTATTATATTTCAATAGATCCTTTTCCACATGTGGATTAACAAATTCGCTACCACCATCACTTTGAATTTTTCTATAGCTATCTTGTTCAAGAGCACTTTCTAAAGCCCGAGCAACTTCAACACCTCTCTTTGATCGCAATGCAATAGCATATGCATAGCGACTAAAGACACTGATTGCCACCAGAATATATTTGTAGGGTGTATTGTGATGCCTTTGAATCTCATCTACAGTTAAAATATCTGCTTGCAATATATGCAGTGGGAAAAAGGCTTCAGTTTGTCGATAATGATTGCCACGAACCCTATGATTTCGATGTAGAATTTAACTCCGCTAATTTTCTAGATACTCTTTTGCATTTTTTAAAATGTTGACACTGCCACTGCCAACAACTTTAGAAAGTGTTGTGGGGGAGCTTAGACTTCCCACTTCACAAATATTTTCATAAACATGTTTTGAAACTTCATCAATTTTGAACACAAACATATAGTGTAATGACCGCTACCCTTTTAAGGATGGTTGTTGTGAGGGTGAGTTGATATCAATACGTCTCTGCTTTTGTCTATCCACCACCGGTGCTATCAAATCATTGCTGCTGCTACTACTAGGAGTGCTAGTATTTTCCAAGATTGATTTCAAATCTTCTTCTTGTTCTTCTTCTTCTTCTTCTTTAAATGGTGTCGGTGTTGTTGTTAGAGGACTGGCACTACTACATTCCTTTGATTTCATTAGAATTTGCTTATTGCTAATAAGACTTTTGGGTAAGTTTGATGTATTTAGAAATCTGTATAGATTATTGCCAAATGATAAAAGTCCTTTACGATTTTTAACCATATCACAAATGAAATCAAGTAGATTATAAAATTTTCCCTGAATTATAATTCGTTTCCCTGCGCTATCGACTTGAACTTGACGATCATCACTTTCCAACATGAGATATTTTAATACTCTCTTAATCTGTTCACGAAATGTGTGTGGCAGTAGGTTTCCAATAGTTGTCACTATTGAATTCAATTCCTTCTCCCTTGATTGTATTGATGCAGTATCTTGAAAAGATGTTTCCTTTTTTTTGGGGGGGGGGAGGATCAGTGAAACTTACATTGACGGGTTTCTCACGATAGGGTTTATTTTTGTCCATGCAACGAAGTGCATCTTGAAGTAAAACTAGCTTTTTATCATCGGCAATATTTTCACCATTAATGAATTTACTTAGATTGCCCTCAAAGTTTTCAATTGGTGAAAGGACGGGTTCTATTGGGGTCAATTTGTAGGGTTTAGCCATCTAGAGAAAACTGTTTACAAGTCTTTATTGAGATTATTGGCAGTAAAACTGTAAAAAAGCTACCGCCCGCTTGAAGGAAACGTTTTTCTTTTAAAATCTTTTCATTTGTTTTTGCAAGCCAAGGCACGTACAGTGGAACGATGTTGCTTTGTCTTCTGTCTAGCACCTTCAGGTAACTGTACATTACCCTCGGTTAAATTTAAAAAAGTACAGATATTAGATTAATAAATTCTTCGTGAACACGATGTTTGAGCATGGCCTTCCTAAGTGGTGGTTTTGAAGTGCTTAGAACGGAAAATAAGTGTCTATTTTCATGTGGTTTCTTTAGTGTCACGATGGCAACTAATAGCATTTTTTACTGTTCACCGGAAGATATACAGTAATTTCATTGTCAAAAATATCTGTAGCTACCCGCAAATCCTAGGGTGTATTCTGATTAAGATCCAACAGAATGTAGCCGTAGGGTTTATTTGTTGCCTAACTGTACGCTGAAAGTAGAAGTTTTGGAGCACCGAGATATATTTGTTTATTGAGAGTAATTAGAGAACTTGAATCACGAACAACCCTGTAGATAATATATTAGGTACAGTTCAAAGCAAGGGTTCTCATACACTTGCTGTAATGAAACAGATTTTGTAGAACTAGGATTATGGAAATGTGTTCATGATGTGAGCGAACAGTAAACAGCTGTAGAATTTCCTGTGACCATTGTTCAATGGATTCAGCTAAATCATCAATAATCAGCCAAGCGTTTGGCTCAATACTATTGAAAACATCAAGTCCCCGTATGAACTGTACGGGCATAGATGAAGCAGCAGCGATAGCTTTCATTTGGTCATATGACTCTTGCGAAACACTATAGCAATAGTAGATTTTTTTCAGTTTTTCCAAAAATTTTTTATCACAACTTTAAATTATGTTAGCTAAAAGAGTTATTTTCCCTGACATCGACGGACCACAGAAAAAATGATCTGAATGGTGTTTTAAATTGATACATACTGCTGTTGATGCAGTTGGACTATAACTAACTGTAAAACATACTTGTCTAATGAATGGACAATAATAATAATTTCACCTAGTCAGCAATAGCAGGAACAGAAGTCTACCTAGTACTAGGTATTCAATAAAAAACAGAACATAAGACAACCTGGAATCATATTTTCTTTTATTAGCTTTTTTTTACAACAATCAATAAAGACAGCAAGAACATAACAGAACAGCAACAATTTAAGAATCATATTTCCTTTGATTAGCAACACTTTTCTTACAACAACGAAAACAAGTATTTAAAATATTACATACACTTAATATCACTTCAGTAAAAGCAGCAATAGCAGCAGCACATTTGAATATTTATGTGCTAAGAGAATAGAATAGAAAAAATCAACACTATTTACAACATTTAAAAGATGAGAATCCCCCCACACCCTGGGGGCCAGAGGCCAGACCGGACTGGGGCTGGAAAGCACGGATCCCACCCCGGAGAGGGTCAAAAGTCAGGCCTGGAAAGCGTGGGGAGGCCCGCTGTGGTGGGGCCCAGGGCCGTGCCAAAAAAATGAATATAATTCTGTCTTATATGCAATAACACCTAAATGATATTCGAATGGAATATATATTAGAGGGAAATCATTGTCCTCCACCCACCACCCACCAAGTAGTAGTATTTTTGAATTTATTGTAATTTATCCATATCGAGTTGTTTTCTATAATCCATACATTCAACTCAATCTGAAATACGGTAGTGTCCATGGGGGAGTATCCTCACACTATCCTCACGTACATAGACCTTATAGGATATGCATGACATGGCATTATTTTCTACTCTAACAGTATAGTTATTAAATTGTAGAGAACGAATTGCCATTACTTTTGCTCTTGGCACTAACCTACTTTCCACACAGTTTCTATAGACATTCGTGTCGAAATTATTTTTAACATAGTGTGTAGTCACCCCTTTGCACGCTTGTTTTGTATCCTTATTGTGTGTTTCCACACAGTGTACTTTCGAACCGGGGAACACCCCTTTGGATATTAAATCGCTCCCCTTCTCCAACTTTAACATCAACTGATTTGGGGCCTAGCATTTCACCAACTCAGGATAGATGCTCTCATCCCAATTCGTAAAATCCGTACGAGAGCTAATTCGTACGCCTTTTTCCAAATCGTTCAATAAATTCTCAGTTTTAACTTTTAACAGGATTGAATCCGTGTCTCCATAATACACTTGAAATTCCTCCTCCCTTGGTTATTGTACCTTACACGGAATAACAACATTAGTGTCTTCGAAATTTCCAGTGCCGAACTGCCACCCGCGACATTTTTATTCAGAACGACATTTCTTTTTTTTCTATGTAGAAGAACCATATTCGAGTCCTGTAGAGCTGTTTCGTTCGCTTTCACACATTTTCCCAAAGACTGAATTTAAAATAAGTTTATAGATTTCTTTTTCAACTTTACTTTTTGCCTGTGAACGTTTACTGAAAAACATGTCAATAATCGCTTTTAAATAGGGTTTCTGATCAAATTGCAGGGCTCTGTGTATCTTTATAACCCTGAAACCTTTGGTCACCTTCCACCGTCATAGTACATGGTGAACAACGATATTCTGTTTCGGTTCTAGGTCAGCAACTAGTTTCTGCTTGGAGGGGGTCCAATTCACACCCATATCTTCGACCAAAGACAAATTGTATGGACTCAAAGAGTCCTTGGTCACAGGTCTATTTACACACGAAAAAACAACATCCTTTACGGAGTCGTGGAGCTCCATTGGTATGACACCGTCAATTTAAAAACAATCCTTGGGGACCATTGAGGACCGGTGGCTTCCTTGACAATGTGAATGTCGGGAAAAATCCATGGCACAAAGATTTTCAAGCCATTTGTAATTGCCAAACAGTAAACAGTAGCGAGACATTGCCGAGGAGTACAGAGAATTCATGTCTAGAAAAACAGTATTGGATTTTACACCGTCGAAAGAGTTTTGTCCAGTTGGATCAGTTGTAATGACGTGGTCCCCGTGAAAAAAATATACCCCCTCAGAGATCTTTCTACAAATAAGTGTTTGTCTACATGGGTGATCAAACCTATTTCTCCCTTACTGATTTTTAGAAATAAATCCATCACCAGGTGTGGAGTTAAAAAATAAAAGCCAATGTCCAAGCCAAAGTCTGAATAGATTTGGTCTGTGTTCTTGCAGACAATATCTATAAGAAGTAAAACATCAGTTGCCAAGTACATTTTACAATAATCCCATCCGTTTTTACAGTCCCCCGTATCCCAAACCCTCTTTGCAAATTCATAGTCATCGGCAGTTCACTGACTATCGGTAAGTGAATTATAAAATGCTTCAATGCGGGGAAGTTTCTCCTCACTTTACCTCGAGCTAGAGTAGTAATAATCATACGCACATATGCCTTTACAAGCTATTAAATCATATATTTCATTGTCTGGAAAGCGTTGTTTAAGCAGATGGAAACTATCAAAATTGTCACTTTTCTGCACTTGAATTAATTGGCTGAGATATTTGGGAAAAAATTATATGAATCTAAAAAACGGATTTTATTCCAGCAAATATGCCCATTGTCCAATGTTTTCCACTTGAATTCTAAGAGCAACAGCTTCTTAGCTGGTTTGGGTATAATATTATACGTAAGTGACTTATCTACCCAGGCGTTATCTACAACTCCCTCCCTGTGAATATGTGCCAATCCAGGTTAAAAAAAATTTCAAGACATAATTTGAATTGTGGATAAAAACCTGTATAAAGTACTGTTGACTTACGTTTACATTGAACGATTGATGTGCCACGCCACGAAAGTTACTACCCCCTGACTATATTTCCTGCAATAAATCATCATGGTCACGGACTTTCCCCTTCCCCTTAGCCCTTTTACCCTAGTCCCTTTCCCCTTAGTCCCCTTTTCAAATACCTCTTTACATACCCAACATACTTTCATATTTTTATTTGCCGAGCAATCCTCGGGTGAGAGAATCATAGGATAATGTTTGTGTTGCAACCGGGAGATTGTCTTAGTTGCTGTGACGATTAATTTAGTCAAAATTTAGTCAGGCTGTGACCTTACATTCATTCTCCTCCAATGTCTCAACTATTTCTAACATGGCATAAGAGACTGCAACAGCTTGATGCTCTTTGATATGATTTGAATTTTGTGGATCGTTCCTATCTGTGAGTTTAGCCTCGCAGTTCAAACTGATTTTATCACTTTGCATAAGTGTGTTTTGATAATTTCTATACAATAAAATTGCGCAATCACCGGTGACTGTATCCACAGACTGATAGCCATGCCGTTTACAGTGTTTCATGTGATTCTGTATCTTTAATTCTGTCCAAAATCTAGACAAACCCAATGGACAATAGTAGCGTACCCCAAGTGTTTTTCCCTCCCCCATAAACCTACTAAAATCCATAATTGGATTAAAATGTCCGATTGAATCAGGTTCAGTAGGTGGTGTGTACAACAACAAAACCCAGTGCTTCACTGATTCAATCGATGGAGCTCTTAGTGGAAATGTCACTCCCTTCTTACTACTACGCACTCCCTGTTCAAATTCCGTTTCATATTGTAGCACTGTAACACCAATCTTTAAATACACGCTTTCCCGTTCAAATGTATCTATTCCTTTGAGCGTTACAGGAAATTTACCTGTCAGACGACTGAAATCTAATCGGGGGAAATCTGATCCCTCCCTCCCATTGGCAGCCCAATTGTCCAAATTTCTCTTAGTAGCATTATTTTATAGAGGTCGGAAAGCCGCTATAAAAAATGCGTACATGAAACACTTTTGCCCTGACTCGAAATAAATTCGTTGCACGCCCTTGCACCCTTATAAATCAGGTGTATATTTTAAAACTATTGATCTCTCAGACGCCCCTCCCACCCCTCCTCTTAAAATAAAATATTTTTTAAATTTGCATATACTTACACTTATATTTTCAACAAATAAAACCACAGAACCACTACCCTTCTCATTATAAGTGTCCAATTTAGTGAAAACACTGTTTACTCATTCCATAAAAACATTCTCAAAATTTCCCAAATGTGGGTGAAAGGCTAGCAATTCAGTGGGCGCGAAATGGCAATAGACTTCATCGTGATTTTCATTTAAATAGAATATTTTTAATGCTAGTGAGGCCTTTATGCTGTTTCGACCTCCCCACACCTGAATTTGTTGTTCAAGAAATGCTCGAAGCTTCTCTGCATATGTATGGATAATATTTATTGTGTAAGTTATAATATTCCCCGCAATTAAAATGATTATCATTAAAAGGATCCCCAAATATTGCTGTAAAAATATCTATTGTATTCAAGAAAGAAGTTGTTAGATGAAATTCCGGTAGTGCTGGTGAGATTTGCATATCACCGTCACCACTACCACTACCACCAACCCTACTCTGTTCAACCTCAACACTAGGGTTGGAGCGTGGAGTGAAATCCCCTAGTTCGCTTAACATAGCCTCGAGCGTGTTCGGAATATGTGAATCAGACTAAGCGAATTTATTTTCTTCTTCTTCAATTAAATTTGGTTGAAATTGGGTTATGTCCGTTAAATGTTTTGGGGAGGGTTCTCATTTAACTCTCTGGTAAAATTATCTAAAATTTGTGAAGTGTTAAAGCTTAGCCAACCAAAATCGCCCTCTGACATACCTTGATCTGGTTGAACAGAACTAACTTCTATGCCATGTTCAACTGTACTAGGGACTACATCGAATGAATTGTTCTTTTAAAAGTAAAATATTCTTTTAAAAAGTTATATGACCAATCGTGGTCATCAATAATGTTAGAAGGTGTATTTTATAAACTATCACTACCACCACCATAACACTTCCATAAGAATTTACTATATCGTTCAAGATCAATATCGTCGACAGCTGGTGTTTCAGTGACCTGATTGTCATGAAACTCTTTTGGCGGTTCAATTAAAGCTGTCTCCTCAATGAGGTCATGTAATTCTTGACATATTACATGAGGCGAAGCAGGTAGTGGCGATATGTCATCCGTTATAACCTATAAGGAAAATAGCTTATTTTCAAAGTGCCTAAATAGCTCTTACTTTATAAGAGTCAAAAAATGTATAAAACAGTGACTCTGATCATGACTATAGTAAAAAAAAGTATTTTGGAATTAAATCCACATTTTTAAATCTAGGTATATACTTTGAGTTTCATGACTTCAACTTTTCACATACATAATCCATTTTTTATTTTATTGGAACATTTTATAAGTAATTTTGCATCTTTTTTGCTCAATGGAAATACTTTTCAAATATCAAATTCCTATAAGCAAAATAACGATTCTTAGATGAAAACAATTTACTTAAAAGAAAAAAAATTGTATGCTAATAGGTCACTGTCGACCCCAATCCCCCTTCAGCAAACGTAAATTGAATTATAATACTTATAAATTTGTTATAACTTTCCTAGTTTTCTTAGAGAATTATCTACTAGAAGGAAAAATAATAAAAGCAGCGCATTCATCGCTCTCACTAAAATAGTGAAAATCATAGCATGTAACATACTTAATAGCGGCACTATTTTGCAATAAATAGCCAAAATTTGCAATGTTCATAGTTTTCTAATGTACTCAAAATGGAAAACAAATATCATATGAAAACATTCATCATAAGCACCGTCTATCCCCATTCCCCATCTCAGAATTGATATGATTTACTCTATAAAATTTGACTGGATTAAAAAAAATTATTTTTTTTTCTGTGAAACCATTTCTGTCATAATTCATAAGGATTTAGCAAAGGCGGATGTACTTCAAAGGACTCAATAATTACCACCTGTTTATCGGGGAGATTAAATCACTCTGTAGTCTTAGGGTCAAAAAGGATTTATTTCATTTCAAAAAATGTATCATTAATGACTGGTAGCCTTTTTTCGAGAAATATCAATAAAATTTAAACTTACATTAATCACATCTACATATTGCGAGGACATCGATTTCATTGCTACTTCACATTCCTGAATGCAGGGTCGTGCGTTAGGAGTGATGTCATACTAGCCGTTAATGGATGGTGGGGCATTTAAAATTGCAGAAGATCGTGTCCTTTTTACATTTTCCATCCCTGCCTTCTTTTCTGGAGGAGGTATGCATTCTTCAAAATTGTCCTTGACAAGAAATTAAATTATAGTTGTGGTTTTCATGTAGAGTAAAAGACGTAGCGAAAAAGCCAAACAAATGTCAATGAAAAAACCGAGTCAATGAAAAAAAGAAGAAAAAGACTAAAATCAGGAATTAAGGGAGATAAAATTGACAAATTTAGATAGTTTGGTAGGCTACGGACTCACAATATAACCTTCCGAATCTTATACGCTCTAGAAACGATGGAATTTAAATACATACAGAATTAACGGTTAACGATGTTATACCTCCCATCCCCCAATGTGCAAATATAAAGCCCAAATTTCTTTCTCAACTACTATATTTTCATCCTATTTTATTTCATTTGCCAAACTTGACTTCTTTCGTGTGTCGGATATAATGCATTTGTACATAATTTCTTTCAGAAAAAGCCTTTAGAAGAGAATGATACAAAAAAGAAGCATTAAAGTCATGTAGATATTATAGAAATTATGTTTCTAAAAACAGAATTAAGGCTATAACCTAGAATTAAGGGGGATAAATTTCATTTTTAGCTAGGCTACAAACCCCATCATATAACCTTCAAAACGCTATAAACTCTAGAATTAAGGACTATGTAGTTATAAAAGGCTTGTTAACACTGTCCCCGTATATAAGCTTAAAATTAGATAAATAAGCTTGTTAACACACGCACACATCCTCAGTTTATAAGCTTAAAATTTACATCAAGCAACATTTTCATTGCTAGCTAGCCAGGCTAGTCTACACCCCCCCCCCCCCCCAAATATATTAGTTCAGAGTTCATAGTGAATGTATATGTCATAAATTGGATATTATCAAACCAGTAAGCTTTTTCAGTGAATTATAATCCCAGTGAAGCTATTGGATTTCGCAATATTTGTCAAAGGATTATAGTTCCTGACCTATGATAAAACCTTTGCTTAATCTGCTAACCTAGTTTCTGGACATTTATTTATATTTTGTAAAAGTGGTATGAACTTGAAATTTTTTCACTGATAATTTTGGAGGTTAGCCATCAAGCAGTGTGATTTTAAATAAATAGGACATCTGATATTTAGAGGCATTTACGCTACAATTGAGGTGGGGAAAGAAAAGTGAGCAGAGGGGGGGGGGGGTGGAGAGTTGTTAGCAAGAGCCGTGGTACCCGCTGGGCTCGCCCCTGAAATTGCGGGGACAAGGTAGACAGCCTTCAACGCTTCACTTACTTTTCTTGCAAGGTAACCACCAGAAAAATAGTGAATATATAGTTCAACCCTTAAATATCTGCCTAGAATTCGATATTATTAATTATCAAAGAAATTGGTGAATGTATTTTGGACTTAATCCAAATTAATGAAATGAAAACTGTGCTGGTATTGAACCCAGTTTTAAACTTTGTATCTAGATGCATGACAAAGGGTATTAAGACTGATATGTTCGTTAACAAAGGAATGGAGTTTTTCGATCAAAGGAATGGAAGCCAAAAAAAACCGAGCAAAGGAATGGAAGCCAAAAAACTGCTGTGGACTTACTATGAGGTTGAACTCGGATATGAAGAACGATTACGCGAATGCAAAAAAGACTGTGATAACTTGACGGATATCGCAAAAGCCATATGGCGCTGTGCTAAGGACGGTAAAGAGCTTCCGACTTTCGTTATTCTCGAACCGGAGTCTATTCCCACGTGTGGTGACAAAATTGCAGTCTGTATTACTACCAAAGTGAATGAAATGACGAGAAAAATGGACAGTGAGCTGCAACAGTTTTCCCACAAGTTAGATACTCTGAACAATGGTTTAAAAATTATTGCTGATTCCAAGAATCAGCCTACAGCCTCATCGTCAGTATCTAAAACACCAAATATGGAAAAACAGCTATTTTCGGTTGTCGTGAAAAATGCCTCCTGAGTTAGACGATCCAGGAAAGCGTAAGGCCTTTATAACAAGCTTGGCACCGGGTGATACAACATTAGCGGATGCAGTGCTCAGGCGGAAAAATAAGGAATGGCAACTGTCAGTCTCTTCGAAGCAGGCCGCCGAAAAAGTCTCGGCTGCCCTCAAAATTAGCCATAAAATTGACAATCGACTTGTTAATTCCCAGTTCATCGGTATAGTGAAACGTCTCCCCAGCAACGTGACGGAGGACCTTCTGAAAAATCTGTCAAAAGACTGTGAAAAAGCAATCAAGTGTGGCAATTCGCAAGCGTTTAAAATGTATTACCCCTCTAAAAGTGCTTTGTCCGCTGCCTTAACGAACCCGGTTAAAATTGGTTTCGAACTATTCCGTCTAAAGGAATTCTGCTTTTTGCCTCGAAGGTGTTATCGGTGTCATCATGTGGGGCACATAGCGGCGGACTGTAAGGAAGCTGAAACTTGTAGCCGCTGTGGAGAAACTGGCCACACAAGCTCCCCTGAGAACCCTTGTCAAAATCCTACTCGGTGCCTGAATTGCAATTCGACTAGGCACACATGTTATTACTTTGCCTGTCCTGATAACAGAAAAAACTTGAAAGATGGATCACGCTCCCAAAATGTGTAATATTCTGTCTTGGAATATAAATGGGAAAGCACTTGAGAAAACAGTTCTGCTTGATACTATGAGCCTAACAAATGAAGTAATTTGTATACAAGAGCACCTGCTTTCCGAGGACAATACTAACCTGCTCTAGTTCTCAAGTTCACTCCAGTGTTTTATTCGGCCAGCTGAACGTGTGAAATCCAGATGTCGGCCATCTGGTGGTTTAGCCACTTTGGTGAGAAAGTCTCTTCAGGCTGAACTTTTAGCATCAAGTAAACACTTCCTCGCTGTTAAAGTTCGCGATACTGTGATAATAAACGTCTATCTTCCTACTAATTATAGATCTAGCCTCTCGGACAGAAGTTTCATGGGTGCATGTACTCAGTTAAGCCGTTTCGTGAAGGCTCAAATTCCTGGGAATACAAAAGTTCTATTAATAGGGGATTTCAACTGTGACCTACTTAATACCGAATCTGAAAGGACTCAAATCGTTATAGGTTCCCTTCCTGATCAGTTAAATGTCGTTGATAAGGACAAAGCTTACACATTTATCAGTGTTTCCAACACCGTCTCAAATCTTGACCATGTGTTAATGAACTTCCCGGTGAGTGACGAAGAAAAAGTTGCAGCTGATGGTTCTTACTCTGACCATTTGCCTTTGTCATTGTCAATAACACTGGACTGTCCAAAATTGTCGGGTCCGTGCAAGTCCCAATGGAGAGTATACAGTGACTGGAAACAAGTGTCGAATGATCTCTTTGCGGCTACTTCTGGGGATATCCTGAGTAAAATAAAAGTTCCCTTCCATCTGCTGCAGAGAAATGCAAACTCGTATTGCAGTGAAAGAGAAATACGTCTGCAGATAAACATGTACTGTGCAGATATATCGCATGCTCTGAGTATCGCGGAGATTTTAGCAGTTCCTGTGAAGCGCATCCGTAATAGATCACAGGTGAAAGGGTGGTTTAGAAATCCGGAGCTAGCGGCGGCTTGTGCGTCGGCGAAGCTATGGCTGAAAGTTTGGCATGATAGCGGGAAGCCACAAAGTGGAATAGTGAACGAGATTCAAATCCATACTAAACGAAAGTTCAATAAAGCGTTAGATGCCCACCGTGCAACCCTCAAAGAAAATTTTGTGTAAAAGCTCAGTAAGAATCCAAACCTTATTTGGTCGCTTCGGTCTAAGCCTGAAGAAGCCAAGCCTACGTCTAATATTTCTGCTAATCAGTGGAGTGCTTACTTTGAGTCCGAGTTCAAAGCGCCTGATCCAGTTCTGCAGTCTAATTACGAGAATGAGCTGGCTTCTATGCTTACCGACACCTTCGACGATTTCTCAGTGTCACCGGTCACAATTTGCCAGGCCGTTAAAAAGCTGAAAAAGGTATGCTCAAAAGGCTGCGATAGTATTTGTGCTCTACATATTTCTTTAGGAGATTATGTTCTTTACCATCATATTGCCCTCCTGTTTCAGATGATTTTGGCACAAGGGATAGTCCCGAGTTGCTTTAGTCTGGGTATGGTTATACCAATATTAAAGAAAAGGAAGCCAGCCGAACAGCCTTCTTCGTGTCTGCCAGTAACGATATCTTTAGTATTTTGTAAACTATTCGAGATTGTTTTGTTTGATCAGATTTATGATAAGTGTGAGATGTCTCCGCACCAGTTTGGTTTTCGAAAAGGCCTCGGGTGCACCCATGTACTTTATCTTCTTGCTAACATATTACTTGATGCTCATCTCTCGCGAGAAACTTTGATCTTAGGTCAGTATGATGTCAGGAGAGCTTTTGACTCTGGGATTCATGCCCAGATTTTGGTTGAGCTGTGTAAACGAGGCGTGCGTTCTTCTATTGTAAGGTCACTACGTGATATGTATAGGAACCTCAAGCTTCGTGTTCGTTTGCAAGATGGTGAGCTTAGTGGGGAGATATCCGTACATAAGGGAATTAAGCAAGGGGCTATAACGTCTCCTACTTTATATAGTAACAGTGTTAATGATGCACAACAGGTTATCTCTCCGAGTTATATTTGCAAGCATGTTGACTTGTCACTTCTGGGTTTTGCAGATGATCTTTTAAATCTGTCTCGGTTGCTTTCTTCATTAGAAAATAATTTCTCGCGTCTTGAAAAAAGTTATGCTGATATTGGTTTGCAGTTTAATGTAGAAAAGTCTGCTGTTTTGTTTTTTAATTGCCCTGAAGATAATGCTACAGTCAGGCTTGGTGGAATTACCGTAACACCGTCTAGTCACATTACGTACCTTGGCCTCCCGATTGGTCGTAATCTTCGAGAGACCCAGTCTTTGCTTATTGAGCACCTTTCTAAAAAAGTGCGCATTGCCTATGCGGGTGTTGTCACTAGCCGTCGCAATTCAAGCCGTAAATATTTGGCTCGTCTTTATAATGCAGTAGCTTTGCCTCATGTCTTGTACCTGTCTCCTTTTTGGAAGCTCCTGAGTGCACGAAACAAGAAAGACATAAGGTCGGTATTTTTCAAGTATGCCCGATATCTTCTTCAAGTGCCGCCTTTTGTTAGAAACCGCCGTATTGCTGTGAAATATGGAATTGTTGAGCCTCTGAGTGCCGTGGAGGAGGTAATTCAGAGTTACGTGAAAAACTAGAGCTCCTGGATCACGAGTGGGCCCACCTTCTCAAATAGTTGTGTTATTATGTAGTTCTTTCTGTTTGTATTTGTTTTTCTTGCCAGTTTTTGCTTTTACTTTCTTTTCTAGTTTGTGCTCTGTCTTTTTCTGTTTATTGTAAGACAGGTTATTAATAAAATTCATTCAATTCATTCATTCATTCATTAATTTGATAAAAAATGCTACCTGGGTTACATTTAATATATGCTATGATTTACCTTCCACCCCTAAAATGTGCACACACATCCTGAGCTTATAGACCTAAAATTTACATCAAGCAACTTTTTCATTGCTAGCTAGCTAGGTTAGCCTACGCCCCCAATAAATTAATATGATCAAAGAAACAATGCTACCAGGGTTACATTTAATTAATGCAATGCTTTACCTTCCATCCCCCAATGTGCAAATATATATACCCCAAATTTGTTTCTAAACTATTTTCATCATTTTCTTTATTTTATTAACCAAACTTTTTTTTTTTTGGTGCGTCTCCATATAATGCAACAGTACCGAAATATCTCAATTAATTATTTATAAAATAAACTTACAGCATATAATTGCTTAATAATATCTTCAATACTTTCCATATTATCAAGCGCTTATCCTTCAGTACTTAAAAATGTTTATATAAAAACTGTTATATTAAGCCAGATGTATAATACACTTATACAAATGATCCTAGAGAAGCCATATTAATATAAAATTGTGTAACTTAATACGTAACCTAACCTAAGTACCTTTTCCCCCCTAAGCCCCAAAAAACTAAAGTTTTAAAATTTTAGATGTTATGACGATTAGTGGTTCTGACGGATTTTTATTGTCGATGTTATGACGGATTTTGTAGACGAAATGACGTTATTGCTCCTGACGGTTAGATGTTATGACGCCTTCCCTTGCTATGGTTAGGATTTGCAAGCACTATTTAATTAGAATTTGAAGGGATATAAGGTATTCAAACCGTTGTGAGGTTTTTATGTTTGCCAACATAGTTGACGATAATTGTAATCTACACCCTATAGAAAAGTCATCTCGACGATTAGCATCAATGCAATGCTGATTATAGTTCAACCTTTCTCGGGCATTTAAAATCGTCATAATAGGAAAATGGCGTATAAAGCTTGATAAAAAAGCTAATCATTAATAATTCCTTTGACTAGAATGGTTTTTCCAGGAGTGAGATGAGTCGAGCACTGTCAACCCCTCAACAATTGGAACAGTAGGAATCAAAGCACCATTTCCATCATTTACGCGCAATGTTTTTTTAAAAAAAATACTAAAGAGTTGTTGAGAGTTTTGTTTTGCCACTAAAATACATAACAATATGTATAGCATTTTCTTTTCAAATATTAGACAATCACGTCGAGTCAAGTACTATTAGTGAAGCTTTCGCAGCTTTCTAACGTAATCTCGATAGTATGAGAAAAGACTAGCCGGAGACTTAAGCATATGGATGGAATGACTGAGGAAATGACATTTCTTGGCTAAGAACATGACAGAGATTTTTAAAGTACAGAAACTAGACCTAGACAGATATATATATATATATATATATATATGATATGTAAACGGGAGAAATTTTATTGCTGTACATTATCTCCAATATATTATTAGAGTATACAAAAAAATCAAGGGGACTACTAAGGGCATGGCAGTAAACCCTTAAAAAATTTCTTTGAAAATATCGGGGGAGGGGGGCAGGACTCCTGATCTAAGCACGCCTCTGCCTCTAGAAGTACTTTAGCAGTATTCCCTTTAACTTCTTCCCTCCCTGATTACAGAAGAAAGAAGTTTGATGACTGATATAATAACATAGCCATGTGGTGGGCTCAAAACGTCCTTTTGTAGCAAACGAGAAGTGAAACATCTTAGTAGCCTGACGATATATAAATTTATACGCGACTTGTTAATGGCTGCTGTTATGGAGCTTTCCCATTGTTTAAAATCAGAACAGTAATTTTTTTTGAAAAAATTAGCTCCTATCGGTCTGACTATAAATGATAAAGAACGTGATCAAATTGTTGTTTAGTCTTCCATCGAAATTTTTCCCAAGCCGGTGCATGGGCTTCTGATATGGCTGATCAATCTTTCTCTTTCAAGCTGTGCGTATTTTTAGCTGGTAAATTAGATTTTTTAATTTTGCTCATTTGCTTCCTGTTTTGTGAATACCTTTCATTTTCTAGCCCGAAGTTGCGTTTCTTAATCAGCCACAAGTAGCTTCAATTGCTAACACTGACATTGCAGAACGACATGATCTATCATCAATTCGCTGTGTTATATCTGGGGGACAGTTTATTCCACCTGAAGTTGAAAGAATGGTCCGCCAAAAAATGCCCAATTTAAAGACATTCTGTAAGGTAAGGTCCGTCAATGCGAGCAATTCTTAATAAGCTTTTATATATTGTTCTTGGTTTAACAAAAATTTTGCTTTTTAGATTTTGACTCATTTCATTAATTCTGCGTATTCCATCAGCCTATTTCAAAATTAATTATCACTATGAGAAAAATTTTGAGCATTCGTTAAAATTATGGTAATTTTGTTGTTTTCAATCATAATTGTTCGTTTGCTGAATATTTTTAAAATTCACATTATTTTTGTATCTATGCCTACAAAAATTAAATGTAGAAACTATCAGAAATAATAAACTTTGATTTTGACAAATAGCTTCAATTGCTAATACTGACATTGAAGACCGACATGATCTATCATCAATATGCTGTGTTATATTTGGTGGTCAGTTTGTTCCACCTGAAGTTGAAAGAATGGTCTAAGTTTATATATAATGTTCTTGGTTTCCCAAAAATTTTGCTTTTGGTTTTGTCTCATTTCATTAGTTATGTGTATTCCAGCAGCCTTTTTCAAAATTAACTACCTTTATGAGAAAAATTTTGAGTTTTCGTTAAGATTATCGTAATTTTTTTGTTTTCAAACCTATTTGTTGGTTTGCTGTATATATTTAAACGCACATTATTTTTGAATCTATGCCTACAAAAATTAAATGTAGAAACTGTCAGAAATAATTCACTTTGATTTTAATCATATTTTTGAAATAATAACATATTTTTTGAACAGTTACTTTAAAGAATTCCAATTTGAGGAATTTGGCACAACAAATCGTTAACACTTTTGTACAAATGTTTTTTTTTTTAAAGTTTAACCAAACACAAGACAAACACCAAACATTATGATAAACAAAAAAGATTTGTAGAAAATTTACTTTAAAAAAGAGAGATAATCCTAAGGAGAAAACCTAGATAAATGGACGGATATAACATATCATGCTTCAAGTTCTTAGTAGGCTGGAGTCATGAATTTGTCATAAAAATGACCAAACACAAATCTTGCTCAAACATAACGGACGCTAACCGGCAATGGCAATTACGATATTAAAATACCCAAATTTAAATCGATTTGCAAAAAGCTAAGGGAAGAAGTTGACCACGTTAGTAAAACACATGTTTTTTAATGGTTTAGTTTTTCTTTATATTAAGTTTGTGTTTATATTTTGTTCATTTTTGGTCTTATATATTTCTTTAACGTTGGTTTTTAGTATCGTTATTATCATTTCATCAACGTTTAAACGTAAGAATAATAGTAACCACAATAATAGTAAGTAATGTGTCAATTTTCTCTCCAAATAATGTCTATAGTGGGTCTAACTTATAAATGGGTGCAACATTTAAATGCGGCTCATAAAGTTATGATACATTTCAAAATGGTCAAAAATTATTTGAATTGGCCACCGCTGGTCTAGATTACTATTGAAGGAAGAGGTACTTAGGCATATTTTTGAAAAGTTGGGTTAGATAAGTTAGGCAAGTTCTTACCCTTGTCCAATAGCGCTTCTACGAAGGGACCTTTATCTTATTTACTCTGGGAATGCATTGAGAATTATCTGTATCTTTATTTATTGAAACATTAGCATGAATATATTTTTTTCTATTTCAATTGCCTCTATCACCCTAATTATTACGTACAATTTGATGCCACGGCCATACCTAACGATAGAGGATTTACACAGTGGGCTAGGGAGGCAATTGGAATAAGAAAACACACTCTTGCTAATATTTCAATAGATAGAGATACAGGTAATTTAAACATTCAACCACTATATAGCATTCTCCTTAAAAGTGAACCAATAGCTAATGAGGGTAATAAAATTTTACAAAATCACCAAGGGGTTAGATTAAATACAAGATCTAGGAGAATTGCAGTATTAGTAGCAAGCAATAAGATTATTTCGCAGCATAATAATTATTTTTATATTCTATTTTATTTTCATCCAGTCGCTTTAGTGTTCTCATTGAAGCAACTCCATTTCCCTTCTGTGGCGTTCAGTCACAGTAGCGATAAGTGTACATATATATGTCTGTTGTTTCTATTTCTTGGTCTCAGATTTTACTTGATTTGAGGTTATTCTAGTTTTTATCTTTGTTGTTTTAGCGTTGAAGACGCCTTGTTTCATAAAGGTAGAATATCCGCGTCACTTTAGTTTATCTTTTCCTTCTACTGGCCATCGTCACGTTTCTTTTCTTCATCGCAAGATTTTTCTCTCTTTTTGTTTTTTAATAAGTACCAAGTTTCTGATACTTCCAGGGATGAATATCATTATATATTAAGAAGTCACTCTACTCCCATTAGTTCTTTTCAACAAGCTTGGTTACTAGTCAATGGTGGTTTTCATATTTGACTTGAAGGGATAGTGGGCTTTGGGAAATATATATTCTGTCTAAGTCCAATGCATTGCATCATCCATCTGTTGTTTTTGTAGCTATGAAATCGGTTTTCTGAGAGGTAACCTAAGCGTAATTCTTGGGTGTGTTTCCAATAACCGACAAGTATTTCAAAGTGTAAGAAAAGGAAACGATCCAAAATAGAATTTTCAAGGCCAGACGATATTACTGAATAAACTAACAAAGCGAATATTTCAAGAAGACAACCGCCTCTCTTCTTCAGCGCAAAACGAAATAATATATTCAAGAAAAGTGTCTAAGAAAAAACAACAATAAAACAACTGCGGAAAGTCAATGTGAAAAAAAACAATGAAAAAACCAAAAAATTAAAAGATGAATAAAATTCAATAAAGTCCAGAAATTATAAGTATTAAAAGCAAATACCTAAAGTAGTAAGGCCCCAATTACTTAAAGATATACATGCACTTTCACAAGCCTGAGGCATGGGTATGCGTGTATATTTTCAAGTAATTGGGTTACCATGGCCATTTGCCTATTACAATGAACGATACTTACCTTACCAGACGGGTTTTCTATTATGACACCTATTTTTTGGAGGTCAAACAGAGAGAGAGCGACGGTCACACTAACTACTTGATTAGTAGTTGGATTCGGATATAAGGTGTAATTTTCATTGTAGTTCATATTAGTAAGAGAATTGAATTCAGAGAGAGAATAGTTTATTTGAGAGGATATTAGTGGAGAAAAAAAAATGAGTGGTGCATTTACACTATTGGAGATTAATGATGGAACTGACAGCAGCAGCAGCAACGATATACGAGTACCTAATGTAGCTGTGGAAATAACCGCTGGCTGTAGACTATGTCTTGAATGGGACATTATGTATGCTAGATACGTGATATCATTAAGCAAATTTAAGCAGGAGGAGCAACTATGTTTTGCTGGGAAAGTGAATATTCTCTATATAAATAAACTTCGGTCTGCATTAGATGTCCTATCGAAATATATTGATGAGAACAAAATGCATCAGTGAATATTATTATTATTGTAATTATGTTCAATAAAAATGTTTCTAAATCAATGGTATTTTTTCTTTCTATAGTAGACTAGCGTATATTTTCTAGAGTAGAAAAAAGAAATTCTGGTTAGTCTGAAGTTGGTTGTGAGAGAGTCAGGACTCTAAAAATGGATAGATTCGAGAAAGAGCGAATCATGAGGAATCTAGTTCTTATGGAAAAACGTTTGATTCTAGATGATGATTTTCTAGAGTTGTCTATTCAAAGGAAGATATTTTCTCGGGGAATGCTTGTAGATATAATGAAAACTGATTCTCCATCATTAGACTATTGTATGAAGCTTCTACATCGTGGTCCAAATGCATTTACACAATTTATTGATATATTGATCACGACACGGCAAAATGATATTGTGGATATGCTTTTAAACATTAGTTTTGAAATTTAGGACTTTTTTCATGAGAAAGATGGTGCTCAAGGATGATTTACTCCTCTCTCTCTCTATCTCAGACAATTTTTGTTGTTGCTAGCTCAGTTTCATTGTGGTAGTGAGAGTGTCAACACATGACAAAATGTTCCATACATGTCCGTTATGTATGTACTCACTGGGCAGCTGGTCATCATCATGTGAGAATTGCACAATGATTGAGGAGTATGATGAAAAGTGTAGATTGTGCAACCCGTGTAAATTGCATAGAGGATATGCTGTACAAATTAAAGATTGTAATTCCTGTCTTGAAGAGGTGTGTGACTCTCATCCTAGAGGCCACCTATGCTCCAATTGTCATTATGATAAATGTAATCAGTGGGAGAGTACATATCCCGGTATGATTGGAAAGAATCCTAACCGTGATTTTAGTTTATTGCTACGAGATTGGTATCGTCGTGGTTTTAGATTGTTCTGGGAGGAGGAACCGGGTCAACGATCCAACTGTTGGAACAACAAAAGAATATGGTTTCTACGTCATCGTTGTGAAGACACTGGGTGTTATGATTACAAGCCCACTGATTTTTATTTGGCAGTGACGGAATGTGATTCGACACTTGAGGACACTATTTGTAAAATTGCTTCAAATAAGCAAATTGAAACATGTGAATTCTATAGAATGAATGAGAATAGTATCATTGACTATACAAAGAGATATGACAAGAGTGAAGTCACACTCTACTGTAGAAAATATGACCCTGACATTGCAGTACATCAGGATCAGTACACTGTGAATTCAGATAATCTACCTGCCCTAGTTGTTGTCGACAAATACCTAGTAGTGGATGAAATCTAAAGAGTAGAAAAGTCGTTTTTATCATGTATATAATTTTTTTTTTATTAATAAACTATTTCACATACATCTTTAGAACATTTTATTCTCAGGGCACTAAAATCAATATTAAATACACTTGTAAGTATATTCTCCACTAGAAAGTCGTTCAATCGAGGTAAGTCAACGTAGATGTCGAGAAACTGCTTGTAGGTGTAGCCACGACATCTGAACATGAAAAAGAGTAGTGCATGAAAGCCACATGTCTTAGTTGCTAAATCCTGTAATCTTCGTTGATTTTGAATAATGGTTTTCCCCCTGCTTTCGATAAAGTTGCTGATATATGGTGCGTAGAATTTATACGATAGACCAAGAGGGTCAAAAAATTCAATATTCTTCGCTGTTTGAAAGATGCATAGCCAATGACCGGTCTTCAAAGTCGACAGACTGCTATTAACAATGATTAGGGTGTTGTTAACACTTGGAATTTTTTCAATGAAGTCCGAAGGTATGCAATAGGACTTGTACCGGGACATGTATGGATCCATACTAAATACGTTGATTATTTGGTTTGTGTTCATGGTGCTAGGTCTAGTAGAACACTGCCGTCGGGCGTGATTTCCCAATAGGTTTCAAATTGACTCAGTGATATTAGCGTGATACTCTCGGTCAGAGCATTGGCAAATGTACACTCTAAACGTACATTCCCTGTTCGTACTATGGTCATATCCTGTGTGCCAGACAAATCCAAAACAATAACCCCATGATTTTTTGAAAACATTGAATCGGTTATTCCATTTTCAAATAGTTGAGAATCATGATCTAGGGATTGCATAGTCAACTCGTACAGAGTTCTATAGGATTTTTTGTCAAATGATAGAGTGTACAGTGGAATACCATTCACTTTGCACACAAGGCTAGATAGACCAAAAAAATTAAAATCGTGGGGGGATTCAGTCCAGGATCCAACGGCACTGCCACTCTTCACAAAGGCCAAAGCCAATTTTGATGGGATTTCTCCATTGATAAATGATGAATCGCTATAGCTACGAGAACCGGTGGCAATGTGACGTTGATTGGTGATCGTATGGGGAACAATAAGTTTAATGTTGTTGCCATTGGCTCTTAGCTTTTCCACTGCCAATGCAACAGAGCTCATAACCTGTTGTTTTCGGACGTGGAGAATTGCCGATGTGATAATAACATTTGCATCGGGTGCTGCAGGAAGTGTTTTTCTCAAAATGAAATTTGATGGGGCCATCTGTAACTTTATGTCAATCTTGACATTGGGGGGTAACCATTGGGATATATTGAATATCTCATGATTTAATTTTCCAACTAGATGATACTCCTGGGTCACTGCAGTAGTCAACTCACCGTCAGTATCGACACCTGATCGATATTCATAGCCTAATGATTGTCCTCTCAACTCCTTGTAAGCCTTTGGTGTCATCATCATAAATTGTATGTAGCTTGCATAGTTTGATAAATTATTGCTAGTGCTCACCAATGTTCCATTAATAAATACATTAATTTGTTTGAATAGGTTGTGTAGAATACAGTTTTCATAGGAGAGACCATCGCCGGCATTTGGAGTTGTATTATCTGACTTTTTCTTCATCACAACATTTAAATCAATAAATGTTGACGACAAATCAATGAAATAGTCTTCATTGGAAAATATTTGAAAGTGTATATTTTCCGAGAGGGGTTGTTGGGGGTGAAATTGTTCATAGTAGCCATACTTGACACTGACATCAACATTTTCAGCATTGAATAGATTCAATGAGGAACTAATTGATGGATATGATTCCTTGTGGGGGAGATAAGTCATCTTAAGAGAAGAAATCCTTCTTTGATCTAACAATCTTTTTCTTCTTCTTCTGCTTATTGGTCTTCCTTGTTTTATTCCTCAAAGTCCTTGTTGATGTCCTTTGCTTCATGCCTGGGTGGAGACTGATGAGTGAATGACGCGAACGCATCCTTTTCAATCCCTCCCCATTTTGTTGAGATTTTAGTTGCTCACCAACGGCTCTTGCTGAAGATCTAATATTTTCCTTAACACTCTCCTTGAAATTCTTGCCCGACCCCCAGTCCTGTAGTGTGGAGGCAGCAAAATTTGATGCAGCAGGTACAAGATATTTTCTGGAAAGGGGTAGTGCAGAACGAAATAGCCTAGCAAACCAGCTACCTAGACCATAGCCAGACATTGTAGTACGCCCCTTGTGGTAGTCCAATCCATTGCCTATTTGACGTGGACTCAAAGCACCAACATAACAATCGATATCGGGACAGACAAATGGAATTCTCCTATTGTTCATTTTAGGTGATTGTGCTGTCGTTAACAATGGGTCGAAAATGACATGTAATCACTGCTAGGCCTTTTGTTATTGCTAGAGGATCACCCAATTCACTTCTTAGTGTTAACTGACAGAGTTCCAAATACGAAGTGTTTACAGGAACATACTGAAGATGCTTTATATTATAGTGATGAACAAGTTCATGAGTTGTTTTTCGTTCAAGAACACGTAGGAGGGGGACATTTAAATTACCGACTCTCGATGTTTCTACAAAGGATGCATAGAGAAATATGCAAGAGTCCGAGAAAAAACCAGGTGGATAATCAGCAAAAATAACTTGATCCATCCCGTAAACGGTGCCAGCATTTTTCCCATTGATCATATTCTGATTAAAGCCAAGAACATCTCTCAGATTATCATTGAGAACAATTGTTTCAGTGTCAACAGGTGAGGTAATGTATATCCTATCTTGTTCCAATGAATAATTAAAATGGAATGTACCATTCCTACGATATGAGATTTTTCTATTGATTGCACGACACAAATCTCCCATATTATCATATTCAATATATTTCAAACTGACATATGGATAGTCACTAGATTTAAGTGCTTCAACCCATTCATTGTCGACAAAGAGTGTCCAATCGAATGGTATAACTTTTATATCATACACACGATCCTTTATCAGGATGTCATAGGTATTTTTGAGAATACAGTCGACAAGAGCCACTTCATAAGCACCGTCAAATTTGATGGCTGGGGAGAGTTTTGTCCAAAAATCACTTGTCGTATTCAAGTCATTGTAGAGAGGATCAGAAATGTTGGACATGAATGTTACATAGAAATCATTAGGCATTGTCAATATCTTCAACACCGATCCAAGAATCAAAATCAGAGTTGTATCCTAGCCACCGAACAAGTAACTGTTTCTTACTCCTGCGAGTACGTCTCTTTAATATCTTTTCAATTTGATAGATTTCACTAGCATTTTTAACTTTTTGTAGTTCATAGTCATAAAAGCCGCCGAGAATCTCCTCATCTTTGGTATCACGCAGGCGATAAGTTATGGGTTTAGTGTCTAGGATTTTCGCCACCTTAAAAAGTTCTGTGGACCACAAGTAATTCCCCTTTTCAAAAACATTAGTTGTTCTATTAATTCGAACAGTATCACCAACATTGAATTTATTTTTCATCTTCTTGACAGCCGACGATTCATTGGAATACTGTTTAAGAAAGGTGTCAATTGTATCATGATCAGAATGATGAACTTCCGTTGGCATAGAGTTGGACAATGATCGATGAGGTCGTTGATTATAAATCAACATGATTTTATCAAGATCATGAATAAAAGCCGATGTATTTTTCAGTGTACAATATCTTGAAATTAAAAGTCGAATAGTTCTTATCAATCGTTCGGCCAATGCAGCCTTTATAGGACTGTGACTATGATAGAGCAGTGTACTATATTTCTCTAGTACTTCTGCAACATGGGGATTAACAAATTCACTACCGCGATCCGTTTGAATTTTTTTATATGAATCCTGTTGGAGAATACTTTCAATGGCCTGAGCAACTTCAACACCTCTCTTTGATCGCAATGGAATTGCATATGCATAGCGACTATAAACACTGATTGCAAGTAGAATGTACTTGTACGGTGTATTGTGACGTCGTTGAAGCTCATCTAGAGTCAGGAGATCTGCTTGCATTATATGCAGTGGGTAAAAGGCTTTAGTTTTTCGATATTGATTGGCACGAAGTCTATGATTTCTATGCAGAGTGTAACTTGATTCATTTTGTAGATAGTCTTGTACACTTTTAGTGTGAACACCAGTGACTTTGGAAAGAGTGGTGGGGGAACTTAAACTCCCCGCCTCACCAATATTTTCATAAACACCTTTCAGAACTTCAACCATTTTGAACGTAAACACGTTGTGTAACGACCGCTACCCTTTTGTATACTGGCCGTTGGTGGTGGTGGTGGTGGTGATGATGACATGATACGTCTTCGCTTTTGTCTAGCTATCAGTGGTGTGCTAGTATTTTCCAAAATTGATTTAAAATCTTCTTCTTCAAGTTCATTTTTTAATGGTGTCAATGTTGTTGTTGATGATGATGATGACGATGATGCATGTTCATTTATTTTTTTAGAATTTGTCTATTGCCAATAAGACTTTTGGGGAAGTTTAATGTATTTAGAAAGTTGTATAGATGAGTGTCAAATGATAATAGTCCTTTACGATTTGTAACCAGATCATAGATTAAATCAAGTAGATTATAGCTCTTGCCCTGAATTATAATCCCTTTTTCATTGCTCTCAACTTGAATGTGATCACTTTCCCAGAGATAGGCTAGGAGTCGTTTACTTTGTTCACGATATGAGTGGGGCATTAGATTTCCAATTTTCATTACAATCGAATCCAATTCCTCCTTTTTCAATTGTGTTCCAGCAGCAGAATCCTGAGGAGATGATTCTTTTTGGGGATCAGCAGCAGCAGCAGTGGGCTTCGACCGATAGGACTTGTGTTTGTCCACTCGGGGAAGTGGATCTTGAAGTAAAAGCAGTTTTTTGTCATCCTCAATATTTTCATTGTCAAGGAATTTACTCAGATTGTTCTCAAAGTGTTCGACGGGTGAGAGAGCGAGTTCTATTGGCGTCAATTTATAGGGTTTTGTCATTCTCTCTCTCTCTCTCTCTCTTTAGAGAAAACTGTTTACAAGTCCTGCAATTATTGGCAGTAAAAGTGTGAAAAAGCTACCGCCCGCCTGAAGAAGTCGTTTCCTTTTGAAATTCTTTCCTTTCTTTTTAGAGGCCAATGTACGTACAATGGAACGATGTTGCTTTGCCTGTTGCTTAACTACTTCTGGCACTTGAACATTACCCTCGGTCAAATTTAAACAAAGTTCGGATATTAGATTAATGAAATCGTTGTCAATACCATGTTTGAGTATTGCTTTCCTAAGCGGAGGCTTTGAAGTGCTTAGAACTGAAAACAAATGTCTATTTTCATGTAGTTTCTTCAGTGTCATGATAGCAACTAATAGGTCTTTTTAGTGTTCACGGGGAGATATACTGTAATTTCATTGTCAAAAATATCTGTGACTACACGCAGATCCTCGGGTGTATTTTGATTAAGATCCAATAGGATGTAGCCGTAGGGTTTATAAGTTGCCTGATTGTATGCTGAGAGCAGAAATTTGGGGGCTCCCGGATAGATTTGTTTATTGAGAGTTATTAGCGAGCTAGAATCACGAACAACTCTGTAGATGATATAGTAGGTGCAGTTCAATGCAAGTGTTCGCATACATTTGCTCTGATGAAAGAGATTGTGTAGAACCAGAGTAACGGAAATCTGTTCATGATGAGAGCGAACAGTGAACAGTTGTAGCATTTCCTGGGACCATTGTTCAATAGATTCAGCCAGATCGTCAATGATCAACCAAGAGTTTTGTTCAATAATGCTGAAAACATCAAGTCCCTGTACGAATTGTATCTGCACCAACCCTGTCGTGGCAGCAATTGCTTTTATTTTATCATATGACTCCTGCCAAATACTATAGCAATAGTAGATTTTTTTCGGCTTTTCCACAAACATTTTATCACAATTTTTAATTATTTTAGTTAAGAGTGTTGTTTTGCCCGACATTGACGGTCCACACAGAAACGATCTGAATGGTGTTTTAAATTGATACATGTTCCCTTCAACAGTTCACCTGGACAACTAACTGTAGACTATGGCTGTCTAATGACTAAATAATTTCCCTATTACTACTACTACTCCGTTCAAGAATAATAACGAGAAGAAGAAGAATAAAGAATAATATTTTCTTTTATTATATACATAAAAAGGTAACAATACTTTAAAAAAAAATACTACATTGAAAAAGGCACATTAAACATGAATAAAAAAAAATACATCTTTTTAATTTATTTATAATAAAAAATACAACATTTACATAGCCACTAGAAAAAAAAACACTTAAATAAATACACTTTTTTTTTATTTATTTATTTATAAAAAAATACAACATTTATTGGAATAATGCACTTGAAATATCACTTTTATTTACAGAGTTTTAAATTTTGGGGTCCCCCCTCCCCCCGGGGGTGTGGCCGCTGCGGCGGCCGGGGCCGGGAAGCGCCGGGCGCCGGGGGCCTGCTGCGGCGGGCCCGGGCCGGGGCTGGCATTAAATACTGGAAATTGATCTGCCTTGCACACACACACACACACACACACACACATTGAAAATTGATTGTGATAGAAAAAAAAAGAATTAAAAAAACCTAATTACCCAAAAAAATCCCTCCCATCCAATTTATACTTTTTTTTAGTGAACTTAAGTTAATTTTTTTAGACCGAGTTGTTTTCTGTACTCTGTACATTCAACTCGGTCTGAAATTAAATAATGACCGTGTGGTAGTACCTTCACACCATCCTCAAGTACATAGACTTTGTCCGATATGGCAGACATGGCGTTTTTCTCAACTCTAACTGTGTAGTTTTTAAATTGTAAAGAGCGAATTGCCATGACTTTCGCCCTTGGCACTAAACTACGTTCCACACAGTTTCTATACACACTCATGTCGAAATTATTTTTTACAAAGTGTGTAGGTACCCCCTTGCAAACTTGTTTGATATCCTTGCCGTGCGTTTCCACACAGTATACCTTCGGTCCAGGAAACACACCACTGGATATCAGATCGCTACCCGTTTCAGATTTTAACATTAACAATTGATTTGGGGCCTGGTGTTTCACTAGCTCTGGGTAGAGGGATTCGTCCCAGTAAGTGTAGTCTATTCGTGAGCTAATATACTCGCCATTGTCCAAATCATTCAATAGATTTTCAGTTTTGACTTTTAACAGGAGTGAATCAGTGTCCCCGTAGTACACTTGAACTTGTCCCTCAATCGGCAACTGTACCTTGCATACATTATAATAAAATGACAACATGAGTTTCTTGGATATTTCAGTTATTGCACTTCCGCCTGCAATATTTTTATTTAATACAATGTTTCTTTTCTTGCGATGTAGGAGCACCATATTGGAATCTATGATTGTGAACGATGTGAAGTTTGGATCCGCAATGATTCGAGCACAATCTTTGGGGTTGGTTACAATGTCACATCGACTTCTGTGTCGTACGCTCTCGCACATTTTACCAAAAGCTGAGTTCAAAATGAGTTTATAGACTTCTTTTTCAACTTTCGTTTTCGCTTGTGAACGCTTACTGACAAAGGTGTCAATAAACGTTTTCATGTAAGGCTTATGATCAAATTGGAGGGCTCTATGAATCTTTGTGACCTTGAAACCATTGGACACCATCCATTTCAATAGCACGTGATGAACAACGATATTCTGTTTCGGGTTGAGATCGGCAATTAGTTTTTGTTTTGAAGGTACCCAGTGCATACTCCCGTCCTCTACTAAAGATAAATTGTAGGGGCTCAGAGAGTCCCTACCCACCGGTCTATTTATACACGGAAAAACAAAGTCTTTTACCGAGTCATGGATTTCCATGGGTATTTCACCGTCAATTTCAAAAAACCATCCCTTTGCCCCATTCTCCTCAACACTGGTAATGTCTGGGAAATTCGAAGCACAGGGATTGTTAAGCCATTTATAATTGCCACACGGCAAACAGTAGTGAGACATTGCCGATGGGTAAAGAGAATTCATATCCAAAAAAACTGCGTCCGACTTTTCATCGGTGTGCTGTCCACTCGGATCAGTTTTCATGATACGATCCCCGTGAAAAACATACCCACCCCTCATTGATCTCTCTACAAACAGATGCTGATCAACATCGGTGATCAGACCTATTTCTTCTTTGCTGATTTTAAGTATCAAGTCCATCACCAAATGGGGAGTGGAAAAATAATAACCTAAATCCAACCCAAATTCCCCATAGATTTTATCCGTATTTTTGCACACAATATCCAGAAGAGTGAGTACGTCACTGGCCAAGTAAAGTTTACAATAATCCCACCCATTTTTACATCCGCCCTTTGCCCAAACCCTCTTAGCAAATTCGTAGTCGCTAGTGGTGCACTCACTCTCAGTAAGAGAATTGTAAAAAGCTTCAATGGGCGGTAGTGACACCTCATCTAGCCTCGAGCCAGAGTTGTAATAATCATATGGATATATACCCTTACACGTTAATAAATCATACATTTCATCATCGGGGAAGCGCTGTCTGAGGAGGGGGAAGCTATCAAAATTGTCACTTTTCTGCACCTGAATCAATTGACTTAAAGATTTGGGGAAGAAGCTGAAAGAGTCTAAAAAACGGATTTTATTCAGGCACGTGTTACCCTTGTCAACTGTTTTCCACATGAATTCTACCAGCAGTAGCTTCTCCGATGATTTGGGTATGATATTATATGAAAAAGAACCATCTATCCATGCGTCATCTACAACTCCTCCCTTGGCAATGCGGGCCAACTCCGGAAGAACAAACTTTAAGTTGTAATTGGAATTGTGTATAAAAACAGGTACGAAATATTGTTGTCTAACGTTTAAATTGCATGACTGGTGTGCTACCCCTCTAAAGTTACTCCCTCCCGATGTAATTTCCTGCCACAAATGATCATGGTCGATCACCTTCCTCCTCCCCCCATTCCCAACACCATCATCAAATTCTCCCTTGCAAACCCAACACATTTTACGATTTTTAATGGCCACTATGTCATCTGGTGATAGGAGCATAGGATAGTTTGTATAACGAAGGCGCGAAATTGCACCGTTCGCTGTTTTTATTAGACTGACCAATGCCGAGCGCATGCAGTCTTCACCGTCACTCAACATCTCAACTACCTCCAACACTTGCATGGTATTATTGGAATCTCGTTGCGCGTGAGCGTAAGAGACCCCTATGGCTTCATGTATTTTAACATGATTTGAATTTGACGGATCGCACACGTCTGTCAGCTTAGCCTCGCAGTCCAAAGCGATCTTATTGCTCTGCAGGAGCGTGTTTTGAAAATTTTTAAAACGTAAGATCGCTCTATCTCCGCTTACCGTCTCCAGAGCCTGGTATCCATGACGTTTACAGTGTTTCATGTGATGCTTTAACTTTAAATCAGAGCGAAATCTTGAGAGACATGTTGGACAGTAATAGCATGCACACCCACGCCCCTTTTTACCCTCGCTTAGAACCCTACTAATATCCGTAATCGGATTGAAGTGACCAATTGAATTGGAGTCTGTGGGTGGGGTGTATAGAAGCCACACCCAATGTTCTACTGATTCAATTGAAGGAGCCCGCACTGGAAATAATACACCCTTCTTATTGGAATGCTGACCCTCTTCAAATTCTGGTTCATACTGTAACACCGTGACACCAATCTTTAAATGTGCATTAGCCCGCTCAAAAAATATCTATTCCTTTTAGTGTCGCGGGATATTGACCATTTAAACAATTAAAATTTACTTTGGGGAACTTTGAACCCTCCCTACCATTAACTGCCATTTTATCCAACTTCTTCTTAGTGGCATCATTGCGCAGAGGTCTGTATGCCGCAATTAAAAATGCATACTTGAAACACTGCAGCCTCGTATCGAAACAGATTCGTTGTATCCCCCTACTCTCCTCTAAATCTGAATGATATTTTAAAACTATAGCCCTCTCCCCATGCCCACCTCATACAATAAAATCCTTTTTAAACCTACAAATATTAACATTTAAACTTCCAATAAATAAAACCACAGATCCACTACCCCCCTCATTATAATTTTCCCACCTACTTTGAATACTATTAGCCCAATTTAGAAAAACCTCCCCATAATTTGATAAATGCGGGTGTATTGCCAACATCTCTGTGCGCAAGTATTTCGAATACATCTCACCCGCACTTTCATTTAGAAAAAATTTTTTTAGTGCTATTGATGCTTTTAAACTGACCCCACTCCCCACAACCCCATTTGTTGTTCAAGAATGGCTCGAATCTTATCAATATATGAATGTGTAATGGCCAGGGAATCTGTTATTATATCCCCCGACACTAGAGAGTTGAAGGGGTCACCGAATTTGGCGCTGTAGACCAATGTTTGATGCAAGGCAGAGTTGGAGAGAAAAAAATCCGGAAGAGGGGATACTGTTGCTGTTGTATTACTACTTCTATTTATAGCATTAAGTGGAATGGTGGCGGGTGACAGAGAATTGTCAATAACACCACTCCCAGTCTGTTCAATCACATTGGGGGGATGTGGCATGAGGTCCCCTAGTACATATTCCAAGGTGTTTGGGGACAATTGGTCGAGCCAGCCTGTATTGTCCTCTGATGGAATTTCTTTATGAGGACCCGGTTCAGATTTACTTGTAACATCACCTAAATATTCACGCATGAAACTATCTGTCCACCCCGGATCCTCAAGCATGTCAATATCACAGCTTAAGTCATCCAGGCTGGTCATTTCCCCAAAAACATCGTTAAGGAACCCTCTATGCCACTCCAAATTCTCTAGAACCAGTGTAGCTTCATCCCTGAACTCTGCTGGTGGCGACAGAATTGGTCCTGTAAATATACTCGCTTCATCACTCAATGGTGTCGCTGGTGGTGCTATATTTTTAATCTGTAGAAAAAAAAAGTTTTATTTTTTACGTAAATTTTTTATAGTTAATAAACTTTGTCAATTTCTCATAGTCATTGTCCCACTACCACCACCACCACCTGAACAATTAAAAGAAGAAGAAAAAAAGTTACATTGCCTTATGTCTTTCATAATGTCAACTGAACATGTTAAAAAATATATATATTTTTTTTGTTTTTTGTTTTGTTTTTTTTTTTAGTCAGGAAAATGTAGTCTTATTCTTAGAAGGGTAAGTTAGAACAAGAGAATGATAAAAAAACTAATGGTTTTATTCCAAAAATTTTTAAAATAAAAATGCAAAATATGGGTCCAATTCGACTGTTTGACCCTCTTCATTATAACTCTCAATGAAATTTGACCATCGTTCGACTGATGTGGTATGCTGTATGAACACTTGCTCCTCAGCTTCAGTTAACGGACACGAATCCCATATGTCGGCGGTTGGTGGTGTTACCTTCTCAATAATCCGTATTTTCCTATGTCTTTTGCCAACGGATTTGTTTGAAGTTGACCTGGGCTAAATAAATGGTTGTAAGAGAGAAGAACTTTTTTCTCCATCCATATCAACAATTAAAGTGCAATTAAAATGATGGATGGTCCTTTTTTAGAGCCCCCCCCTCCCCCTCCCCTCTCCCGGGGAGGACCCTTGGGAACCGGGAGCTTCCTTCGAGGTAGGAGGATCGATACCCTTTCGAGTTGGGGGTATCGGACTTCACAACACTGTTCAAATAGAACAGCCACAAATTCTTTCTCGAAAACACCTAAGTGTTTCAATGAAATGACCAAAAACGGGTTCGCCCAAATAATGTTTCTTGACATCGCTGTGAAAACATATTTGGAAATTATTAAAAAACCTTTTTTCCTGTGTTAATTGCTTATCGAAGATAGACATCCTGTTATTTAAAGTCCACTTTGCAAGAGACCCACTTAGAATTCAAAGCGGATTAAAAAGCGATGGGAGATCTGATAAGTAGCGGATGTGTGCAAATGGTTTAGCACAAAAATGTCAGTTTAAAAGTGCTTGTCAACTGTGAAATAGCAAATCGTTTTTTTTTGTTTTTTTTTTCAAATAGTTAGTAGGAATATTGGAATTATTGCATTAGAATGCATCTTGGTTAGAAGTTACGAGGTAAGGTTTTTTTTTATTGTTATAGAAATGCGTGATAAGCATTCCTTTATATACCGCTAATTTGGTTAATGAAAGAAAATGAAATAGTTTTTAGAAACAAATTTTAAGTTTTACTCATCAAAAGCTATGTGCCTGAGAAAATTTACCTAATTTTTGAAAATAGGGATAGAAAAAAAAATTATGTATATACTTACAAATTCTGACTCGGCTTCTATATCTGAACTCCTTGGCAAAACTTGAAGGGGGTCAAGCTCACAATCTTCAGTAGGCTGAGCTGAGGCATTATATGAAGCAGTCCATTCCCTTTTCAACTTCCTTCCAGCTGGCATGGAGCTAACACTGGGGTCAGAGGACCCTGCCATTAAAAGATTCGCGGCCATTGGCTGGTCCAGGTCATGTGTAGTTCTAGCAGCGAATTTGATAATTGATGGTCTTGCAGCTTGCATTAATATACCTTCGCTATATCTTGCTTTCTTTTCAGAAGGGGGTTATTGCACGTATCCACTTCCTTGAAAAAAAAGGGTAAAATTTAACATGAAAAAAAAATGCATTTTGGGTTTGGAAAATAATTCAGTTTATGTTAGGCATTTAAAGTAGTGTAAAACATTTTTTTTTCAATTAAATAAATATTTATATTTTCCTTTATTATCAAAATAAAATACTCATTGTTACAAATTTAGATTTTTTAGAATGATTTTCAGCTCTTAAACTAAGGTAAGCAGCATAGATTCTAAATTGTTCCTGTTCTTCTTCTAAAGACTAAAAGCATCATTAGGCGAGCCCTACTCCCTATCTATGTACCCCATCCTTCCTGTCTGAGTATCTTGTAAAAGAAAACTTAAACCAACCCTTTTGTGAATTAAAAACAAAAAATGCCAATTAGAATTTTTATCCACGCACTTATCGAAGACGAAAGAAGTCGTAATAGATTCTAAATTGTTTTGGTTCTTCTTCTTCTAAAGACTAAAAGCATCATTAGGCTACTATGATCTAAAAATATCACTGAAATACATTTTCCAGCAGTACATGGTAGCGAACTATAAGTAAGGAACAAACCGAAACTCTAAAAGGGAAGCTTTTGTAAAAAGCTTTAAAAGAATTAACATTAAGGGAAGCATTAAAAGAATTAACATTTTATTCTAACCCCAAATTACCGATCGAGAGCTAAGCACTTTTTCAAAAACATCCCTAAAAGGATTAACTGATCTTGATAAAAATCACACCGTAAATGCAGACTGGCCTGGAAGTATTTTCAAAAACACCCCTAAAAAAAAAAAAAAAAAGCCGCTGATCTTGATAAAAAGGAAGCTTTTGTAACAATTAATACATTAAAAGAATTAACATTTTATTCTAATCCTAAATTACCGATCGAAAGCTAAGCACTTTTTTCAAAAACATCTCTAAAAAGGCCCACTGATCTTGATAAAAATCGCACCGTAAATTTCAGCCTATAAGAGAAGTATTTAGAGGTTTCAGCTCCTAAAAACAATAGGCTTCTAAGTACATAAGTACCCTTAGTTCTAGTGTGAGGAAAGAATTTCTTCCTTAACTTAATGACAAGACAATTTCTTTTTTTATTATAATAATGAGAGAATTTTTACTCACCAGAAATTGCTTAGAATTATCCATTTTCTATGTAAATGCTTACAAAAAATGTCACTAGTGCTATGTTCAATAAACTATTCAAAACTGTTGAAGAATCTAATTTGAAACCTGAATATATACAAAAAATAATTGGCAACTAAAAAGACGCACCGGTTTTTCCGACACGGATTTAACCTAAAAAAAAACTTGTATATCATGAAATAGAAATTCAGTTAATTGTGTCAGAAAAAACTTGAACCAAAACAGATTATACCCAACATGTTTGGTACGGGGGCGTACGCAAAGTATATAGCTTCAAGCAAATTCCATATGATATTTCAAATTGCTATACCTTCTGTAGAAATGGTACCTCTTTGCAAATGACCCTGGTAACCCAATTACTTGAAAATATACACGCATACCCATGCCTCAGGCTTGTGAAAGTGCATGTATATCTTTAAGTAATTGGGGCCTTACTACTACCTAACAACCATAAAGCGAATTATTCGCCAATATCCGCGATTTGCACGAATTCCAAAAAATTATGAATTGTCATCGACGGATACTAGCGAAAAACTGAGAAATAAAAGAAAACATTCATTCACTCAAAAGAAAATGAACCAGCAATTAAATAAGTTAGAGAACTATATCATCTGATTTTTGATTTTAATTATTGCATTCCTTGCAGACACCCTTTGAGACCTAAGGGGTTGTTCACGCGTTTGATTATATGATTGGGAAGTGGTTCAAGGTTTATTTCAGGTGGTTGTCCTCTCGAAATGTTCGCTTTGTTTGTTTATTCAGTATTCTCGTTTGGTCTTAAAAACCCCATTTTTGATCGTTTCCTTTTCTTACATTATGACTGGCTAATGTGGTTTAAGAAATTATCTTAGTACTGCAAAATGATTTTAACAAGAAATAATCCATCTTTTTGGATTAAAAATGGAAGACACGTCGTTCTTTACTAAGTATACTCAAAAGGAGACACTCTGATTTCCGTGATCGCTTGTGACTTTTTACGATTGCTTTGATTTTCCTCAATTTTTAACGTTTTTCTTTTTCCAGTTCTTAGTATCATCAGCTCTCACTATGATCCGATATCCCTTCTGGTAAATTTTCTAATATAAAAATTAAGAGACAACCCTATCACCATAGAGGCCAAAATGATTAGCAGGCCCAAAAGTAAGAACAACTGAAGCACTTAGTATTACTTCCAGCTAGGTTTGGATGAGTTTCAGTGACCCTGATGGCAAGTTTTTAGGGGGCCCCTCTCATTTGCCTCCCGTGTATGGTCAGACTGTGCTTTGGTCCCCAAAAGGCCTGAGATATCATTAATAAGATATCATTGCTTTTTTATTACAAGATCGTGGTTGCAGCATTAGCTGCAAACTAGTAAAGGGCAAACCTCAGCTTATAGTAAACGAAAAAAAAACGCATTAAAAAAATGGCATAAAATCATAAAAGTTTCGGATCGGCTGAAAAATTTGTTGATTGTTATAATTGACTTGAATTAGCGTTAGCCAGTTCTCGGCATTAATAAAGTCTCATTGTGAATGGGCCTTAAAAAGAAGCTGGAGTCTTGTTAGTGTGTGTGTGACTAAATTATTAATCACACACATGAAACTAGGCAAAAGCTAAAATGGTTTCGAATGTTTCTTTCGATAGTTTAATTGCAATTTATTATAAATTTAAACGATTTAGTTTGTGAAATAATGCTTAACAACCTCTTACAATGTGAGAAAAAGTATAGATTTATTGAAGACGAAGAAGGAAGTGGGTTACGCGATGCTATTAAAAAATCTATATCAATAAATGGGTGTAAAAAAACAGACAACTTAAACAGAGTTCTAAGTAAAACATGCATCATCACTTAGCTGAATTTTTAGGCCAACAGGTGAGACTATGTGCCGTTTTTCCCGCTAAGATGTTATTCTCTAGTCTTACTTAATTCGGTTTAAAAACAAATTTCTTTTTTTGCTTAATCAAAGTTTAAAGATCTTAGACCTCGCTTAATTTAAGTCCAATGCACTTAAATTGAATCTTTTTTTGTCCAAAGGGAGGATGTCGAACAGAGACTTTGATTATATTCTCGTCGATTCTTTAGATCACTCATCGTATCAAAATCAACTTGTGTCCCCTCTTCTCCCTAAAATACTAGCAGACAGATTAGGCAAAATTAGGTCTTATGTAATTTGTTTCTTTGTATTAAGCGTTTTAATCTAATGTCTACTCTCATATAGAATATGTTCACATAGTCTCTAGTTTTCCTTGAAATGCTTTTTTGTCACAAAACAATTCGCGTGAAACAGATGCAGTACAAGTCGTAAGAATTCCACTGTGGTCATAGCTACGAATGAGCAAGGGGGGCTTCACTAGAAAGTTCATTGCCCTCCCTCCCCCCCCCAAAAAAAAACAACAGCTAAAAGGCCAGTGTAAAGCATAGCTTTCACAGAAGAAGGTAATTCTCTCCCCTCCCCCTATTTTTGCTTGAAAACACTGATATGTAACCCAGGATTAATGTGTTGCTTTGCAGGGGTACGGAATGTCAGAATATCCTCATGGAACCATTACCGCACCGATTGGCAACCATGTATTTGACTTATCTGCCATGACTGAAGAAACTAGTGAGTTTTTCTTTATTTAGGGACTATTTTGGCTAGGATATGCGATTTAATAGGACAGTTACAAGAAATATGACAACGAAAAATCGACTACAACCATTACCATTACTAACAACACATTTTAGCACCAAGCCCCGAATGAAAAGTTTTGCTTGTGCGAATGAAAAGCCTCTTTCTGAGCTTGATCACTCCATGATACTGCATATATTTTTTATTTTTAGCTATATGTAAGTGTTGTTCCTTTTTTTACTTGTTCTTTCGAAAATACAGAATAAACTTGACCTTTGTCTAGTTTCAGTAATAATATAAAAAAACTCAAAGTGAATATTTTTGTTAAAATCAATCAATAAACAGAAGCTTTACTTATAACTTCAATCCGACTCTCCCACAAAGATTTAATTCATTCAATGCTCCATTATTATCTCTCCAGCGTATAGTTAAACAGCGTAAGACTACTATGAATGGTTATCAGCATCCCTCTAATGAGAAAAAAACTGTATAATAAGTCAATCTGAATAACTAAAACATGACTTTGTTATCAGGCAAATTATTTACATGGATTGAGTACTTCTTATACCTTATACTTACTTTTACTTTGCTTTATTAATAAACACAATTATAACACTTCACAATTTACAACTACCGCACTAATGAAAAAACCTAAGTTTTTACTAGCGTGCAGTAAAACTGCTAGCCATTTAAAAACTACACGAACAAACAACAACTAAATAAACTAAAAAATGGGGGGGGGGGAAACAAACCAAACTCCTTCACATTATCAATTCCAAATTAACTTCTACCTCCTAACCTCCCTACCCCAGAACCTCCCACCAACCCGTCCTCCCTACCATCTCAATTCACCCTACCACTTCCTCCCTACCACTCCCATCCACCTGTTACTCCCTGCTATCCTAACCACCAAAAATCTCCAAGCCACCCCTTCCTCATTAAAAAATAAATAATATTAATAATAATAAATTGAATTAAAATCACATATTTACTAACCACTTTTTGATAAATATTCAATTACTTTTCTCTCAAAACCCAAAAGATGTCCAGCCGTCCTAATGCTCACCGGTGAAGAATTCCAGACGGCAGTTCTAAGAAACTGCAATCGCAATCCTGATCTCGCGCTACTTCTAAGCTCAACTACCAAATTTTCACTGTTCCTGGTATCATGTACATGAATATCACAGTTAGCACGGTAAATATCATGAAAAATACTTGGGACTAGATTATGCACGCACTGGAAGACAAAAACTGCTGCTTGATAGTCACGCAGTTGACCCACATTGAGCAAATTTAAAGCCCTGGAGCAAGCGCTTGTATCGTTAACATCTTTCACATAGTTGCCTATGATCCTTACTGTTTTGTTTTGAAGAATTTGAACTCTTTCGAAGTTGCTGTAAAAGTTGCTGCTCCAGATCAGACAACCATATAATACGTATATATGGATAGACAATGCAATGGTAATTCATCAGTAGAATCCGCCTTTGCAAAAAAATGCTGAAGTCTACGGAGTATCCCAGTTCCTCTTGCAATTTTGGCAGAAATAACATCACTATGATGCTTCCATGAAAGGTTTGAGTCTATGAAAAATCCCAGGTAACGTACACTATTAACTTGCTACACCGCTTTCTCAGACAGCATAATTAGACCGCTAGTGCCAACAGGTTTGGCTACTCTGAAGAAAGTCAATAGAAAAGTTTTTTTTCACGTTGACACACAGTAAACTGAGGTTCATAAAAATCTCCAGTCTTCTTAGCACATTAGCTTTCAATACCAGTTCTTCAATTGATTTTTCACATACTGTCAAAGCTGTATCGTCAGCAAACGTAGTAATAAAGATGTCTTGAAGACAAAAGCGCACCACGTCGACGTACACAAAATAAAGCAGGAGACCTAAAACCGAACCTTGCGGTACTCCACAGTTTAATGGATAAGAAGACGAAGCCACATCATTTAGCACTACAAGCAGGGATTTTCCATGAAGATAACTATCCAACCACTGAAGGGAGGTGCCACAAATTTCCATACGCTTCAGTCTGCCAAGCAAGATCTTGAAATCTACGATATCAAATGCCTTTCTAACATCATGAAAATCGACATAGGCAAATAGCCTTTATCCAACGCACCACTTACGCACTAAACTAACTTCGATTTCACTCTTTTGAAAAAAGTAGTAATGAAGGGTTTTGATCTCCATACTGCATGCGCACTATATCTCTATACCACACGTAAACTTGGCACTGTTAGTGACACCTGGCACTGTTTCACTGGCACTTCATCTGTATACCTAATTGATTTTATGTCGTTTTCTGCAGTCTCCCTTATAAATACTGACCTAAAGAGCGTCTAACCAGTGTCCAAGCCTTCTTCACACTGAAAATGACCCCGCAGCGTGCTATTTCTACAATGGCATGGCACGAGACTCTGGTGCTATTAAGGAGAATTTACAAAAGTACGCAGTTATAAGCATTAGCTCTCAAATAAGCTCTTAAACATATCTCTACGGTCTTTCAGTAGCCTACTAGCGCTGGAAAAAAGCAAAGAAAAAAGGAGACATTAGTGTTTCCCCCGTTCAATACCTTATCAGGGGATTTTCAACATGGGAAACTATGAATACTGGTTAAAGGCTTTTAACCATGGCAGTTCAAATACTATGATTGTTATTTATACATTTCTAAGAAGTTGAGGTGTTATGACCTGCAAATACAAAGGTGCGTTCCACACTTTCCATAAACAGAAAAATTGCGATGAATATCTTGATAGCTTTCATCCACCCAAAGTAATGTATTACAAAATTAAAGTGCCATAGCAGCCCCTATCATAAACTCACATTTTAACTAGTACTTTAGAAGAAGGCAATAATATCAAAACACACAATCAAATATCCAATTTCTACTAACGAATTTCTCAACAAAGCCTTGTCCACAAATTTTTCGTAAAAAAACACACAAAAGTGATGATTGAACAATTTTTTGATCAGGAATTGGTTCTGAAAAAGTATAAACGAAAAACAGCTAAAATCTTAGGTAGTTTCTTCATCAACGTTGATGTATATCATATATTTTTTATTCTTTTCCTTTTTCAAAAGAATCTTTAGACCAGATAAAAACTCAATCTAATATTTTTCGTTACTTTAAAGGAACTGTAATATTAGGTAATAAATATAATAATTGATACTCTAATAATAGCTTTCAGGGGTTGCATAGACTCTTAAACCATTAGATTGGTTGAAGCTAGGGAGCAAAACCAGGCAGATATTAAATGGAGATAAAGTAAAAAATGCTAGGCGTGAAGAATCTCTAAGTATGAGAATATAGAGGAAGTCCCAGCACAAGGAGAACCAATCAAATTTCAGGGCATATTTTGGGGAGTCGAGATGCAAGCTACCCTATTTGCGTGCCTGTGTAATTCATAAATGCTAAATCTAAGTTTCTAGGAGACTTTTCGCAGCTTGTTTGTTTCCAAAGCTTTTCGCAGCCATTTAAAATGCAATTGGAAAATTTTTCCAAATAAAAGATAGAAAAAATTATGTAAAATATTATTGACACTCTTCCTGAGATAAGAATTTAATGAAACATATTTTATGTACAATATGATCCTTTGAAATAAATATATAAATTTAAAATATGTGTAGATATAAGAAATATGTAGAAAAAATTTCTTAAATATAAGAAATATAAATAAGAGCAAATCAACATGAAGAAGTAAACTTCATTAAAATTGTACATTAGTCACGTAAGCGATAGCATCCATTGCCCTACCCATGATTTTTATTTGGGGGAGGGGGTTTGACTATGGAGTACGTTTGGTTCTGGCCATTGGATGAAAGAAAAAGGCGTATTTTTTTCTTTTTTTTATTGCATTTTGAGGAGGGAGTGGTTAACCTAGACCCATCGCTTAAGTATAACTTCGTTAGTCTTATCAACGTTATTGTAAATAGTGTAATGGTGAATCAATTGTATTTTTATTTTAGCTGACAAGCCTGGATGCGTTGGTAGACCTTGCCCTTTAACTGAAATAAAGGTAGGTAAATTTCAGTTTGCGAGTGTGTTAATGTAGCCAGCTTAAACATAATTAAAACAAGTCTCAAACTCATGGTCTGCTATAACTTTCTAAGTCAATGAGATAAACTTGTTATTGATAGATATATATATTGCGGTGAATGTCCGAAATCTAGTTAATGTCGAAATTCACCAGTGAATGTTCGAAATTCCTTTTTTCTCTGCTTCGATTCAATTAGATTTGTGTATTAGCTTTTTCAGTCTTATGCGACCTATGATGGTAAGAGTTAGGTTAAGTTAGATTATGTTAGTTTAGATTTGGTTGGGTGGTTAGGTTAAGTTAGATTAGGTTTGGTTAAATTTGGTTCTAAATATCAGAAATGGAAAACCTAACTTAAGCTAACCAAACCTAATCTAACCTAACTTCCCATCATCAAACCTTGCATTAAATTGAAAATAGTGACTGGCAACGGCTCTAATATTTTCGGGAAAATTGGTATCTTGGCACTTGGGATATTCTCGCATAAAAAAAAACGATTTAGATAGGTCAGTAGTCTGAGAAAATTCGTTAATAGCCTTAATTTTGCTTTTGCAAATGACGTCATGTATTATGATAGCACATCATGTAAGCGTTTCTTATGACATGATATAAGATTTGAATTTCCAACACGTCAGTTATTTATATAATATAATGTCTGTAGGAAGGCCCAAAAAACGAAAATTTGCAGTTGCAGTTACCATAAATGATGATTCTTTGGAAGCAACACTTGAACTATCAAAAGTGATAAGATGTGAAAATCGACAACCTGGACACCAATACGGGCAGCTAAAGCCGAGGCCATTGCTAAATTGTTTGAAGTAATCAAAATCGAAAACCGTGTCAAAAATGAAAAACATCATTACCAAATTTCTATTCTTGTAAGAATAAGCAATGTCTTTTTGAGACATGAAAAAATGTTGAAAAATTTTTGAGTCCAGTTCAGAATCGCTAAAGTTATTATGTAAACTGCAAAAATATTTACGGTGCCCGAGCAAAAATTCTAATTTTTTAATTCAAACTAGAAATATACCGGAAAATTTTAAAATTAGTTTATTTCTTGTTTGGTAAAATCAACTCGCTACTTGATTAAGCTTACAGGTTTGAACGTATCCAGTTATATAATGACAGTAGGAAGGCACAAAAACTAAAATTTGCAATTATTACAAAAGATGATTCTCTATTTTGACAAGGGATTACAACAATTCACAAACCTTAAAAAAGAAAACCAAAAGTTTCATGGATAGTACATATCGTTGTTAGAAATCGGACTAGGTTCAATAATCAAATATATTTTAACAGATTGCAGTATGAAAAACATTAAATTGTGGAAACAGCAAAAAATTGGTAATTTCAAAAAATTTTTTATATATTTTAACAAGGGAATACAACAATTCAAAAACCTTACAAAATAAAACCAAAAGTTTGAAGCTTAGTAGAAATCGTTGTTAGAAATTAGACTTGCTATAATAATCAAATATCTTTGAATCTGACACAGTATGAAAAGACATTAAATTGCGTAAAGTGCAAAAACTGGTAAATACAAAAAAAAATTGTGTATATTTTAATAAGGAATAAAAGAACCTTATAAAAGAAAACCAAAAATTTGAAGTTTAGTATGAAAAGACAGCAAATTTTCTGCGGACAAGCGACAATGATAATCCATATATAGAAGGCTGAAGCGTGCCAAGTGCCGGGCCCAGCGGCTGGTAATTACAAACATATTTGTATATATTTTCAAAATTGATTGCAGCAATTAAAAAACCTTAAAAAATAAAACCAAAAGTTTGAAGCTTAGTAGATATCATTGTTAAAAATCGAACTTGATTAAAAGATCAAATATTTTGAAAATACTGCAGTACGAAAATATTGCAAATTGTCTCAAATTGTCTGCGGTTAGAAGACCAGCGACAACGAGAATCCATATATAGAAGCCTGCCACGTGCCGGGCTCCCGGTGCAATGTTTCTATATATATATACATATATATATATATATATATATATATATATATATATATATATATATATATATATATATATATATATATATATATATATATATATATATATATATATATATATATATGTATATATATATATATATATATATATATATATATATATATATATATATATATATATATAATATATATATATATATATATATATATATATATATATATAAATATATATATATATATATATATATATATATATATATATATATATATATATATATATATATATATATATATATATTATATATATATATATATATATATATATATATATATATATATATATATATATATATATATATATATATATATAATATATATATATATATATATATATATATATATATATATATATATATATATATATATATATATATATGTATATATATATATATATAGTATATATGCGGTATATACATACGATTTATACATATAAATTGCAAGACTTGATTGGGATTCTCATTTCCATCAAACTGCAACAATTTAAAAATGTATCAATTTTCAAGTCTTTCTTCCTTTCTTGTTTAGTACGGTATGCTCGTTTAACATTGCAAGAACATATTTTTTTTTAGGTAATCAATCAAAATTCAGGTGAACTCTTGGGACCAAATTCACCTGGCGAGATTTGCTTCAGAGGGCCTTACATGTTCAAGCAATACTGGAATGACCCTCAGGTAGCTGCTTTACTTCATTTACATTGTAAATGGTATAAATATTACTAGATCTTATAACAGAATTTATTAGGTATATAGACATAAGAAATAACTTTGGATTGGCAGATAGTTAAAAAGAATATTAATTTAGCTGTAAGTTAGAGTCTGATATTCAGCAAAAGCAGCATGTTCATGTACTTGCCAGTAAGTCAGTACAAACCTTCACTGTTCAAAAAACATGGTATAGAAAAACCTCCTCTGAAGGAAAAGAGGTAACAGCCTCACTTACATAGTTTCTTCAGTACCTCCAGAGGCACACAGGGTTTCAGTGAGTAGCCTGCAGTCTTCCCTTTAGTGTGCCACCACGTAGATGTCTTTCCACTCTGGGATGATACTCTGGGATTGATACTTTTCTGGTCTTCCCCGGCGACGGGTGCCTTCCGGTTGCCGTTGGAGGAGCATTTTAGGAAGTCAATGATCTGGCACACGGAGCATTTGCCTAAGGTATCGCCACCTTTGCTCCCTCATTACGGAGGCTATGTCTGCTTGGCATATTCGAGTACAGATCTCGTCCGAGCACGGAGGTAGCAGATACACTCATAAATTGAAAACTCTTAGAGACCGTAAAAGTTATGAAGTTTCTACTATATAAGGACACAAATTTCCTGAAAGAGGATTGATTCCCTTACCTTCCTTACGATCCATTATTAAGCTGCCAAAACATTTACTGAAAGTGTAAGAAAAACTTTTATTTGCGACCCCAACGACTCACTTGAACCTTTCATAAAATACAGACTTCGAACAGGCTTGGGGTATAAATCCATCCCTGATTACTTCCTTGTGGAAAATTCTTGCCAAGATAAAAAAATTGAAAGCAGACATGAGTGGTTTCAATTTGCTTAGAATGATCAGTTCAGCAATCAAACTTGGAAATTTTCTACATGAACAGTGCTATTATTGACAGCTAGAATTTTTCTGAGCACTAACAGCTCGATTGCCATTATTTTGAACTTTGAATTTCGGCTTTACATCAATTAAAAAACTTCAAAACAGCAAAAAAAGATCCGTAAACATTTTGCATATTAAGCTTGAAGAATAAAAAACATAAGTGTTTTTTAGATGCTGATCTTGCTCGTTGGGGAACCCAGATCTTCCCTAAAATATGTCAATACAGCCACCCTGTGACAAAAATTTCTTTTTCTTCAAACGAGTTATCATTTATAACACTTGTAAATTTTCGCTTGGTCTACCTCTAGATAAGTTTTTTCCTAATGATATGTCTTTCACAGATATTTGATTAGATAGATAGATAGATAGATTTATTTTCCATATATCAGTAAAATAATTACATAAAAATCTAAAAATCCCCACAAAGGCTCCATGGCCTATAGGAGGGGGATTATGAAAAGATCACATAAACATTAAACATTTAAACTCTTAACACTTAAACACATAAACATAACATTAACATTCAAACATATAAAAATAAACATTTAAACATAAACATTTGAACTCTTAACACGTGAACCATTTTTTTTCTTCAAATAGAGGAAAAAAAGAAAAAAAGGAGAGTTCACTAAATAAACTTTATGAAACTGCAATGAATCACAACATCTATAAATATAATAATAATAATAATAATAATAATAAAAAGAATGGATAGCACTATATACTTCAAGGAAAAATTAATCACATGGAAACAAAAACATTTTTACGAGTCCTTTGAAGGTGCCAAACGAGTGGCATTCTCGAGCCGAATTGGGAATGGTGTTCCATGTCAAATGACACGCAACAAAAGGATTAAAATCGGATCTTATTTTTGGTGCATGTGGAATATGGATATTTAAAGAATTACGGAGCTGATAATTTGACCGATCAGATACAAAAGAAGACGTAAATCTAAGGGACCTAGGAATATCACCATTGAGCTGAAGAAAAGGGACAGACGCACAGGAAAGACTATTAAGTTTTCAATATCAAGTAACAGTTTAGTTGCCGAACGATTTACATCCTGGATAAGATTTATAGCTTTATCGTAAGTATTCAAAAGCGTTTGAGGAAAGAAGAGAAATTAGACATCCATATGACTGGACAATAAGAAACATAAGAATGAATTAAGCTATAAAATAGGATTCTTAGAATTGGTCCAGGAAAAATATGTTTGAGTTTTCTTAGAATACTGAGGTTTCTGGATACCTTCATTTTAATCAAATCAATATGGTGTTTAAAAGATAAATTTTCATATAGGAGGATACCTAGAAAACGGAAATCACCATCCTTTGATCTACAAATAAAGCCATTGAATATATTTCAGATAATCGAGGACAAGCCTGAGATATACAAGAAAAAACTAAAAAGCTAGTTTTAGAAACATTTAAGGAAATAGAGCTAGCATCAGACCAAATTGAAACTGATAAAACAAAAAATCGCGAAGAAACGAAGAAACACGAGGACAATTAACAGTCAGTGAAAAAAAAAAGAAAAATTATGCAAATATTTCGGTCAAAACCTCCGCTTGACCGTCCTCAGTGCAGAATAAAACTGATAAAAATATAAAAACCAAACCTTAAAATAAAAACACCAAACTAAAATTGGACGACCCTTTCCTAGTAACGGTGAAAGGGTAAAATTATTCAACAATTTGTAAAATTATTTACAAATTAAGACTCTCACGAAGAGGTCCAATAACTTTGTACGAACCTCATCCTCAGTTCTTCCAGAAGTAATAAGGGTATCATCGGCAAAAGCAGCAAGAGAATCCGAGGTGTGCTAACTATGGTTTTGGGTACGGGAGTTGTAAGGCAGTAGGGAATATGAACCGTGCTTTCGTAATTTGTCTTATCTCTAGCATGTACAAGAATATGCAGCGTAGCTTCACGTGCACATTGCAAAAAAGCTGGCAAACCTATAAAGTGGTCAAACACGCTTTGAGAGTATGGTTGTGATTGTATAACACAACCAGACTGGTTTTTTTGCTATTGATATCAATTTCTTTTTTTTTGGCAATTGACATTTTTTTCTGATAACAAGTACCATTCATTGCGATCGTAGCTCTAAAAAAGGGTTTAACATTTGCGAATTGGACTCTATGAATGATATTAATTAATGTTTGAATAATAGGAGCATGAATGATTCTAATTAGTGATTGGATGGTATAAAGATGGAGAAAAAAGGCAAAATGGTTAACGATGATAAAATGGTCTTATGACTTGACCTAGCTTTACTTCTTCGATGTGTACTGTATATTACACAAGTGGTGTTTGAACAGTGTTGTCAATTTAAAATAGAGTTTAACGTTATAGTATACTAAAAATTTGATACTAAGAGAGATGTAGATGGCAAGAAAAGAATTTTAATAACGGATAGCTTTACTTCTTCGAAGTGTACTGTATACTACACAAGTGGTGTTTGAACAGTGTTGTCAATTTAAAATAGAGTTTAACGTTATAGTATACTAAAAATTTGATACTAAGAGAGATTTAGATGGCAAGAAAAGAATTTTAATAACGGATAGCTTTACTTCTTCGATGTGTACTGTATAATACACAAGTGGTGTTTGAACAGTGTTGTCAATTTAAAATAGAGTTTAACGTTATAGTATACTAAAAATTTGATACTAAGAGAGATTTAGATGGCAAGAAAAGAATTTTAATAACGGATAGCTTTACTTCTTCGATGTGTACTGTAAAATACACAAGTGGTGTTTGAACAGTGTTGTCAATTTAAAATAGAGTTTAACGTTATACTATACTAAAAAGTTGGTAATAAGAGAGATGTAGATGGCAAGAAAAGAATTGTAATAATGGATAGGTTTACTTCTTGGATGTGTTCTTTATAATACACAAGTGGTGGGATGATGGGAGCGGGGTGTCTTAGAGTACTTATAGTGCTGTACTCTGGGCCGAGTTTCTAGTGAAAAACCCTTGTGGATGACTTGAAATAAAAAAAAATTAATAAGAAATCTCTGAAAAAATATTTTAGGGGGGATGGCTTGATGGCAGAAGGATCTCTTAGAGCAGTTATAGTGTGATGGTGGGGGGCGAGTTGCTAGGGAAAAACCCGTATGGATGACTTGAAATAAAAATTTTTAACAAGAAATCTCTGAAAAAATATTTTTTGGGGGATGGGTTGATGGTAGAAGGATCTCTTAGAGTACTTATAGTGTGATGGAGGGGGGCGAGTTGCTAGGGAGAAACCCGTGTGGATGACTTGAAATAAAAATTTTTAACAAGAAATCTCTCAAAAAATATTTTTGGGGGGGGTGGGTTGATGGCAGAAGGATCTCTTAGAGTAGTTATAGCGTGATAGTGGGGGGCGAGTTGCTAGGGAAAAACCCGTGTGGATGACTTGAAATAAAAATTTTTAACAAGAAATCTCTGAAAAAATATTTTTGGGGGGATGGCTTGATGGCAGAAGGATCTCTTAGAGCAGTTATAGTGTGATAGTGGGGGGGGGCGAGTTGCTAGCAAAAAACCCGTGTGGATGACTTGAAATAAAAATTTTTAACAAGAAATCTCTGAAAAGTGTTCTTGGGGGAGATGGCTTGATGGGAGAAGGATTTCTTAGCGTAGTTATAGTGTGATAGTGGGGGGGGGGGGGAGCGAAATGCTAACGAAAATCCCAAATGAAACCTAGTTTTTGACCGTAAACTCTAGTTTTTTGTAAGAAAATTATGAAAAATACAATTCTCTGGTTCATAGGTGAAACTTAAGTCCAGTTATGGATCGAAAAATAAACTATTTCTATAAAATCTGAGCTAATAAGGGTTTTTGACCGTAAACTCTAGTTTTTTTGTAAGAAAATTATGGAAAACACAATTCTCTGGTTCAAATGTGAAACTTAGGTCATTTTGGATCGAAAAATAAAACTATTTCCATAAAATCTAAGCTAATAAGGGTTTTTGACCGTAAACTTTAGTTTTTTGCAAGAAAATTATGGAAAATACAATTCATTGGCTCATAGGTGAAACTTAAGTCCAGTTATGGGTTGAAAAATAAACTATTTCTATTAAATCTGAGCTAATAAGGGTTTTTGACCGTAAACTCTAGTTGTTTGTAAGAAAATTATGGAAAATACAATTTTCTGGTTCAAATGTGAAACTTAATTCCAGTTATGGATCGAAAAATAAACTATTTCTCTAAAATCTGAGCTAATAAGGGTTTTTGACCGTAAACTCTAGTTTTTTGTAAGAAAATCATTGAAAATACGATTCTCTGGTTCAAATGTGAAACTTAAGTCTATTTTTGGATCGAAAAATAAAACTATTTCCGTAAAATCTGAGCGAATAAGGGTTTTTGACCGTAAACTCTAGTTTTTTGTAAGAAAATTATGGAAAATACAATTCTCAGGTTCAAATGTGAAACTTGGGTCCCTTTTGGATCGAAAAATAAAAGTAAACCCGTAAAATCTAAGCTAATAAGGGTTTTTGACCGTAAACTGTAGTTTTTCGTAAGAAAATTATGGAAAATACAATTCGTTGGCTCATAGGTGAAACTTAAGTCGAGTTATGGATCGAAAAATAAACTATTTCTATAAAATCTGAGCTAATAAGCGTTTTTGACCGTAAACTCTAGTTTTTTGTAAGAAAATTATGGAAAATACAATTCTCTGGTTCAAATGTGAAACTTAAGTCCAGTTATGGGTTGAAACATAAACTATTTCTGTAAAATCTGAGCTAATAAGGGTTTTTGACCGTAAACTCTAGTTTTTTGTACGAAAATTATGGAAAATACATTTCTCTTCTTCATATGTGAAACTTAAGTCTATTTTTGGATCAAAAAATAAAACTATTTCCGTAAAATCTGAGCTAATAAGGGTTTTTTTTATCGTAAACTCTAGTTTCTTGTAAGAAAATTATGGAAAATACAATTCTCTACTTCAAATATGAAACTCAAGTCCAATTTTGGATACTCATAATGATGAGGACTGATGGTTCTAATTCAATATTTTTTCATAAAAACAAACTATTTTTTTTAAAACTTCGAAATTATTCAACTTTATTTATTTTTTAATTTTTTTTTGTACGTATCTTAAAATGACAAAATATGCTTACGGCTCTAACAATTGTACTCTATGATTGGTCAGAGAAACGATGTGGCTTTCCCACTGGTATTCTATCTCCGGTAATCGACACTACCTAGTCTATTGCATGTACTAAATCAGTATTTTTTACGCAGTGGAACGATAAACACATAAGTCATATCTTTAAAAAAAGTGAAGATGGAGCATTTTAATAAAGTGTGTTCACATAACAAGGTTATTGTAGCATTGAATGCCGACAAGGAGAAGTATTTAAACTATGAAACAAGTACAAGTGGTAGCACTATTGGAAATGTATGCATGCATTGTCATGACAGTAAGGAATTATATTTCTTTGGAATACCGAAAAAATTCAACTCTTATGTTGATGGTTATGCGAGATTGAGATCTCCAGAGATGATTGCACTCAAAGAGAATACCAACATAAAAATAATCATTGATGGTAGAGGAAAACTCCTTGCTACTGTTGCAGGTAACACATTACCTACTGATACATCCAATCGTCAGCTTTCGGGTGTTAGCATTCAACGGAAGGTCAATAAAAGAAAGGCCTACTCTTCTACTAATATCGTAAACCATATCTTGTCTACGTGCCGAAACTGTTACCTGTGTAAACATAATGTGATAATAGACAGTAAAATTGCCAGGTAAATAAAAAAGGGCATTGTCAGAAAATATCACTATGGAATATAAAGATGAATCGATGAAAAACAAAGCACCAGCAAACGTTACTGCCATTGATCAAACAGTCAATGAACCAAATAATACCAAAGACGAAAAGCATATTGAGCCTGTGGATGAGACACCAATAAAAATTGTGTATGACTCAAAATGGAATAATGATTTTTCTACTGGTTACGAACAAAGAGAAGACAATAGCTACAATATCAAGAGAGAACATGGTGAACTATTTTATGGAACAGATTCAAAATGTCCAAAGTTAATCATTAATATTAATAATGTATCATAATATATTTTTGTATTAATATTCTACATAGAATTGTTTCATTAAAAATATTACATTGTTATGTGTTCATTATTTTTAGAGTAAGCTAGCATATCAAACGTTTAGAATGCCTATTAAAACATCGGAGATGTAAGAAAAGGAATTTGCATACATCTATTGTCAGACACATGGGATAACATTGACAAAATCTAGGTATCAGAATGAATAAATTCTTTATCAACGTCCGTTGTTGGATATGTCATTATGTCATTATGAAAAAATTGTAAGTAAGCAAGTAAGTAAGTAAGTAAGTAAGTAACAAACTCTTTCTTTAATTCACCTTTTGGATACACAATACAGAAATTTTATTCAGGAAATTATGAAAAAAAATGAACAAATTCTCTATTAACATTCATTATCGATTGAAGTCGCTTCCTAGACAGACAATACAGCAATTTCACAAAATTCAAGTATAAGAGTGATTAAATTCTATATCAACATCCATTTCTCGGATACATAGGAAAAAGTTGACAAAATCTAAGTTTTAGAGTGAATAAATTTTATTTATCAACATCCTTTGTCAGATACATCAAATAAAATTAACAAAATCTAAGTGTCAGAGTGATTAAATGCTTTAACAATATCGTTTATCGGATATGTCATATAAAATTGACAAAATCTAAGTATCAGAGTGACTAAATTCTACATCATCATCCTTTTCTCGGATACATAGGATAAAATATCGGAATAAATTGCCAAAATCTAAGTATCAGATTGATTAAATTCTGTATCAACATCCATTTCTCAGGTACCTGGGGTAACATTGACAAAATCTAGGTATCACAATGAATAAATTCTTTATCAACATCCGTTGTTGGATATGTCATTATGTCATTATGAAAAAATTGTAAGTAAGTAAGTAAGTAAGTCTACCATCAACATAAGAGTTGAATATTTTCGGTATTCCAAAGAAATTTAATTCCTTACTGTCATGACAATGCATGCATACATTTCCAATAGTGCTACCACTGGTACTTGCTTCATAGTTTAAATACTTCTCCTTGTCGGCATTCAATGCTACAATAACCTTGTTATGTGAAAACACTTTATTAAAATACTCCATCTTCGGTTTTTTTTAAGATACGACTTATGTGTTTGTCGTTCCACTGCGTAAAAAATACTGATTTAATACATACAATAGACTAGATAGTGTCGATAACCAGAGATAGAATAGCAGTGGGAAAGCCACATCGTGTCTCTGACCAATCATAGAGTACAATTGTTAGAGCCGTAAGAATATTTTGTCATTTTTAGATACGTATAAAAAAAAATAAATAAATAAAGTTGAATAATTTCGAAGTTAAAAAAAAATAGTTTGTTTTTATGAAAAAAATATTGAATTAGAACCATCAGTCCTCATCATTATGAGTATCCAAAACTGGTCTTAAGTTTCACATTTGAAGTAGAGAATTGTATTTTCCATAATTTTCTTACAAGAAACTAGAGTTTACGGTCAAAAACCCTTATTAGCTCAGATTTTACGGAAATAGTTTTATTTTTCGATCCAAAAATAGACTTAAGTTTCCCATTTGAACCAGAGAATTGTATTTTCCATAATTTTCTTACAAAAAAATAAGAGTTTACGGTCGAAAACACTTATTAGCTCAGATTTCATAATAATAGATTATTTTTCGATCCATAACTGGACTTAAGTTTCACATTTGAACCAGAGAATTGTATTTTCCATAATTTTCTTACAAAAAAATAAGAGTTTACGGTCGAAAACACTTATTAGCTCAGATTTCATAATAATAGATTATTTTTCGATCCATAACTGGACTTAAGTTTCACCTATGAGCCAACGAATTGTATTTTGCATAATTTTCTTACAAAAAACTAGAGTTTACGGTCAAAAACCCTTATTAGCTTAGATTTTACGGGAATACTTTTATTTTTCGATCCAAAATGGACCTAAGTTTCATATTTGAACCTGAGAATTGTATTTTCCATAATTTTCTTACAACAAACTAGAGTTTATGGTCAAAAACCCTTATTAGGTCATATTTTATGGAAAGAGTTTTATTTTTCGATCCAAAAATAGACTTAAGTTTCACATTTGAACCAGAGAATCGTATTTTCCATGATTGTCTTACAAAAAACTAGAGTTTACGGTCAAAAACCCTTATTAGCTCAGATTTTACAGAAATAGTTTATTTTTCGATCCATAACTGGACTTAAATTTCACATTTGAACCAGAGAATTGTATTTTCCATAATTTTCTTACGAAAAACTAGAGTTTACTGTCAAAAACCCTTATTAGCTCAGATTTTATAGAAATAGTTTATTTTTCGAACCATAACTTGACTTAAGTCTCACCTATGAGCCAATGAATTGTATTTTCCTTAATTTTCTTACAAAAAACTAAAGTTTACGGTCAAAAACCCTTATTAGCTTAGATTTTATGGAAATAGTTTTATTTTTCGATCCAAAATGGACCTAAGTTTCACATTTGAACCAGAGAATTGTATTTTCCATAATTTTCTTACAAAAAACTAGAGTTTACGGTCAAAAACCCTTATTATCTCAGATTTTATAGAAATAGTTTATTTTTCGATCCATAACTGGACTTAAGTTTCACCTATGAACCAGAGAATTGTATTTTTCATAATTTTCTTACAAAAAACTAGAGTTTACGGTCAAAAACTGGGTTTCATTTGGGATTTTCGTTAGCAATTCATCCCCCCCCCACTATCACACTATAACTACGCTAAGACATCCTTCTCTCTTCAAGCCATCTCCCCCAAGAACACTTTTCAGAGATTTCTTGTTAAAAATTTTTATTTCAAGTCATCCACACGGGTTTTTCGCTAGCAACTCGCCCCCCACTATCACACTATAACTACTCTAAGAGATCCTTCTGCCATCAACCCATCCCCCCAAAAATATTTTTTCAGATATTTCTTGTTAAAAAATTTTATTTCAAGTCATCCACACGGGTTTTTCGCTAGCAACTCGCCCCCCACCATCACACTATAACTACTCTAAGAGATCCTTCTGCCATCAACCCATCCCCCCAAAAATATTTTTTCAAAGATTTCTTGTTAAAAATTTTATTTCAAGTCATCCACACGGGTTTATCCCTAGCAACTCGCCCACCACCATCACACTATAACTACTCTAAGAGATCCTTCTGCCATCAACCCATCCCCCCAAAAATATTTTTTCAGAGCTTTCTTGTTAAAAAATTTTATTTCTAGTCATCCACACGGATTTTTCGCTAACAACTCGCCCCTCACCATCACACTATAACTACTCTAAGAGATCCTTCTGCCATCAACCCATCCCCCAAAAAATATTTTTTCAGAGATTTCGTGTTAAAAATTTTTATTTCAAGTCATCCACACGGGTTTTTCGCTAGCAACTCGCCCCTCACCATCACACTATAACTACTCTAAGAGATCCTTCTGCCATCAACCCATCCCCCCAAAAGTATTTTTTCAGAGATGTCTTGTTAAAAATTTTTTATTTCAAGTCATCCACACGGGTTTTTCGCTAGCAACTCGGCCCACAGTACAGCACTATAAGTACTCTAAGACACCCCGCTCCCATCACCCCACCACTTGTGTATTATACAGAACACATCGAAGAAGTAAAGCTATCCGTTATTAAAATTCTTTTCTTGCCATCTACATCTCTCTTAGTATCAAATTTTTAGTATACTATAGCGTTAAACTCTATTTTAAATTGACAACAGTGTTCAAACACTACTTGTGTATTATACAGTACACATCGAAGAAGTAAAGCTATCCGTTATTAAAATTCTTTTCTTGCCATCTACATCTCTCTTAGTATAAAATTTTTAGTATACTATAACGTTAAACTCTATTTTAAATTGACAACACTGTTCAAACACCACTTGTGTATTATACAGTACACATCGAAGAAGTAAAGCTATCCGTTATTAAAATTCTTTTCTTGCCATCTACATCTCTCTTAGTATCAAATTTTTAGTATACTATAACGTTAAACTCTATTTTAAATTGATAACACTGTTCAAACACCACTTGTGTATTATACAGTACACATCGAAGAAGTAAAGCTAGATCAAGTCATAAGACAATTTTATCATCGTTAAGCATTTTGCCTTTTTTCTCCATCTTCATATGATCCAATCACAAATTAGAATCATTCACGCTCCTATTATTCAAACATTAATTAATACCATTCATAGAGTCCAATTCGCAAATGCTAAACCCTTTTTTTAGAGCTACAATCGCAATGAATGGTAATTGTTATCAGAAGAAAATGTCAATTGCCAAAAAAAAGAAATTGATTCCAATAGCAAAAAAAAACAGTCTGGTTGTCTTATACAATCACAGCCATACTCTCAAAGCGTGTTTGACCACTTTATAGGTAAAGCTTTGCCAGATTTTTTGCAATGTGCACGTGAAGCTACGCTTCATATTCTTGTACACTTGATATCAATTACAAAAAGCCAGTCTGGTTGTCTTATACAATCACAACCACACTCTCAATGCGTGTTTGACCACTTTATAGGTTTGCCAGCTTTTTTGCAGTGTGCACGTGAAGCTACGCTGCATATTCTTGTACATGCTAGAGATAAGACAAATTACGCAAGCACGGTTCATATTCCCTATTGCCTTACTACTTACGGGAGAAATTTTCAGAAATTTCACTCACTAAAACATAATTTTGGATCAAGATAGCCGCACATGAAATTATTGTCAATCAGAGATGATGTACCCTCTGTTATGTGAGATGGGATACATACAGAAGGTAAAGTACCTGCGGAAAACACGGACGAAAGAAAATCCAAAGATACAGAAGACCTTATATCCATCAAATTTATGTTAAAGTCTCCCATAATAATTAACTCATTCGACTGTTTGAGGATGTATCCAGTATATCAGTAAGTGTGCGTAGAAACGGTGGAATAGAGCCACTAGGAGCGATAAATAGGACCAAAAATCAAATCCTTACCTCCACATTTAATATCGACGAACAGTGACTCAAAGACACTTTCGATGTTCCTGGATAAATCCATTCTAAGAGAATATGGGAGATTATTAGAAATATACAAGGCAACACCACCCTTAGCCATCTTTCGTCTATTCAGCCGTTCCATCTTTTAACCTTGCAAATCCAAAACCATATCATTTAGTAAGAGATTAGGATCGAAGAACAAGGTTGCACTGAAAAAATTCTTTTAAGTTTTTTCATTTTTATAACTTTAAGAAATAAAAAATTAATTAAGATTTTAAGGAATAAATATCAGCATATGTGTGTTAAACTGACAATGCACAATTTTTTTTAGTAAATTCATTTGAGTTTTCAGTAAAGTACAAATTATATTCTGGGTCTTAGAAAACATAGGGTTTTAGATCCCTACTAATATTAATTTCTATTCGTTATGAGTTTGGCTCTGTTATTTATTTTAATTTCTGTTTGTTTTGGGTTTTATTTTTTTTATTGACACTGATTTGTGGTAGTTGTATGTTTGGTAGATTATTTGATTCTATTTTTGAATCAAATAATCAAACAACAAAGTGATGGGTAGCTGCTCTCCTATCACTTTGATTTTTAAAAAGAGCACTAGAGCGTCTGATTACCAATCCAATGAGCCCCCTCCGAAGTTTATATGACCATGCTTTCTATAAAAACCTTATATGCCTCCAGGGCGTAACTTACAACCCTTGCCCTGAGGGCTGGGGGGATTTGTTATACTCAGATACATAATTTCCAGACCTTTCAATTACGTTGAACAAAATGGCTGTCTAAAAATTTTGATTGGAAGTGTTTGGGGAAATGCTGGACGTGGGGGGGGGGGGGGGGAATTTGCCGTCTCATCACTTTCGACAAATAAGAAAGGCACTAGTCCTCTCAATTTCAAATCGAATGAACCCTTTTTGAAGCTTGTATGAAAAAAACTTTTTTATAAGTACCTTATATGCCCCAAGGTGCTAATTCGTCCTCCGATTACTTTCGACTATTAAAAAGGGCTATAGCCCTCTCAATTTCCAATCGAATGAGTCCTTTTTGAAGTTTTTACGACAACGCTTTCTATAAACACCTTATATGCCACCAGGGCATAAATTACAGCCTTAGCCCTGAGAGCTGTGGGTGTGTGTGTAATAATCAAAGACATAATTTCCAAACCCTTCAACTATGTTCAACAAAATGGCTATATTAAAATGTTGATTGGAAGTGTTTGGGGAAATTATGGGCGGGAGGGGGGGCTTTCGCCCTCCGATCGCTTTTGACTTTTAATAAGGGCACTAGCCCTCTCAATTCCCAATTGAATGAGCCCTTTATGAAGTTTCTACCACAACGCTTTATATAAAAACCTTATATGCCCCCAGGGTATAACTTAGAACCTTTGCGCTGGGGGATGTGGGGGGTTTCTCATCCTCAAAGACATAATTTCCGGACCTTTCAACTTCGTTGAACAAAATAGTTACCTCAAAATTTTTCATTGAATGTATTCTGGGAAATGGTGGGTATGAGAGGGGGGTTAGTTGTTCTCCAGTCAATTTCGACTACTAAAATGGGCACTAGTCCTTTGAATTTTCAATCGAATGATCCCTTTTTCAAGTTTCTACGGCAAAGCTTTCAATAAAAACCTTTTATGCCCCAGGGTATAACTTGTAACCCTTTCCCTGAGGGCTCTGGGGGTTTTCATCCTCAAAGACCTAACTTCGTGAACTTTCAATTACGTTGAACAAAATGGCTATCTCAAAATTTTGATTGGATGTGTCTGGGGAAAAAATTGGCTTGAGAAGGGGGTAGTTGCCCCCAATTACTTTCACTATTAAAAAGGGGACTAGTCCTTTGAATTTCCTATAAAATGAGCCCTTTTTGATGTTCCTACGACAAAGCTTTCTATAAAAACTTTATAAGCCCCCAGGGCATAACTTAAAACCCTTGTTTTGAGGGCTGTAGGGGGAGTGTCCTCCTCAAAAACATAATTTATATCTTGAAATCAACTACGTTGAACAAAATGGCTATCTCAAAATTTTGATTGGATGTGTTTGGGGAAACGGTGGGCGTGGAAGAGGTGTTAGTTGCCATCCAATCACTTTCGACTATTAAAATGGACACTAGCCATTCCAATTTCCAATCGAATGAGTCCAAACGACAACTCATTCGATACGAAGTGCCCTGGTCTAAAGAAAAAAAAATATTCATTGTGCCAACATCGTTCTTTATTTAGGCAGCGCGAATGTGCTGCCTATGATATTTGATTATTCAAGCAAGTCCGACGAAGTCTTACGTTGATTTCCTACTAAGCTTCAAACTTTTGGTTTTCTTTTTTTAGGTTTTGAATGGTTGTAATTTCTTGCTAAAATATATACAAATATTTTGGCAATTACCAGTTTTTCGCTCTTTAAGCCATTTAATGTAAACTTCTCCATGCATGGACATCTTCAGTTTTTCCACATAAGTGTGACGAAGTCATTGCAATACTGATATATAATAAAAATGACAATTATTATTCACTTATAAAGATGTATATATATAGTGTATATATATATATATATATATATATATATATACACTATTTAAAGTGTATATATATATATATATATATATATATATATATATATATATATATATAATATATATATATATATATATATATATATATATATATATATATATATATATATATATATATATATATATATATATATATATATAAGCTAAAGTGTATTCCCCTTTGTGGTAGAGAAGATGCTTGAGATGAATCGAATTCAGCTCCGATTCTTCATTGACAAATAGCACGAGTCTTTCTCTAACTCTCTCACATTAAGACCAAGGTGTAGCTTTGATCAGTACCCCTTCGGTCAAGTAATATCCATCGGGCAGCTTGTCGAAGCACTTCCAGAGAAAATCCTTGGGAAAGAAAACATAAATCTCCAACGATTTTTTTTTTTGTTACAAGGCAAGCAACTTGTTATGAATGGTTTTAAACCTTTTCTTCGTAAATAAGCAAAACATGAGCAAAAAAAAAAAATGACAGCCTGCAAAAAGAAATATGATTTCATAGTTTTGGATATTTTGGATATTTACGCCCCTGTAGAACCGACTGACGGAGATACTAGTGACTCAGATGAAATAAACTTACAGTTACAGGAGCATATAGACAGGGTCCCAGGTAGAAATATGATATTTTTACTAGGAGGTTTTAACGCCCAGGTCGGTAGAAATAGGGATAGATGGTGTCCTAGCCTAGGTAAATTTGGTGTATTAAAAGAAAACAGTAATGGATACAGACTTTTGCAATTTTGTAGGAATAACAATCTACTTATAGCCAATGCGGTGCTTGGTCATAAAATGGCACATAAGTTAGCATGGTATTCCGCGATGGTAAAACAGAAAACCTTATTGATTATGTTATAGTAAACCGAAGACTGGCAGGATCAATACAAGACACTAGGGTATATAGGAGTGCTGTTATTAATGTTAAAAGTACAGATTACCATCTAGTAGTGTCAATGGTTGATTTAAAGCTGAAATATCGGAAGGATAACTACCTCCCGGGAAGTTATGATGTTGGTAGACTCCAGGATGAAAATTTGAGAGAAACTTTCCAGGAACAGTTGAATACTAAAGTTGAGAGTTTGAAATTTAAAATGTGGAAAATGGTTGGAATGATTTTAGAAAAATAATTTGTGAAGTTGCTGAAGGTGTCTTATGAAAGAAAGCTAGAACTGCAGCTAAAAATATTAGTGAAAAAGCTTTATGTTTAATAGAAACGAGAAAGAACTTGTACAAGAATTATCTGAGTGATAGATCGTATGAAAACAAAAGAAATGTAAAGAAAGTGGAGAAAGCATTAAAATATGAACTAAGGAGGTGTGAAGTGGAGACCATGGATAAAATTGCCGAGGATCTGGAAGATGCAGCTAGACGGCATAATAGTAAAATATTGTACTGGCACGTTAACAAATTGAGAGGGAGTAGTCAATCCGGACTTGGTCCCAGTTAAAGATAGGAATGGGGCCGCAATTAGCGATAAGGAAAAAACTAAAGAGAGATGGGCCAAACATTTTGAGAATTTGCTTAACCGAGATAGAGTTGCAGGAAAAGATATAGAGGAAAATGACAAAGTCTTAAGAGAAGAACAGTGCGGTTTTAGAAAAGGTAGAGGATGTGTCGACCAAATTTTCACTCTTAGGCTAATAATTGAGAAGTGCTTGAGTTGTCAAGCACATTTGGTGCTCAGTTCTATAGATTATGAGCAAGTATTCGATTCTGTTGATAGAAGAGCTTTAGTAAAGGTTTTATCATTGTATGGTATACCAGACAAATACATTAAAGTGATTAGTGCTATGTACAAGAATAACACTGCTGCGGTTAAGGTAGGAGATGAGGTTAGCAGCTGGTTTTTTAGTAAATCAGGAGTTAAGCAGGGTTGTGTTCTATCCCCCTTTAAATGGATTATTTTGATGGACTTTGTCTTAAGGAGCACAGGAAAGGCAATGGGAGACCATGGAATTAAATGGGAAGCAAAAAGTCTCCTTGACTTAGATTATGCTGATGATTTAAGCATCCTAGATGAAAGCGTGAGCAAAATGAATGAAGTTTTAGAGGTTTTGCGAGTTCAGGGTGCTAGAATAGGTTTGAAAATTAATGTTAAGAAGACTAAGTCACTAATGCTAGGAATAAGTGAAGATGAAAATATGACATTGGATAACGAAAAGATTGATCAGGTGGGCAGCTTCACTTACCTTGGTAGTATTATTAGTAAAGATGGTGGAAGCAATGAAGATGTTAAAAGTAGAATAGCCAAGGCTCAGGGTGTTTTTTCACAGTTAAAAAAAGTTTGGAAGAATAGGAAGATAAGTCTGCAAACCAAGATTAGAACATTAGAAGCTACAGTGATGATAGTGGTCAAATATTGCTCTGAAGCATGAGTGCTCAGAAAAACGGATGAACATTTGCTAGATGTTTTCCAAAGAAATTGCTTAAGGATTATTCTGGGTACCCGGCTGACTGACTGTATTTCAAACAATAGGCTATACGAAAAATTTGGTTCCATACCGCTCTCTAGGGTTATAATGAAAGAAAGGTTGAGGTGGTTAGGGCACGTTGTGAGGATGAAGGATGACAGATTGCCGAAGATTTATCTTTTCGGCCAACCGTCTAGGGCTAAAAGGAAAGCAGGTCGTCTTCGTCTGGGGTGGGAGGACATCATAAAGAAAGATTTAAAGGAAATGGGAACTTTAGGGGCGGGTGTAAAAAGTGAGGCGTTGAATAGATCGGGATGGAGGAGGAGCGTTTGTAGCTGTTTTGGCCTCAGGCGGCTTGGTGCTGCGGTGAGTTTTTAGTAGTAGTAGTAGTAGTAGATATTTTCTTATTTCTAAGAATTTTGTTTAATTTTTTTTTCAGAATACGGAGCGAATGAAGAAGGATGGATGGATACATTCTGGTGACCTTGGATATTATGATGAAGACGGCTACTTATATTTTATTGAGAGACTGAAAGAAGTAATCAAATACAATGTATTCCCTGTAAGTATAAAAGAAAAATCAAATTTCTCAAGATGAAACTTATACCGCATTTTTCACTGTTGCCTCAGAATTGTTTACTTGGAAGTGTTTTTACTTATTTACACTCAAGCCTTTGATTATAGTAATGCTAACGTATGCCAAGAGTAATGCATACGAGCGATAATGAGTAAAAAATCATTTGTCACATATGTCTAATTCCATAGTCGTGCAACATGGTTGCAGTAGTAGCAGCAACCTAGTAAAGAGCAAACCACAGCCCATAGTAACCAAAAGTTGTTTAAAGCGTTTAGAAGAAATCAGTGCCGTGTGACACTGATTCAGGAATGGTAACTATTATTTCGGTTAAGTAAAGTTTATTGCGAAAAGAAATTTATGGCTATTTAAAAACACCTAAACCCCTCGAAAATGGCGTCAGATCAAAATGAAAATTGTACGAATGGAATCAGCATAGTCGAAAACCATGTGCAGGGATATTACAATCTCTCAACTTGAACAAAAAGGAAAATCGCTTTTTTTGGATGGGTTGGACTGATCTGTCTCCCGTTTTTTTATGTTTTTTTTTAGATTTGGTTATGTTGTGAGTGGGTTTATGTGTGGGTTGTGGCTATGAGTTGTTCCTTGTGGTTGTGGAACCACTCAAAGTTGTTTATTAAAGGAAGGGTTACTTATTGTGTTATTTACTTTTTTAAATTATCTACTTATTTTTACTATTTAATAGAAGGAAAAAAACTGTACTTTTTAGCCTATAGAGAAATCATAGCACTAAAAACCTATTTTCATTTTTTTTTCTGTGATATTTTTTTAGTTGTCAGGTAATGTTCCAACTTTTGTTTGTTCATTGCTATTCCACACCTATATGTCTAAAGTTTTTTTTTGTGCTTAGTAGGGAGGGGATCTTAATGAAATAAGTTAGAGATATGAAAATTTTACTTGTGTTTTGAAAACCTTGAAAACCTTGGCGTTACTTGTAAAGCGCCAAGGAAGTCGATGCGTGATAAAAATCACTAAAAATTATTTCATTTTTCATTAAATTAGTTCAAATGAAAAAATGAAAAAGAAGAAAAGAAATCCTTTTCAGGGAACAAGAAAATAATACTTTAAATCTTTTTGTTTTTATAAGACTTTATTAAACAAAAAAGATTTAAAGTATTATTTTCTTCTTCCCTGAAAAGACTATGTCAATATAAAACGAACAGAAATTAATTTAAAAAAAATTTTTCCACAAAACAAGTTTTTCAAAGAAAAGTAAAGAACTCCATTAAATCAAAATTAAGCAAAAATGAAATCAAGCCTTCTATTTGTATATTGGAGAAAAATTTTCAGCAGTTTTTAACAACATACACCCTTTTAAAAAACTGGACACAAATAGTAGCGTATAATTTAGTTTCACACCTCCTCTAGTTGTCCTGAAATAGAAAACTTGATACCATTCACAAAAAAATCCGTTTACTTTCTTTGATAGCTTAGATACACTTACACTATTTTGATTTGGTTAAATTTTAAGAGTAGAAGTAGCCCCGAAAGTTTGAACATAGTACCCTCAGTCGTTCTTAAGATACTGTTGAGATGCCATATTGGGAATTAGCATTTACACAGTGCATTTTGATTAAATCTTAAGGCAACATTTAGTTTTTAAATATAATGGGCAAATGGGAGGGTGGGCATGGGAGGGGGATTAGTTGCTCTCCAATCACTTTCAAATATTAAAAAGGGCATTAGGCCTTTCTATTTTCGTTTGAATGAGCCCTTTTTGAGTTTCTACAACAACGCTTTCTATAACCATTTTATATGCCCCCAGGCTATAAATTACAACCCTTGCCCTGAGGACTGCGAGGGGGTTGTCATCCTCAAAGACCTAATTTCAAGAACTTTCCACTACGTTAAAAAAATAGTTATCTCAAAATTTTGATTGGATGTGTATGGGGAAATGGTGGGAGTGATTGGGGCGTTTGTTGCTCTCCAATCAGTTTCAACTATTAAAAAAGCACTTGTCCTTTCAATTTCCAATTTAATGAGCCCTTTTGAAATTTCTACGACAACGCTTTCAATAAAAACATTATACGCCCCCAGGGCATAACTTACAACCCTTCCCTCATGGCTGGGGGGAGGAGTCATCCTCAAAGACCTAATTTCTAAAACTTTTAGCTATGTTGACCAAAATTGCTATCGCAAAATTTTAATTGTATGTGTTTGGGAAAATATTGAGCGTGAGAGGGAGTTAGTTGCCCTCCAATTACTTCCGACTATTAAAACATGCACTAGCCCTTTTAGTTTCCAATCGAATGAGCCCGTTCTGAAGTTTCTACGGCAATGCTTTCTATAAAAACCTTATAAGGGGGTTGTTATCATGAAAGACATGATTTTCAGACCTTTCAACTGCGTTGAACAAAATGGCTAACTCAAAATTTTGATTGGACGTGTTTGGGGGATTGGTGGGCGTGAGGGGGGGTTACTTGCCCTCTAATCACTTTCGACTATTAAAAAGGGCACTAGCCGTTTCAATTTCTAATAGAATGATTCCTTTTTGAAGTTTCTACGACAACGCTTTCTGTAAAAAAAATCTTATATGCCCCCAGGGTATAACTCACAACCCTTACCCTAAGGGCTGAGGGGGAGTGTCATCCTAAAAAACATAATTTCCAGAGCTTCAACTACGTCGAACAAAATGGCTATCTCAAAATTTTGATTGGATGTGTTTGGGGAAACGGTCGGTGTGAGAGAGCTGTTAGTTATCCTCCAACCACTTTCGAGTATTAAAAAGGGCACATGCCCTTCTAATTTCGAATCGAATGAGCCTCTTTGAAGTTTTTACAACATCAATATCTATACAAACCTTATATGTCCTCGGCGCATAACTTACAACCCTTGCCCGAGGGCTCTGAGGGTGTTATAATCCTCAAAGACCTATTTTCTAAAACTTTTAACCACGTTGAATAAAATGGCATATCTAAAAATTTTGATTGGATGTGTTTGGGGAAAACGTCGGTGTGAGAGGGGGGTTAGTTGCCCTCCAATCAGTCCGTGGAAGGGGTGTTAGTTGCCTTCCAATCACTCCGTGGAAGGGGTGTTAGTTGCCTTCCAATCACTTTCGACTATTAAAAAGGGCACTAGCCGTTTCAATTTCCAATCGAATGATTCCTTTTTGAAGTTTCTACAACAACGCTTTCTATAAAAAAAACCTTATTTGCCCCCAGGGCATAACTTACAACCTTTGCCCTGAGGGCTGTGGGGGGAAATCTCATCCTCAAAAACATAACTTACGGTTTTTTTTAACTACGTCGAACAAAATGGCTATCTAAATATTGTGATTGGATGTGTTTGGGTAAATGGTGGGTGGGAGAGGGGTGTTAGTTATCCTCCAGTTACTTTCGACTATTAAAAACGGCACAAGCCCTTCTAATTTCTAATCGAATGAGCCCTTTTTAAGTTTTTACAACATCACTATCTATAAAAAACCTTATATGCCCCCAGGGCATAACTTACAACCTTTGCCCCAAGGGCTCTCAGGGGGTTATCATCCTCAAAGACCTAATTTCTAAAACTTTTAACTACGTTGAACAAAATGGCTATCTAAAAATTTTGATTGAATGCGTTTGGGGAAAAGGTCGGCGTAAGAGGGGGGTTAGTTGCCCTCCAATCACTTTCGACTATTAAAAAGGAAACTGGCCCTTTCAATTTCCAATCGAATGAGCCCTTTTTCAATTTTCTAAGACAACATTTTCAATAAAAACCTTATATGCCCCCCAGGGCATAACTTACAACCCTTACCCTGAGTTGTGGGGGGAGTGTTATCTTCAAAGATATAGTTTCCGGACCTTTCAACTACTTTGAACAAAATGGTTATCTCAAAGTTTTGATTGCATGTGTTTGGATAAATGGTGGGCGTGGAAGGGGTGTCAATTGCCTTCCAATCGCTTTCGACTATTAGAAAGGGCACTATCCATTTCAACTTCCAATCAAATGAGCCATTTTTCAAGTTTCTACGACAACGCTTTCTATACAAACCTTATATGCCCCCAGGGCATAACTTACAACCCTTGCCCTGAAGACTGTGGGGGGTTGTCATCCTCAAAGACCTATTTTCCAGAATTTTCAACCACGTTGATCAAAATGGCTATTTAAAAATTTTGATTGGATGTGTTTTGGGAAAAGGTGGGCATGAGAGGGGGTTAGTTGCCCTCCGATCACTTTCGGCTATTAAAAAGGGCACTAGCCCTTTGAATTTCCAATCGAATGAGCCCTTTTTGAAGTTTCTACGATAAAGTTTTGTATAAAAACCTTATATGCCCCCAGGGCATAACTTACAAACCTCGCCCTGAGGGATGTGAGGGAGTGTCCTCCTCAAAAACATAATTTATAAGTGGAAATCAGCAACACTAAACAAAATGGCTATCTCAAAATTTGGATTGGATATGTTTGGGGAAATGGTAGTCATAGAAGGGGTGTTAGTTGCCGTCCAATTCCTTTCAACTATTAAAAAGAGCACTAGCCATTCCAATTTCCAATCGAATGAGCCCTTTTCCAAGTTTCTACGACAACTCCTTCGATACGAAGTGCCCTGGTCTAATGGAAAAAAATTAATAATACATAGTGCCAACATCGTTCTTTACTTAGGCAGCGCGATTCCGCTACCTATGATTACTACTAACAACTCACCACAGCACCAAGTCACCTGAGACCAACACAGATACGCACGCTCTTCCTGCATCCCAATCTATTCAAAGCCTCCCTCTTAACACCCTTCTAGGAAGTTCCTGTTTCCCTTAAATCTTACTTTATGACATCCTCCCTTCCCAACCGCGGACTACCTGCTTTCCGTCTAGCCCTAGACGGTTGACCGAAAAGGAAAGTCGTTTTTTAATTTAATTACATTTTAAAAAATTGTCGCAGAATCAGCTTTTGACCAGAAGTTGAGAAAATCAATTCAGGGCCTTAACATTATTTTGCTATTTAGGAAGTCTCTGAGAGGGTTTTCCTTTTTCAATTGACTTTTGCCACTTTTTCAATTTTAATGTAACATCTTTGATTTCGAGACAGAAGTTCTGAATTTATGTTAAGAAAATTCCTGGATCCTCCCCTTCTCCTGCATATTCCCTAGAAACGACGATTTAATAACTTTAGTACCTCGAAAGAGTCTAAGTGTCTTGCTAACATTATAGGTTATGCCAGATGCAATAGAGAAGTTAATCATGTCTCATCCCTCAGTTGAAGATGCAGCGGTTCTTGGTCTTCCGTCTCTCCAGCATGGCGAGCTGCCTCTTGCTTATGTTGTCAAGAAAAGAGGTCACGATAATGTAACAGATTCTGAATTATTGGACTTCGTTAACAGTAAGTTTAAATAAACAATATAATTTCTTATTAAAACCATCATTAAGACAAAGTTACTTCATTTGGTTTCAAAATTAAATTGTGCTTCTTCCTTCCTCCAGTTACACGTCGAAAAAAAAACTTCTTTGGGCTTGTCCAAGGACGTGTACACGGAGGAGGGGGGGGGGGTCAAGATTTGGCCTAACTGAATTCCTGAATTCATTCAGGCTTTGAACTGGAAGGTCACACACAAGTCTTAGCTTTGAGCTTAATCAGATTGCACAACAAGTTCAGTAAGTGATAGCGATATAATTCAAATAGGATTTTGGATCGAGGAAATGAATTGGTGAAAAATATTTGCATTAAAAAGAGATTCGCATGATTTATTGTTCAATTGACTTTTTTTCAGCTTGAAACATTACTAAGGACAGTTTGGCTGACTTGTAAGTCTACTGTACAACCAAAAGTATGATTTTTTTTGTGTTATTGAAGCTATTTTACGAACTAATTGCTGGCTAGTTAAGCAGATGGCTAAATTTACTGTTCATAAGCTGGCATTGGCTTGGTTTCGAGGTTACCCTGAATGGCCTGTACGTGTTGTTGAAGTGATACATCTGAAAGGAAATGAAAAAAAAAACTAGAAATTACAAGTATCTAGTTTTCTGCTACAGTACACATGATTCCCAGTTCGTTAATGAGTCCCAAATTTTAGATTTTGAATGCAATAAAGCTAAGGCTATGAATAACTCTAGAAAAGGTGTAAAGGGAGCGTTTGATGAATCATATTTGATTCAACATGTCCAATGAGAACTGTCAAGCTGAATAAATCTACTCCTGGAAAACCATGGTTAACCTAGGAGCTTCTTCGACTAATTAAAAAAAAAAAATTATTCGTTCGTACTTTATTTGAATTAAGAGTCACGGGAGGTGTTCAGTTACTTTATAAAACTTCGTAATAAAACTAATCAGCTTCGCAGATCTTGTGTTCAAAAATATTATGGGATAAAATTTGAAAATAATAAAGGGAACACGAAAGGTACGTGGAAAACTAATAATGAATTATTAAATGGTGGCAAGAAAAATGAAAATTCATCTAGCCTAAAAGTTGACGATAGAACTATTGTTGAAAGGAAGGGAATTCCTTATGTTTTGGGTTAGTATTTTTCAAAAGTAGGTAAATCAGTAAGTAAAATTTCATATATTGATAGCAGTAAAATTGCTGAACCTTTTAAAGATGAAAGAGGTTTGGGGATAAACATGAACATTGCTAAAACTAATGTAATAGAGATGAAGCAAATAATAGGATTGATGAAGTCAAATTCATCTGGGAGTGATGGTCTCAATCTGCAAAAATTTAAATTGGTAATAGTACATTTGTTGCCCTGCCTTGTATATTTGATTAACTTATCGCTGAAAAAGGGTGAGTTTCCTTCACGATTAAAAGAGGTCACGGTTATCCCTTTGCATAAAGGCGGTCTAAAGACAGATCCTTCGATCTTTGAATTGTTTCGAGTCTTATCTTGGAGGGAGAACACTTAGAGTGAATGTTGATGGCTGCAAATCAAGAAGTTATAGAGTCCATTGCGGAGTTCCACAAGGTTCGGTGCTTGGGCCCCTACTTTACCTAATTTATGTAGATACCAGGCGATTTTACATTCCTGGGACACTAATCACGTCCTTTGTTGATGACACTGTGTTTACAGTAACATCATCTTGCGAAAATCTTTTGATTGAAAAGGCAAATAAGGCCCTAAATGAACTGGCAAGTATTACGAGATGTAGCTGCCTATCTGTTAATATTTTTAAGACGAATTTCATGACTTTTTGTAGAATTGGTACTCCCGTTATTTAAATAATAAAATATATCTGAATGGTGTATTCTTAAAACAAACTTTTAGTGTAAAATATTTAGGTTTTTATCTTGATTGCAATTGGAGTTGGAAATTACGCTGTGATGCAGTAGCAGCAAAAGTGGCAGGAGGATTGGGTCTTATAAGAAGGCTAAGGAATGAGCTCCAACCAAGAATTCTAATGATCCTCTATCATTCTCTTATCAGTCTTGCCATTTATATAGTCTTGCCAGACTATATAAACCACCAAAAGAGGAAGGAAAGAAACGTCTGTTTATCATATGTGCTCAGTCACACTGCTACTACAACTATCACCACTACTGAAGTTAAGGGTATTAAGGTGAAGCTTTCAGGGAAGGTTTAGGGGATTTTGAATTAAATCAGAACACAATATGAGCACACACATTGTCAAAAGGGCTTACCAGAAATATCTTAGGAATGACTAAGATTATTAAGTTGAAACTTTCAGGGCATAAGGAGAGGATGTTGAACTAGACCAAAAAGGCACAATGTGAATGTTATTACTGCTTACAATTAATACTACCACTGCCATCACTAATACTACTTCTATTGCTTATAATAGTATTTTTGCTACTATGTCCATTACGATTGGTAATGCTTAGGGTATTAGTTAAGCGTTCAAAGAACTGCGAGGACGGTGTTAAACTGAATCCAAACACACTATGTTTAAGTGGATTATCAAAGGGGTATTTAGCATTATCCCAGCAACAGCTTAGGATATTAGGCTAAAACCACCAAACCTACCAATATTGCTACCCAGGGACGAATCTCCAGCCTTTTTATGGGGGGGCAAGAGGGGTTCACATCCGGATATTCAAGGGACATGGGTTGTATAATATTTTTTTCCAAATTATTGGGAGGCAACCGCCCCCCACGATGCCCCTGTTGCTACCACTTTTCCTGCTACTTCTACTTCTACTACTACTTCTACTATTACTACTACTACTGTACTAAATCAAAATAGTTAAGGTGCACCCAGGTTGTCAAGCTATCCAGGTGGGATATCTTAGGAGTGTAATAGAGTATAAGGCAAAAAAATTTCATGGGAAGTGTATGCTACTTTAAAACTAAATCAAAAGGCACTATCTTTATGCTGGTTGTCAATAAGATGTCTCAGCAATATATCAAGAACGACTGAAAATATTAAGTTGAAACTTCGAGGGCTGCTACTATTATTATTTCTGCTCTTACAATTGAACTTAATCAGAAGAGTGTAAGTGTATCCAGGTTGTAAAAATAGCCGAGATACAGTATTTTAGGAAGGGTATTGATTTTTTTTTTTTTTTTTTTTTTTTTAAAGAAACTTAATGAGGTGCAAAAATAAATCAAAGGATACTATGTGTGACAATATTTACAAAAGGGCGTATATTATCGGAAATTGATGAAAAATTTTGTTCAAAATATAAATTTTATGCCAAAATATGGATTCTTATAGAAAAAAAACGAAAAAGATTTGAAATATTTTATTCTTTACTAATGAAAAAGATAAATATTCTTTACCAAACAAAAATAAATTAATTCTTAATAATTTTCCATAAAATAACTTTTTCAAAGAAAAGAAAAGAGCGACCTTAAACTTAATAGCAGAAATAAAGCCAAATAATTTTAAAGTCAAATAAATGAAACCCAAATCGAACAGAAATTACAATAAATAAGCGAGTCAAACTCAATACAAGCAGAGACCAAGATGAGTAGAGCTTACGTCTCCATACCTTCTAAGGACCAGAACATAATTTGCACTTTACTGAAAAAAAACTTTTTTTAAGTTCTCTCTCTTTTTTAACCTAAATAAATATAAAATTATTAAAACTTTCAGGAAGAAATATCAGTATGTACATAAATTAAATTGTCATTCCAAATTCATTTATCTTTTTTCCGTAATCTTGGTTATGAAGGGATTTTTTAAAACTATTATGAGAAATAGACACATTCAGCTCATAATAGGGATCGTTTCAATAAAATGTAAATTATGTTCTGGCTTTTAAAAGAACTAGGGGCGTCTCTCTCTTTTATTCGGTCACTTGCTCTATGACAGGGTATGGAAGATATTGTCTGACGACAAGTGTTCTTTTTATGCTTTTGACCACATAATCTGTCTTTGAAAGAGTCACATAGATTAATAGCTGAAACAAACTAAGTAATAATTGCGCTATTCACAATTTAAAAAAAAATCGAGGAATCTTTAAAGAAGATCTTTAAATGTCTAAGTGTTTAGCCTAGCTAAAATCTACATACATACATATTTAACTTTTTCCAGAATTCAGGGCAAAATAGCCGCCAATAGGGGTTTCATTTTTTTTTTTACAATTTCTGGCCTAATATATACGCCACCGAAGAGGGCTCCTTCGGTCTGTTTTTTTTGCATCTGATTTCGACAAAATATTAAGATTGCTCATGTACTGGAATGGGACTAGGTAATTAATTGCTTCTGTTTTCTTCTAAATCGGGTTTATTTTTTTTCGAACACAGTAACATTCCCTGTTTGGGGATTTGCGCTGCAGTTCTTGTGCTGTGGTCCTGTGCAGTATTTAATTTTTTAAACCTCAATACACAAACTGCAATCTCTACTTTTAAAAGGTATAAAATATCATTACACGTCATAAAGAAAAAGAGAATTTCCTGTTTCAAATTGTCTACCCTTTTTCACGGGCAGCTTTTGGCCAATTATTAAAATTGTTGTAACCCTCGAACGGCTCCAAATTATTTTCTAAATTATGGTTTTTTTAGCAAATGCCAATTATTCGAATAAATGATGTTCTTTATTTGGAAGTACATTTCCAAATTTTTAACGGTAGATCATCCATATTTGTTTCAATTTTTTTCTACAAACAGCAAACTCAAGAATCCTGTTTGTTTTACTGTTCATCAGTATCATCTTAGGAACCCAAGTCTGAACCGTTGAGATTCTAGGGACCGACTTCCAAAGCTCAAATCGGATTCTTGCCCTTGTTAAACCCAATTCTTGCATCCTGAAATCCTGAAGGTTGACTGTTGGAGACCAAGGGAAGCACAGTTAGAACCTTCTAGTTTACAACCCGTCACCCCTATGTAATACAGAAGAACCCTGAAGTGAAATTTCTTTTTTTCGGGTTATATAGCATTGCTGGATACACATCAATAGTAAAAGAAACATAGTTTTGGGGGTTGTTTTAGTTTTTCAGGATTGGGGATTGATTTTTGGGAAAAAGTAGACAAGTCCCTCAATCTGATCGACATCAGTCAGCAATATCAAGAAAAGGATCGCTTAGAAATAACTTTAACAGGAGTATCCTACTGAGTCTTATCATAGTTGCGGTGTCAGAAAGAACCTAGCAAAGATCAAATTCTAGTCCATAGAAACAGAAAATTTAATAAATCGTTTAAAAAAAAAAACTGTTTATTTATCTAAAAAACATTTAGTGTGCATAGTTTAGATATTACTTAACTTCATCTTCTTTCCTATTTGGTGGAATAATGTCTGGTTATTGAATTTCAGGCAAGGTTGCTGATTACGAAAAACTTCGTGGAGGCCTTTACTTTATCGATCAAATACCAAGAGTAGTTGGACGAGTTAACAGAAGAGAGCTCAAGTCCCGTGCCATTGCAGAGGCCGAAAGTCTAAACAAACAATAGGCATAAGACTATTTTGACAATGAAAATCGTATATAATACAAGATTGTACAATAAATTATAAACAATGATGAACATGGTTAGTTTGTCAGAATTCATTTACATTTTCAATATTACGCGACACACCATCGCTAGGTGTACTGAAGTTGCAATAAACCCAATTTTTTTTACCATCCTTTTGCTAACGTAATTTATGGTCTGAATATAGTCAGCTAACATAAGTTCAAACACGCTTAAAACACTGCCTCTCAGCTTATAAAAGGCTGCTGGTTCTGAATTCTGCCCAGATCTTATTATCATAAGCAAAGAAAGAACTTCATTATTAGCCACTTTTACGTGTTATTAATTAAACAGAAATTAAGAATGATAAGCTTTTCAAAAAAATTTAAAGAGCTCCATTAAACCAAAAATGAGCAAAAATAGAATAACATAATCTACCAATCATAAAACTACCACAAATAACCATCAATGAATAAGTAAAACTCAAAACGAACAGAAATTACAATAAACAGCCGAGTCAAACTCAAGACGAGCGAAAATTAACATGAGTAGGGCTGAGATAACCCCTTACTTTTTCAAAACCAGAACATAATTTGCCATTTATTGAAAAAAATTTAAATGAATGTGCATTGTCAGTTTATATTTCGTCCTTAAGATATTAATTAATTTTTGACTTATTAAACTTATAAAAGTGAAAACATTAAAAAAAATTCAGTAAAGTGCAAATCATGTTAAGGCTTTTATAAGCATTAAGGTTTTGAGCCCTACTCGTGTTAATTTCTACTCGTTTTGAGTTTGACTTCGTTATTTATTGTAATTTCTATTTGTTTTGGGTTTCATTTATTCATTCATGTAAATTGTGGTAATTTTGTGCTTGGTAGATAATTTTATTCTATTTTTCTCATTTAATGGAGTTCTTTACATTTTTTAAAAAACTTATTTTGTTGGAAAGTTTTTTTCAATCAGTTTATGTTCGTTCTATATTAACATAGCATCTTTCAGTGAAAAAGAAAATAATATTTTGAATAGTTCTGATTTTTATTTAAGAATTTATAGTTTGGCCTGCTGTTTGTATACTGGAGAAATTTCTCAACAGCCTAACAATTTTTGCAGCATACACCCTTTTGAAAATATTGACACAAATAATAGTATTTACTACTACTACTACTACTACTAACAACAACTCACCGCAGTACACAGCTGCCTGAGACCAACTCAGCTACGCACGCTTTTCCTCCATCCCAATCTATTCAAAGCCTCCCTCTTTACACCCTCTCAGGAAATTCCTATTTCCTTTAAATCTTTCTTTATGATATCCTCCCACCCAAGACGAGGATGACCTGCTTTCCTTTTAGCCCTAGACGGTTGGCCGAAAAGGACTGTCTTCGGCAATCTGTCAACCTTCATCTGCAGAACGTGCCCTAGCCACCAGCATTAATTAACAGCCCATCGCCAATAACCCTGGCCATCGTCCTATGTTCAGTGCTTCCAATTTTAAAGAAAACACCCTTCACCGATCCCCCATCTTTCAAATTGATTATAGTGTTGCCAAATTTTGTCTCCTATAACCTAAAGGACTAATAAAAATACTTTAACACAATTACATCAGAGCAGAGGAGTCAATTAAATAAACAATCATACGAAAAAACATACAACAAGTAATAATATAAATGAATAAATAGATCTTAAAGCGAGTAATGCTTGGATTGGATATGAAAAGCAAGCTTAAAACGAAAAAAAATATTTTGCTATTGAAGCATAAATGAAACTTAAGACGAACTGAAATTAAATAAACAATCAATGCAAACAAACATACAATAGATATTAATGTAAATTAATAAATAAATCTTAAAACGAGTGAAACTTAAATTGAAATCGTAAATCAAGCTTGAAACGAACAAAAATCACTACAAAAAAGAGTTTGGGTATCGCCTCCTTCTCTCACTGTAAAAGTCTAAAACCTACTGCGTCATTAGCGCTTAAATGAAAACCAATTTTATTACAAATATTTTTGTGTACTTAATATTGAAAATAAACATTAAAATTATAGTAAAATTTTGAACTGATGAGCTTTCAGCAATTAATATCATTATACATCAAATATCCAGTTTAATTTATTAGTTCTTTCTAAAGTTGTTCAAGACGAATGTAGTTTCACTACAAACAAGAGTTTGGATAATGCCCCCTTCCTCAACTATAATAAAAACCTAAAGCCTACTGCGTCATTGGTGCTTCACTGAAAATGAATTATATTAAAAATATTTTCTTTTCCAGTTCTAAAAGAATTGAAAATAGAAATAAAATTAGAGTGAAATAAATTCTTGAACTGATGGATCTTTCAACAACTAATAAAATTTTTTGTCAAATATTCGATTTGATATTGTGTATACTTTCCAAGACTGTTAAAGACGCTTATAGTTTTCAGTGAAGTGCCAATGACGCAGTAGGTTTTAGACTTTTACAGTGAGAGAAGGAGGCGATACCCAAACTCTTGTTTGTAATGATTTTTGTTCGTTTCAAGCTTGAATTGCACATTCAGTTTGAGTTTCACTCGTTTTAAGATTTATTTATTCATTTACATTAATATCTATTGTATGTTTGTTTGCATTGATTGTTTATTTAATTTCTATTCGCTTTAAGTTTCATTTATAATTCAATAGCAAAATATTTTTTTTCGTTTTTAGCTTGATTTTCATATTCAATCTAAGCTTTACTAGCTTTAAGATCTATTTATTTTTTTATATTATAACTTGTTGTATGTTTTTTCCTAGGATTGTTTATTTAATTTCTGGTCGTTTTGGGTTTCATTTATTCTTTAATAGTAATTTCTGGTCGTTTTGAGTTTGAATTTTAACAGGTATTTGTATCTGCTGAGCTTAAGTTTGAAATGGCCTTTACTTTACTTTGAAAAACATATTTTTCGGAATTTTTTTAAAATTAATTCTTGTTCGTTTTTGATTGCAAAAAGTTTCAAGTTTTTAAAAATTCCTTATTTCAAAATCAAACTTAAAAAAAAATCAAATCTCCATCGAAGTATCAAAACTGGTATCAAAGTAAGAATATGAAAGTGAAAAAACTTTCCCCTTTGAAATGAGCCTTTGAAGTTTATACGAAGACCGCTTCTATAAGAAATGCGTCTTGGGAAAAAAAAAATAAATGGAGTGCGGGGGGAAGCTAGCTGCCCTCCAGTCACTTTTCACTCTCAAAAAATGAATTACAACTTTCAGTTTTCTCTATTAAGTTTATACGAGTATCCCTTCCATAACAACCATATATGCCCCCAGGGCATAACTTACAACGCCTACCCTTGGGCCCTGGGGAGCTGTGTCTACAACGGAGATTTTTAAATCTGAATTTTGAACTATTTTTAACAAAATTTATATCTCAAAATTTTTATCTGATGCATTCAGGGCGTGGAGGAGGGGCGGGCTAGTTGCCCTCCAGCCTCTTAAAAAGTGAACGAGAACTTTCAATTTCCAATCAAATAGATCCTCTCCGAAGTTTATACAGGCTTCCCTTCCATAAAAACGATATATAAGTAGTGTGCGTGTATGCAGTATCAACTACACAAAACCTGTCAGACCACTTTTCTGGAGCTACACCCATTCCTGGGCCAATAAGAGATGTTTCTACGAACGGTACTCCATATATGGAACTAGATCGTATGAAGTGAGCAGACAGGTTTCTGAGATTACCAGCCAAGCAGAGCAGATTTCTGAGCGTGTAATAGATTCAGAGCTAGATTTAACGATCGCATACATTATTAGAGATATCAAAAAGTTATCTCATTTGCATAAAGCTAACTCAATTTGCGAAAAGGTTTTCCATTTGCATAACTCTGCTCTGAATGATCTTAATGATGATTTGAATAATAGAATGAAACAGAGGACAATACAATTCTGTTTTTTTTTAATTGGATCATATGAAAGGGACAAAGGGATTAAAATTATTTATCAATTAAGGTAATTCTGAGGGGTAGGTAAGTCTTATGCAACGTGACTTAGAATATGACTAGAATAACCTTATGTATATCAGTCTATGGAAACGGTTAGTGATGACAAGAAGATCATGCGACTTGACATAGCTTTCACTTCTTGGCTGTGTTCTGTATAATACACAAGTATAAAATGAGGGATGGGGGCAATTTATAATATTCTTTTGCAATGGAGTATACTAAAAAGTTGAAACTAATAGAGTCGTAGGTGCCAAGAGGATCTTGTGACTTGACATAGCTTTAATTCTTGGCTGTGTTCTGTAGAATACACAGGTACCAATTGCGGAGTGTTGGCAATATAAAATATGCTTTAGCATTTGAGTATGCTAAAAAGTTGAAACTAGTAAGAAACTTTTCTTGGAGTCGTAGGCACCAAGAAAAGAACTCGTGACGACCTAGCTTTCACTTCTCGTCTGTGGTTGCTATAATACACAAGTACATAATGATGGATGGGGGCAATGTATAATATTCTTTAGCAATTGAGTATACTAAAAGGTTGAAACTAATAAAGTTGTAGATGCCAAGAAAAAATCTTTATATGGAAATTCAGAACAATCCTTAGAAATCCTTAGAAATCAACTGGTGAGATGGTTATGGATTTCCATAACCAAATCCATAATCATCAAGAACCGCAACCACCAATGACACTGACCACCAAGGACCTCAACCTCCAAGGGCCCCCTCTCCCCAACCTCCAAGGGACCCCCTCCATCCAATTTTTTGGCCCCCTCCTTCCTTTTTTTACTTTTTTTTTAAGTTTAATTTTTTTTCTTTTTTTATTTTTATATTTTTTAACAAGATAATTTTTTCAACTTTTTTTTAAATGTCTCAAAATGATATGAAATATACTTAAAACAAAAAAAAAACACATTTAATATTTTCGAAATACAAAATGGGAATGACATTGATATGTTAGTCGTGACTTTCACTATTACAAAAATAATGTTTGTAGTAGCACTTGTTTTCTGACTTGAAAATTTTGGGACTTCAACTTTTTTATTATTTTTTCACTTATGCGGATATATTAGTGGTACTCTACGGATACTCATTGACACTACATAGTTTATTACATATTTTCAAACAGTTTTTTGTACATTGAAAGGACAACGAATGACATCTTTTAATTTTTTTTTCACCACCAAGTTTTTTTTATGTTTTTTTTGTATGAATTAAGTTCTGTAGCAAAATCCTTTGTCGGATGCATAGGATAACATTGACAGAATCTAGATATCAGAGTGAATAAATCCTTTATCAATATCTTTTGTCAGACACGTCAGATAACATTATCAAAATTCAAGTATCTTAGTGATTAAATTCTTTATCAACATCTTTTATTGGCCACATAGGATAACATTGAAAAAATCTGAGTATCAGAGTGATTAAGTTCTTCATCAAAATCTTTTGTCGGATACATAGGATAACATTGACAAAATCTAAGTATCAGAATGAAGAAATTCCTTATCAACATCCTTTGTCTGATACATATGATAACATTGACACAATCTAAGTATCAGAGTGAATAAATCATTTATCAAAATCTTTTGTCAGTTACGTCGGATAAAGCTGACAAAATCTAAGAATCGGATTGAATAAATTCTTTATCAACATCCTTTTTTGGTTACGTCGGATAACATTGACAAAATCTAAGTATCAGAGTGAATAGATTCTTTATCAACAGCTTTTGTCAGATACGTTTGATAACATTTATAAAATCTAAGTATAAGAGTGGATAAATTCTTTATTAACATCATTTCTCGGATACGTTGGATAACATTGGCAAAATCTAAGTATCAGAGTGAATAATTTCTATATCTAAATCTTTTGTCAGATACTTCAGATAACACCATCAAAATCTAAGTATCAGAGTGACTAATTCTCTGTCAACGGCCTTTGTCGGATACATCAGATAACATTCACAAAATCTAAGAATCAGAGTGAATAAATTCTTTATCAAGGTCTTTTGTCAGATACTTTTGATAAGATTGAAAAAACTAAGTATCAGACTGAATAAATTCTTTATCAAGGTCTTTTGTCGGATGAATCGGATAAAATTCACAAAATCTAAGTATCAGAGTGAATAAATTCTTTATCAATGTCTTTTGACAGACACATTGGACAACTTTCACAAATTGTAAGTATCAGGGTGAATAAATTCATTATCAACATCTTTTATCTGATACATCAGATAAAATTATCAAAATCTAAGTATCAGAGTGATTAAATTCTTTATCAACATCCTTTGTCGGCTACATAGGATAACATTGACAAAATCTAAGTATCAGAGTGAATACATTCTTGATAAACATCCTTTGTTGGATACATAGGATAACATTAACAAATTCTAAGTATCAGAGTGAATAAGTCCTTTATCAACATCCTTTTTTGGTTACGTCGAATACCATTGACAAAATCTAAGTATCAGAGTGAATAAATTCTTTATCAATGTCTTTTGACAGATACTTTGGATAACATTCCCAAAATCTAAGTATCAGAGTGAACAAATTCATTATCAACATCTTTTATCTGATACATCGGATAAAATTATCAAAATCTAAGTATCAGAGTGATTAAATTCTTTATCAACATCCTTTGTCGGCTACATAGGATATCATTGACAAAATCTAAGTGTCAGAGTGATTACATTCTTTATCAACATCTATTTTCGGATACATAAGATAACATTGACAAAATCTAAGTATCAAAGTGAATAAATTCTTTATCAACATCCTTTGTCGGATACATAGGATAACATTGACATATTCTAAGTATCAGAGTGAATAAGTCCTGTATCAACATCCTTTGTTGGTTACGTCGAATAACATTGACAAAATCTAAATATCAGAGTAATAAATTCTTTATCAATGTCTTTTGATAGATACATTGGATAGCTTCCACAAAATCTAAGTATCAGAGTGAATAAATTCATTATCAATATCTTTTATCTGATACATCGGATAAAATTATCAAAATCTAAGTATCAGAGTGATTAAATTCTTTATCAACATCCTTTGTCGGCTACATAGGATAACATTGACAAAATATAAGCGTCAGAGTGATTAAATTCTTTATCAACATCTTTTTTCGGATACATAAGATAACATTGACCAAATCTAAGTATCAAAGTGAATAAATTCTTTATCAACATCCTTTGTCGGATACATAGGATAACATTGACATATTCTAAGTATCAGAGTGAATAAGTCTTTTATCAACATCCTCTTTTGGTTACGTCGAATAACATTGACAAAATCTAAGTATCAGAGTGAATAAATTCATTATCAACATCTTTTATCCGAAGTTGTAGCATTTTTAAGTGCATCTGTATTATCAGTATCTGTAATATATTCATATCTATTGGAGGTGCCTCTCAGTTCCTTGTATGACTTGGGTGTCATCAATATGAACTGCATATAGCTTGTATAATTTAAGAGAATGTCACTTTTGCTCACCAATGTGCCATTTATGTAGACAATGATTTAACGAAATAAATTTAAATTCTGGCAAGGATTTGAAATCCTTGCCAGAGCTCCAATCGTATAGTGTAGAGGATACAAAATCTGTCGCAGCTAGTACAATATATTTTTTAGCCAGAGGTAGCGCAGAGCGAAACAGCTTAGCAAACCAACTGCCAAGACCATACCCAGACATTGATGAACGACCTTTGTAATAGTCCATTCCATTCCCCAGTTGTCTTGGACCAAGAGTATTAACAATGGAGTCAATATCAAGACAAACGAATACCACTTTTCTATTAGACATCTTGTTTTTTTAACACCGACAACGATAGGACGAAAATGGCATGTAATCACAGCCAAACCTTTTGATATTGCTAGAGGATTACCTGATTCAGTTCTTAGTGTTAGCTGGAAGAGTTCCAAATTGGAAGTGTTTACGAGGATATAGTGAAGATGCTTTATATTGTAATGACGAATATGATCTTGATTGGTTTTTTCGTTCAAGAACTCGTAGGACGGGAACATTGCTATTACCAACTCTGGATGTTTCAACAAATGAAACATAAGGAAATATACAAGTGTCCGAGGAGAAGGCAGGTGGGTAGTCAGCAAAAATAATATTAGTGTTTCCGGCACTTTTACCTTTGATTATATTAAGTTTAAAGCCAAGAACATATTTTAGATTATCATTGAGAATAACCTTTTCACTGGCAATGGGTGAACTAATGTAGAACTTACCCTCTTCCTTTGAATAGTTGAAATGAAAGGCTCCTTTTTTACGAGCGGAAATTCTTTTATTGATAGAACGACATAAATCATTCATACAACTGAGCTCCTCGTATGGTCATTCAACATATGGATAATCCAACCAATTTATCTTTTGAATTGTAAGTGTCTATTTTCGTGTTGTTTCTTCAGTGTCATGATGGCAACTAATAATCTTTTCTACTGTTCATCGGAAGATATACGGTAATTTCTTTGTCGAAAATATCTATGACAACAACCAAATCCTCGGATGTATTCTGATTAAGATCCAACACAATGTACCCGTAGGGCTTATTTGTTGCCTGATTGTATGCTGAAAGTAGCAATTTGGAGGCACCTGGATATATTTGTTTATTGAGAGTTATTAGAGAACTTGGATCATGAACAACTCGGTAGATAATATAGACGGTGCAATTCAAAGCAAGGGTCCTCATACACTTGCTGTGATGAAACAGATTGTGTAGAACTAACGTTATGGAAATGTGTTCATGATGAGAGCGAACAGTAAACAGTTGTAGCATTACCTATTACCTGTGACCATTGTTCAATGGATTCAGCTAAATCATCAATAATCAGCCGTGAGTTTGGCTCAATACTATTGAAAACATCAAGTCCACTTATGAATGGTATTGGCATAGATATAGCAGTTGCAATAGGTTTTATTTGGTCATAGGACTCTCGCCAAATACTATAGTAATAGTAAATTTTCTTTGGTTTTTCCAAAACATTTTATTACAATTTTTAATTACTTTACCTAAAAGTGTCGTGTTCCCCGACATTGACAGACCACAGAGAAACGATCTGAATGGTGTTTTAAATTGATACATACTGCTGTTGGCAGAAGTTGGACTACAACTAACTCTAAACCATACTTGTCTAATGAGTAAATAATAATAAATTTCCCTAGAGCATCATCTACCTAGTACGATATGTCATCAAGAATATCAAAAAGCATTTTTTTTTCTTTTATTAGCAGCACTTTTTGTACAAGAACAATAATAGCAAAAGAACTATTTAAGAATCAAATTTTTCATTTATTGGAAACAATGACAACAAGAACAACAAAAACAACATGTATTTTAAATAATGCATACACTTCAGTAGCACAGTTGAACATATTTGTAGACTAATAGGAAAATAAAAAACACTATTTACAACATTTAAAAGATGAAAATCCCCCCACCTCCCGGGGCCAAAGGCTGGCCCCTCACCCGCTGCCAGCCCGCTGCGGCGGAAGAAAAAACTCTGTATACAATAGCAGCAGCAAAACTTTAATGATTTTGATGACGATGATGATGATGGCAAAAATAGAATGTATATTATAGGGAAATTGTTATTCTCCAACCCACACACCCACCAAGTAGTAGTACTATTTTTGAATTTAAGTTAATTTATCCAGACCGCGTTGTTTTCGATAGTCCATGCATTCATCTCGATCTGAAATATGATAGTGACCATGGGGGAGTACTTTCACATCATCCTCAAGTACATAGACCTTGTCGGATATGCAAGACATGGCATTTTTTTCACTCTAACAGTATAATTTTTAAATTGTAATGAGCGAGTTGCCATTACTTTTACTCTTGGCACTAAACTACTCTCCACACAGTTTCTGTAGACACTCATGTCGAAATTATTTTTTACAATGTGTGTAGGCACCCCTTTGCACGCTTGTTTTACATCCTTATCGTGTATTTTCACACAGTATACTTTTGGACCGGGGAACACCCCATTGGATATTAAATCGCTCTCCGTGTCCGATTTTAATATTAACAATTGATTGGGGGCCTGACGTTTCACCAACTCGGGGTAGATGCTCTAATTCCAATTCGTGTAATCCATCCGAGAGCTGATGTGCACGCCATTTTCCAAATCTTTCAATAGATTCTCGGTTTTAACTTTTAACAAGAAAGAATCTGTGTGTCCATAGTACACTTGAACTTTCCCCTCCCTTGGCCATTGTCCTTATACACATTGTAAAAGAATGACAACATGATCAAGAAATGTGAGGAAGATGTAAAACTAAGTCAATAAAAAACATTCTTATCCAGATTCCCCGAATGGAGTCTATGCAATATCTCAGGAACAACTAAAGATATTATGAACAGCAAAATCTCAGGAACAGTGAGGGAATCAAGTTGAAAGCTCCAGGGTATGTTGAAGGGGGAGGTTGATCTACATAAAGAAAGACATGAAGGATCGATACAGTTCATTATAAATTGGGACTATGTAAATTTTATTAGATATAGCTGAAATCTAGTAAAGCAGAAACCACGACACATAGTAACCAAGCGTTAAGATAGTACAAGCATCATCTCTTGCTATTTTAATTAAGTAACTGTTTGTAATCTGGGTTGCAGCCGTATTTAATGTATACCAGTCCTGCCCTATCCGAGTTGCAGTGGTAATTAGCATTATATTAAAGAACGAAATATAGCCTATAGTAATTGAACTACATAGCACTCCATTAGACTAATATGAAGGATGTGTCTAGTTAAGTAAACTAGAAAAATAACTGTAAATTCAAAAATCAGTTTGTTTTTTTTGTTTGAAAGAATCAACTTGCTACGTGATTAAGCTTACAGGTTTAAACACAATCAGTTATCTAATGTCGGTAGGAAGACCCAAAAATGAAAATTTGCGATTATTACAAATAATGATTCTCTATTTTGACAGGGGATTACACCAATTCAAAAACCTTAAAAAAGAAAACCCAAAGTTTCAAGCTTAGTACATATGGTTGTTAGGAATCGGACTAGCTTCAATAATCAAATATCTTTGAAAGGACATAAGGCTTAAAATTGTGTAAAGAGCAAAAAACTGGTAATTTCCAAAATATTTGTATATATTTTAACAAGGGATTTTTGGGAAAATTTGTATCTTGAGATAGTCTGGCCTAAAAAACGATTTAGATAGGTCAGAATTTTGAGAAAATTCGTTAAAAGCCTTAATTTTGGAAAAAAATTATGTGAGTGACGTCGTTTTAAATACATCAATATTGTAATGACGGCATGTACCAACATAATTTTGACTTGAACTTAAAAGTATCTTCAGGTTTTTAAATAAATGTTGAATACAAATGAACAAAGAATACATTCGAAAAGCATACCTACGCCAATTTGACTGAGTAATCGTTGTATCGCTCTTAGTGTCTATGATAGAGGCAAAATTACGCTTGGAAAAACTTCTAAGTTAAAAAAAACAAGTTCAGTTTAGAATCACTAAAGTTATTATGTAAACGGCAAAAATATTTAAGGTGCCTGATCAATAATTTTAATGTTTTAATTCAAACTGAAAATTAGTTTTTTGGTTTGTTTTTATGTTTGATAAAAACAGCTGGATACTTGGTTAAGCTTAGGCCTACAGACCTGAGCGTAACCAACTATAATGTCAGTAGAAAGGCCCAAAAACGAAAATTTATAATTATTATGAATGATAATTCTTTGGAATCAACTGAACAGAAGCCCTGACAACTGCCTACAAAACGTCTTATTGTTAAGTTTTATTTCTTTTTTTTAATAAATCATACGATTAATAATTATAGTATATATGAACAACATTGACATTTCAGGTCACAAGAATGATCTAAATAGGTAAGGATTTTAAGGAAAAATTCACATTTTCCCAGGGTGGTTGTACCAAACCTGTGTTGACGTTATGAAATCAAGAAGAGGTGACGTCATGACATCAAGAAAAGGCTCAAATTGTCTGCAGTTAGAAGACGAGCCAAAATGAGAATCAATATGTAGAAGCCTGCCGCGTGACGAGTGCCAGGTTCCCTATGTCCGGTGTGTTCTAACCACAGGCAATTTGAGCCTTTTCTTGATGTTGTGACGTCACCACAGGTTCGATACAGCCACTCTGAAAAATATGAATTCTTTCTTAAAGAAGGCGGCTTCACCACCGGGCCCTGGCACTCGGCACGTGGCAGGCTTTTATATATGGATTGTAATTGTCGCTTGTCTTTTAATCACAAACCATTTGAGCCTTTTCTTGATGTCATGTTGTCACCAAAGGTTCGATACAGCCACCCTGTAAAAAATACGGATTCTTTCTTAAATTCTTGATCTTTTCAAATCGTTTTTGTGGCTAGTCATCGCTGTTCCTTGTTTTTCAACCATAGATTTCATTGTTCATCTTTGTTCATCTGTACCTCAGAAAGTTTTGTTTTATGGTCAGTCATCGCTGTTTCTTGTTTTCCAACCATAGATTTCATTGTCCATTTTTGTTCATCTTTACCTCAAAAAGTTTTTTCCACGTCTTTTGCTTTAGCAGTTTACATTCATACATCATCTCATTTAATTTCTTAATGTGGTACAGATACCAAATACGTCTTTTCCAGTTTCCAGCCACAGATCACTGTTCAAGTTTTTTTTTACAATTCAATGTGACTCTTACTGTCGTTTGTCCCATGTCATTTTATTTAGCTGTTGCAATTCTCACTTTCACCAAGTTTATATTCACATTTATCCGTCCCTTAAACTTTTTAAATGACCTTAAATCAGAATTAGCGCCTTTTTGAAAATAGGATTTTTGTTATTGGACCTTTAACTTCTGCCTTGGCTATTCTTTTGCCATTATGAAAAACATAACGCCGAACCTTCGTTTTTTTAACAGAGGCTGATGCAGTATCAGGTTCTTGGATAACGTTCTTACTACGGCTATTTATATATAACGTTAACACTACGGCTTTTTCTTCTTTGGAGATGTAAAAGACGAACCTCAAAGTCCAATGTATGCAATCGTTTGTTCTTCTAATGCTCGTCTTTTAATATAATCTCTTACCAGGCTGCTACCCACCGCTGCAACCCAAAAACCCGTTGATACGTACATTGTCCCGATTTATAATGAACTATATCGATCCAATATGCATGTCTTATATTATTTTGTCGAAAGATAATCGCGTATAAATATTTCATTCACTTATTACTTCATATATGGTTACTACCTATGATTAAGACGTCATTCATCAAAACATATCATAAAAATGCAGTTTTTAGTGGAAAAATTGATTTTATTTGAAATAAATAAAAAATTAAATTTAAAGGGGCACTAGATCTTGTAATTTCCTTTAAAATGAGCCATTGAACAACTCTCTAAGATGTTCTAGGGCCAAGCTATCTGTGGAAAAGAAAAAAAGAGAGAGAAAAAAAATGTCGTTTATGCAGAATGCTGTAGTAGCTGCCACTTTTTTTATTTTTAAGCCAATATAACCTTGCTGTTAAAGCCAAACGACAGAAAATTTTCTATATAGGGGGTTTTGGACAAGGCAGTTCTAATAGTGTACTTTTTGTTTTGATCTTACTCTATTTTTAGGAGGTTTGGGCTATTATATTTCTTAACATTGGACGTGATCGTCTCTTACTAGGTTGCTGGCCACCGCTGCAACTCTGATGCATCCATGAATACTGTGGAAAAGAGTTCGTTCTTTGATAATAAAACCTCACTAAAGCACGAAGGTTTGTATGCCCATTGTGCTTCTAAAGTGCCAAGCTACATTTTGTCTTAGATATTTCAGTTATAATGGGCTAGAATTCGTTCTTAACTATAAAATGTCTAAATAATTACAGACAGGAAAAAGCCAATTGCAATTTCTTGTGACAAATCAGATCTTTTGTTAAAACCCTGAAGGAATTACTGTATTTTACATAACTTAATCCAAATGCTGTTTGTAATAATGTTAAAAATCCTATTTTGATTTCCATCTGCAAGAAGATGCTTATAACATTTACTACTACATAGTTAAAGAAAAATGTAGTTTTAGTAAAGAATTTATTCTATTTTAAGAATTATTTTGTTATTATTAATCTAGTTTTAATATGTAAAAATTTACTGATGTCATTATAGCTAACATAATGATATTGCATTTACTTTTACGCCATATATTGTTACAGCCCAAACTTATTACGTCATTCATCAATGTTGTACATGAAAATACAGTTTTTCGTAAAATGTGATTCTCTTTTAAAAATTATTTTGTCATTCACAAAACATTTTTAAATACGTCAATTTGCTTTGAAATAAGTAATTAAACAACTCTATGGTTTTCAAGTGCCCAGCTAGCTGCGAAGGAAGTACCAAGGGAATAAAGTTGCAATCGATGCAGAATATCATAATTCAAGCATCTTTTCATATTGATCAGGCCAATGGATTTTCTTTGTTATTCAAGCCAAGCCGCTGTAAGTTTCCTACATAATGGTTTTTGACAAGGCAATTCTTATAGTATACTTTGTGTTTTGATCTCACTATATTTTTAGGATTTATGGGCTACGGTATTTCTTAGTATGGGACGTGATCGTCTCTTACTAGGTTGCTAGTTACCACTGCAACCCGGATACCAACGTCCAGTTCTATATGTAAACCTGTCAAAAAACAAGTATGTTGCATTATAATCCTTATGATGATTTATTAAAATATTTCATGCTTATTAAGATCTTTTCTAATATTTCAGTTACTATTGGCTAGAGTTCGTTCTCTAAATATGTCTTGTTGAGTATACATATAAAACTGAAAACTGATACATTATCACATAATGATAACATAGTTTTATCCATACTCTAATTTAAAACGTTTCAATTGAAAAGTTTCAAAGATTGCCAATAGAATACGTTTATCAAAATCTATTTATCCGTATATACACAGTTTTGTCGAAAAATAAAATCAATGAATACCTTACAACAGCACAATGGATGAAAGTTTGCTTCGTGATTGGAGGTTTGCGGAATCAAATCCTCCTGTAGTAAGGGGTCAATATCGAATAAAGGAACGATTCCTTAATATAGTAGCTTTTCAAACAATTCTACTTCGAATTTGTTTATTGATCTTAACAAAAGAACATTACAGTTTTTTTTAAATTATCTTCGATATTTCTGAAACACATTTTTCTTCTAACGTAAAAATTTTCTAATGCTGCCAATACATAAAAAAGTTCTAAACACGTCCCTAGTTTTGGCTAGTTGAAACAAAATCCTCAGATAAATTTTATTGTTGATACTGAAATTTCATCAATCGTCAAGTGGAAATATTTTTGCTCTTTTGGTTTTCGTTCTCAAATCCTTATGTACACAGAAAAAGCTTAAGGCAACCTTTTCTGCCTTTGACATCACGGACATCGAAAATCATTACATAATTGCATCATGACATGATTTCATCGAACATTTTTCCATGTTTTTTTCCTTAGCTGTTCAGATTCATTTAAAATTATTTTCAAGAAGAAAAAAATCATGCAAAAATAAATACACTATTGTTTGTTTCAAGGAAGCATATGTATATTCGTTATTCTTTAGTTTTAAGTCATGAGATGTCAATATAAGCAATTTCAATTGAGTTGAGGAATTCTAGCGTGAATTTAAATCTTTCTTCCTGTTAATGCATCAAAGAATACTCCACTTTATAGGATTGGTTTTTTTCTGTGACTCGTTATAATTCTTACTGTTGATTCTCTTCTTAACACAGATTTTATGTATGGTTCAATGTATTCGTTGTGATGCTTGTTGTCGCATGTCTTATAGCCCCAAATTTCGTTTGAACTTCATTCTCGTGCAGTATTAACTCCAAATCCTTTCCTGTTAGGTTCTACATCAAAGTTATTTTATTAATAATTTTTTCTTCTCGGGTCAATTTTTTAAGGTATTTCTATTTCATATAATTTAAAAATTAGGACACTTTTTAAGGGCAAAGGTAATAAGAAGGTAAATTATTACTTGTATGATGTATCATTTTCTATATGACGTTTATATTATAATTTGGCAATATGACGTCATGATACCACACTGAAATGTCCCTAAACAGAAACTAAATTTCAGAATGGGATATTAGTTATACATGTAACGACTTTCATAATGAATAGCAATGTCTTAATTTTTTTCTCCTTACTAGATCGGTCTAATCGGATCTGTTCTCGGTCTGATATGATCTGTTTTCGGTCTGATCTGATCTGTTCTCGATCTGATCTGATCTCTTCTCGGTCTTATCTGATCTTTTCTCGGTCTGAATTGATCTGTTCTCGGTCTGATATGATCTGTTCTTGGCCTGATCTGATCTGTTCTCGGTCTGATCTGATATGTTCTCGGTCTGGTTTGATCTGTTCTTGGTCTGATCTGATCTCTTCGTGGTCTAATCTGATTTGTCCTTGGTCTTATCTGATCTCTTCTTGGTCTGATATGATCTGTTCTCTACCTAATCTGATCTGCTCTCGCTCTGATATGATATGTTCTCGGTCTGAGCTGGTCTGTTCACGGTCTGATCTGATCTGTTCTCGGTTGGATCTGATCTTTTCTCGGTCTGATCTGATCTGTTCTCGGTGTGATACGATCTGTTCTCGGTCTGATTTGATCTTATCTTTGTCTGATCTGATCTCTTCGTGGTCTAATCTGATTTGTCCTTGGTCTTATCTGATCTCTTCTTGGTCTGATATGATCTGTTCTCTGTCTAATCAGATCTGTTCTTGCTCTGATATGATGTGTTCTCGGTCGGATCTGATCTGTTCTCGGTCTGATCTGATCTGTTCTCGGTCGGATCTGATCTGTTCTCGGTCTGATCTGATCGGTTCTCGGTCTGATATGATCTGTTCTCTGTCTGATCTGATCTGTTCTTGGTCTTATCTGATCTGTTCTCAAAATTTTTACTGGATCGGTTTGGGTAAAAAAGGGCATGGGGGGCTAATTGCCCTTCGGTCTGTTTTGACTCTGTAAAAGTAAACTAGAACTTCCTATTTTCAAACAAATGAGCCCTCTCTGAAGTTTATACGAGCATCAATTCTATAAGAACCATATATACCCCCAGAGTATAACTTAAATTATAAAGCCTGTCCCTGGATCCTGGGGGGTTTTGTCGACCCCAGAGTTTTAGTATCTGATGTTTGACCTATTTTTATAATTTGGTCCCCTCAAATTTTTATCGGGTGCGTTTATCCATCCGATAAACCCAAAGGCGTGGAGGGTGGAAGGGACTAGTTGCCCTTCGATCTTTTTTTACTCTGAGAAAATGAACTAGACCTTTTAATTTCCATTCAAATGAGCCCTCTCTGAAGGTTATACGAGCATTCCTTTCATAAGAACCCAATTAAAATTTTGAGATAGCCATTTTGTTCAACGTGGTTGAAAATTCTGGAAATTAGGTCTTTGAGGATGACAACCCCTCCCCCCCACAGCCCACAGGGCAAGGGTTGTAAGTTATGCCCTGGGGGCATATCAGGTTTTTTATAGAAAGCGTTGCCGTAGAAACTTCAAAAGGGACTCATTCAATTGGAAATTTAAAGGCCTGGTGCCCTATTTAATAGTCGAAAGTGATTGGAAGGCAACTAAAACTCCTTCTACGTCCACCATTTCCCAAAACATATCCAATCAAAATTTTGAGATAGCCATTTTGTTCAACGTAGTTGAAAGTTCTGTAAATTATATCTTTGAGCATGAAACTCTTGTTCTTGCCCAAGGTCTTGAGGGCAGGGGTTATAAGTTATGCCCTGGGGCATAAATGGTTCTTAGGGAAGGAATTCTCGTATAAACTTCAGAGAAGGCTCATTTGATTTGAAATTGAAAGTTCTAGTTCAATTTTTAAGCGTCAAAAGATATTGGAGGGTAACTAGCCACCCCCAAGTCCTTTTTTCCTGAATGCATCGGATAAAAATTTTGAGAAAGCTATTTTGTGGAAAATAGTTCAAAGATCATATAACAAAAGCTCCAGTGTCACCACAACCCCCCAGAGCCCGGGGGCAGGCGTTGTAAGTTATGCCCTGGGGGCATATATGGTTCTTATGGAAGGGATGCTCGTATAAACTTAAAAGAGGGCTCATTTGATTGGAGATTTAAAGTTATAGTTTACTTTTTAAATGTCAAAAGATATTAGAGGGCACCTACCCCCCCTCTACGCCGTTTTTCCTCAAACCCATCTGATAAGAACTTTGAGATAGCCATTTTTTTAAATAATTAAAAGACCATATAACAAAAACTCCGGGGTCAACACAGCCCCCCAGGGCCCGAAGGCAGGCGTTGTAAGTTATGACCTGGGGAAATATATGGTTCTTATGGAAGGGATGCTCATTAAATCATCAGAGAGGGCTAGTGTGATTGGCAATTGAAAGTTCTAGTTCAGTTTTTGAGAGTCAAAAGAGATTGGAGGGCAACTAGCCCCCCCACACCCCTTTTTTACCGAATGCCTCTGATAAAAATTTTGAGATATCCATTAAGTTCAAAATTGTTCAAAAATCAGATAGCAAAAACTCAGGTGTCAACGCAACCCCCCATGGTCCGGCAGCAGGTGTTGTAAGTTATGCCCTGGGGCATATATTGTTCTTATGAAAGGGATACTCTTATAAACTTCAGAGAGGGATCATTTGATTGGAAATTGAAAGTTAGAGTTCACGTTTTAATAGTCAAAAGAGATCCGAGGGCAATTAGCCCCCCCCCCCCCAACGCCTTCTTTTTCCAAACCCATCTAACGAAAATTTTTAGATAGACATTAGAAACAAAATAGTTAAAAGGTTGGATAAGAAAAACTCCGGTGTCAATACAGCCAGGGTTGCCAAAACGTTTAGCGACAAAAGTGTCCAAATCAACCAAAAAAGGACACTTTTAGTGTCCTTCTAGAAAATTAGCCAATATACAGGGATGCCACTATGAATTTTCAAAACTTCTGAAAAAAGTGCCAAAAAAACCTGTGAAATTCGTCCTTTTTAGTTCTGCTATCTGCATGAGTTCTGCATGTATTTCCAGCTTTGAGATTAACGCTACCTATAAGTTAAGTCTAGTGCTAGTTTAATTTGAAGAGAAAAGAACCATCATGAGAATGCCAACAGAGCGAAATTTTATATCGATTATCGATACTACTACCTATTTTAGTCGAAAAGTAAAGAACCAATCATAGAGATTCATTTTCACTCCGGCATTTTCATAAGTTGTGCGAAAAAGATGCGAGTCGTTGATCGTCGGTAGCTATTAAGGATCTTTGGGTGCGACAAGGTCCGAACGGCTGTAGCAACGAAATATCTATTTTGACCTAAATAGTTTTAAAGTTGAACAAAAGACGTCGATCACCTTAACCACTCAGCTAACTGGTTGGTCAAGTGGTTAAAATCAAAGTGGTACTAATATACATAATGGAGCATTTAACATTAAGTGAACCAAGCCCTTTATTCCTTATTTACAATGAAAGATGTGCTCATACCCCAACAAACCTGAAACTCGACATTTTTTAATTCGTGAATAAACTGCAGAAGTTTTCTTAGTATGCATATCCGTAATTTAATTCAAAGAAATAGTACACTAAATCCATTCAGACTTGTTGTGCTGATTGTTCCTGACCTTTATGATATTCATCGATGCAGATTGGTTCAACAATGCTTGCTTGTCTTAAGAAACTATTGGCAAATTTAAGTGATATATTCGTTTTGACAACTGAATCTACCTCCCTCCCTCCCCCCTCCACCAAAAAAGAAAAAGGAAAAACGATCGAACTACTTCTAATGAAGATAGTGGAGAAAAGTTTTTTTTAAGGAAGAAATCATAGTTTCGCTCGCAACCCTAAAAAGTTACTTATTTTTATATAGTTCTTTCTTTTTTTTATTTGTTTTTAAGTGGAGATACCGTGGGCTATCAGAAACGATTTGATTCGGAACCTATATCGTGAAAGTTTTTTCTTTCCTGGCTTGGTGCACTTTACTACTGATCCTTCTAAATGTATATAAAATTCCATGGAGGCTCGGTCCCCCTTAGCTTTTATCCATTTTTTCATTTTGGTTGCTCATTTTTTGCTGAAAGCTTAGACGCTGAAAGCTTAAACATAGATAAAATGGCAGAGTTAAAGCAAATAGTTTATTTCCCAACGACAAAAGTTGATACTCTACTGGTTCTGATTTGCAGAAATTTAAGTAATTTTTATAGTGAACCCCGAGAACTACCTCCCCTGGTGGTAACTACCATTATATGGTGCATTGACGCCTCTATCTTGATTTAAGATTAACTATATTATTGAAACTGTAAATTATCGTCCCCTTTTAGATAAAGGAATTTTTAATTTTGGCAATTGGATTTCTTCTGAATCTTGGCCTGATGTAATCCATAATACATTTAGTCATACAAGATAAGTTCCATAGTAAATATCAAGAATGCTTTCCTGAGAAGACATTCAAACGTTGTAATACGGATCAACCTTACCTTACGCAAGAAATGAAAGATTTAGTGAGACATAAGATTCAGCTTCCCTCTAATGATTTAGCATAATGATAAGACGCAAAGGATTTGGTCAGCCAAATGGATGGGGTTCGGATTCATCCCCTAATTGCTTGCCCATGTCGTAATCCTTGCAGTACCACCTCAAAAACATGTTCAATAATATAGGCGGAATCTGCCACCGATCCACCATCGCAGATTTTTCTCGTTCATAGACTCGATAGAACCTTTGCCAAATCATAAATAATTTCTAAGACCACACTGGCTAATCATGATAAAACGAAACAATAGTAAAAAAAAGAGAAAAACGAGGATTATACAAGCCAGTGAAACATATGGACTAAAATACAAATATTTCGGTCAAGACCTCAGCTTGACCGTCCTCAGTGCAAGATAATAACATTAAAATTACTAATAAAAATCCAAGGATACTATAAAAAATTTCAAACCTTATAAATTTTTTTTATAGTATCCATGGATTATTTTAAATAAGCCACCGTGTGGTATGTTTAGGCCTACTTTATTCGTAAGTCAATAATATGAACTTTGAAAAACTTACCGACCCGTCAAACGGATATTTGCTATCTAAATTGATTGTAAAGCGTGGTTTGCAATATTTCGACGACTGTTTCGGTAAATTTTTCGTTGTTCATATTATTGACTAACGAACAAAGTAAACATGCAACTCGATGCCTTTTTTATGCTCTTTCCAAATATAGTAATCACTTTTGTCGGAAATGAATTTTACCCCCACCCCTATATATACAAATTCAGGGTATATATTTGCACATTATGGGTGGGGGGAGTTTAAACTTACCTCTCATTTACATTAGAAATAAAATTTACCCTCCCCCCCCCCTTAATGCGCAATTATATACCCTGAATTGGTATATATGGGGTTGAGGGGTAAAATTCATTTCCGATAAAAATGATCATTATATTTGGAAAGAGCATAAAAAAGGCATCGAGCGGCATGTTTACTTTATTCGTAAGTATTATATGAAAGGAACAACGAAAAATTTACCATTGTTTTTTGGGGTTTAGGGGGGGGAAAGGTACCTAGATTAGGTTACATATTTAATATATGCTATGCTTTACCCATCCACCCCTAATGTACAAATATATAAGTAGAATGCTAATAATTAATTTACGTACGCCCCTAGGAATTCCCATACTATTTGCGTACGCCACGTTCCTTAGTACCTAGCCATGCTATTTGCGTACGCCCCTAGGAATTACCATACTATTTGCGTACGCCCCTAGGAATTCCCATACTATTTACGTACGCCCCTAGGAATTCCCATACTATTTGCGTACGCCACGTTCCTTAGTACCTAGCCATGCTATTTGCGTACGCCCCTAGGAATTACCATACTATTTGCGTACGCCCCTAGGAATTCCCATACTATTTGCGTACGCCCCTAGGAATTACCATACTATTTGCGTACGGCCATAGGACCATGCTATTTGCGTACCGCCATAGGACCATGTTATTCTATGACCGCAATAGGACCATGCTATTTGCTTGAGGCCATAGGAACCACGTTCTATAGAGGTTCTAGGAGCCACTGAAATTTGAATAAAAGGAATGGTTTTCATTACAATTCATATTAGTAAGAGAATTGAATTCAGAGAGAGTAGTGTATTTGAGAGGATATTAGTAGAGAAAAATGAGTGGTGCATTTACATTATTGGAGATTAATGATGGAGCCGGCAGCAGCAATGATATACGAGTACCCAATGTGGCTGTGGAAATAACCGGTGGTTGTAGACTATGCCTTGAATGGGACGATTTGTATGCTAGATACGTGATATCATTAAGCAAATTTAAGCAGGAGGAGCAACTATGTTTTGCTGGAAAAGTGAATATTGTGCATATAAATAAACTTCGGTCAGCATTAGATGTCCTATCGAAATAAATTGATGAGAACAAAATACATCAGTGAATATTATTGTTGTAATTATGCTCAATAAAATTGTTTCTAAATCAATGGTATTTTTCTTTCTATAGTAGACTAGCGTATTTTTTTTAGAGTATAAAAAATTCTGGTTAGTCTGAAGTTGGTTGTGAGAGTGTTAGGACTCTAAAAAATGGATAGATTTGAGAAAGAGCGAATCATGGGGAATCTAGTGCTTATGGAAAAACGTTTGATTCTAGATAATGATTTTCTAGAGCTGTCTATTCAAAGGAAGATATTTTCTCAGGGAATGCTTGTCGATATAATGAAAACTGATTCTCCATCATTAGCCTATTGTATGAAGCTTCTACGTCGTGGTCCAAATGCAATTACACAATTTATTGATATATTGATCACAACACGGCAAAATGATATTGAGGATATGCTTTTAAACATTAGTTTAGAAATTTAGGACTTTTTTCATGAGAAAGATGGCATTCAAGGATGATTTACTCCTCTCTCTCTATCTCCGACAATTTTTTGTTGTTGCTAGCTCAGTTTCATTGTGGCGGTGAGAGTGTCAACACATGAAAAAATGTTCCATACATGTCCGCTATGTATGTACACACTGGGCAGCTGGTCATCATGTGAGAATTGCACAATGATTGATGAGTATGATGAAAAGTGTAGATTATGCAACCCGTGTAAATTGCATAGAGGATATGCTGTACAAATTAAAGGTTGCAATTCATGTCTTGAAGAGGTGTTTGACTCTCATCCTAGAGGACACCTATGCTCCAATTGCCATTATGATAAATGTAATCAGTGGGAGAATACAAATCCCGGTATGATTGGAAAGAATCCTAAGCGTGATTTTAGTTAATATCTACGAGATTGGTATCGTCGTGGTTTTATATTGTTCTGGGAGGAGGAGCCGGGTCAGCGATTCAACTGTTGGAACAACAAAAGAATATGGTTTCTACGTCATCGTTGTGAAGACAATGGGTGTTATGATTATAAACCCACTGATTTTTATTTGGCTGTGACGGAATGTGATTCGCCACTTGAGGACACTGTTTGTGAAATTGCTTCAAATAAGCAAATTGAAACATGTGAATTCTATAGAATGAATAGGACATGTATGGATCCATACTAAATACTTTGATTATTTGGTTTGTGTTCATGGTGCTAGGTCTAGTAGAACACTGCCGTCGGGTGTGATTTCCCAATAGGTTTCAAATTGACTCAGTGATATTAGAGTGGTACTCTCAGTCAGAGCATCGGCAAATGTACACTCTAAACGTACATTCCCTGTTCGTCCTATGCTCATATACTGAGTCCCCGACAAGTCCAAAACAATTAACCCATGATTTTTTGAAAACATTGAATCGGTTATTCCATTTTCAAATAGTTGAGTCATGATCTAGGGATTGCATGGTCAACTCGTACAAAGTTCTATAGGATTTTTTGTCAAATGATAGAGTGTACAGTGGAATACCATTCACTTTGCACACAAGCCTAGATAGACCAAAAAAATTAAAATCATGGGGGGATTCAGTCCAGGATCCAACGGCACTGCCACTCATCACAAAAGCCAAAGCCAATTTTGATGGGATTTCTCCATTGATAAATGATGAATCGCAATAGCTAAAAGAGCCGGTGGCAATGTGACGTTGATTGGTGATCGTATGGGGGACAAGAAGTTTAATGTTGTTACCATTGGCTCTTAGCTTTTCCACTGCCAATGCAACAGAGCTCATAACCTATTGTTTTCGGACGTGGAGAATTGCCGATGTGATAATGACATTTGAATCGGGTGCTGCAGGAAGTGTTTTTCTCAAAATGAAATTCGATGGGGCCATCTGTAACTTTATGTCAATCTTGACATTGGGGGGTAGCCATTGGGATATATTGAATATCTCATGATTTAATTTTCCAACCAGATGATACTCCTGGGTCACTGCAGTAGTCAACTCACCATCAGTATCAACACCTGAACGATATTCATAGCCCAATAATTGTCCTCTCAACTCCTTGTACGCCTTTGGTGTCATCATCATAAATTGTATGTAGCTTGCATAGTCTGATAAATTATTGCTAGTGCTCACCAATGTTCCATTAATGAATACATTAATTTGTTTGAACAGATTGTGTAGAATACAGTTTTCGTAGGAGAGACCATCGGCAGCAGTTGGAGTTGTATTATCTGACTTTTTCTTCACCACAAGATTTAAATCAATAAATGTTGATGACAAATCAATGAAATAGTATTCATTGGAAAATATTTGAAAGTGTATATTTTCCGAGAGGGGTTGTTGGGGATGAAATTGTTCATAGTAGCCATACTTGACACTGACATCAACATTTTCAGCATTGAATAGATTTAATGAGGAACTGATTGATGGGTATGATTCCTTGTGGGGGAGATAAGTCATCTTAAGAGAAGAAATCCTTCTTTGATCTAACAATCTTTTTTTTTTTCTTCTTCTGCTTATTGGTCTTCCTTGTTTTATTCCTCAAAGTCCTTGTTGATGTCCTTGGCTTCCCGCCTGGGTGGAGACTGATGAGTGAATGACGCGCACGCATCCTTTTCAATCCCTCCCCATTTTGCCGAGATTTTAATTGCTCACCAACGGCTCTTGCTGAAAATCTAATATTTTCCTTAACACTCTCCTTGAAATTCTTGCCCGACCCTCAGTCCTGTAGAGTTGAGGCATTAAAATTTTATGCAGCAGGTACAAGATATTTTCTGGCAAGGGGTAGTGCAGAACCAAATGGCCTAGCAAACCAGCTACCAAGACCATAGCCAGACATTGTAGTGCGCCCCTTGTAGTAGTCCAATCCATTGCCTATTTGACGTGGACTCAAAGCATCAACATAACAATCAATATCGGGACAGACAAATGGAATTCTTCTATTGTTCATTTTAGGTGATGGTGCTGTCGCCGACAATGGGTCGAAAATGACATGTAATCACTGCTAAGCCTTTTGTTATTTCTAGAGGATCACCCAATTCACTTCTTAGTGTTAACTGACAGAGTTCCAAATACGAAGTGTTTACAGGAACATACTGAAGATGATTTATATTATAGTGATGAACAAGTTCATGAGTTGTTTATCGTTCAAGAACACGTAGGAGGGGACATTTGAATTACCAACTCTCGATGTTTCCACAAAGGATGCATAGAGAAATATGCAAGAGTCCGAGGCGAAACCAGGTGGAAAATCAGCAAAAATTACTTGATTCATCCCGTAAACGGTGACAGCATTTTTCCCATTGATAATATTCTGTTTAAAGCCAAGAACGTCTCTCAGATTGCCATTGAGAATAATTATTTCGGTGTCAACAGGTGAGGTAATGTAAATCCTATCGTGTTCCAATGAATAATTAAAATGGAATGTACCATTCCTACGATATGAGATTTTTCTATTGATTGTGCGACACAAATCTCTCATATCATCATATTCAATATCTTTCAATTTAGCATGTGGATATTCGCTAGATTTAAGTGCCTCAACCCATTCATAGTCGACAAAGAGTGTCCAATCGAATGGTATAACTTTCATATCATACAAACGATCCTTCTCAGGATGTCATAGGTATTTTTGAGAATACATTCGACAAGAGCCACTTCATACGCACCGTCAAATTTGATGGCGGGGGAGAGTTTCGTCCAAAAATCACTTGTCGTATTCAAGTCGTTGTAGAGAGGATCGGAAACATTGGACATAAAAGTTACATAGAAATCATTGGGCATTGTCAATATCTTCAACACCGATCCAAGAATCAAAATCAGAGTTGTATCCTAGCCACCGAACAAGTAACTGTTTCTTACCCCTGCGAGTACGAGTCTTTAATATCTTTTTAATTTGATAGATTTCACTATTATTTTTAACTTTTTGTAGTTCATAGTCATAAAAGCCACCGAGAATCTCTTCATCTTTGGTATCGCGCAAACGAAAAGTTATGGGTTTAGTGCCTAGGATTTTTGCCACTTTAAAAAGTTCGGTGGACCACAAGTAATTCCCCTTTTCAAAAACATTAGTTGTTCTATTAATTCGAACAGTATCACCAACATTGAATTTATTTTTCTTCTTGACAATCGTATCATTGGAATATTGTTTAAGAAAGGTGTCAATTGTATCATGATCAGAATGATGAACTTCCGTTGGGGTTGAGTTGGACAATGATCGATGAGGTCGTTGATTATAAATCAACATGATTTTATCTAAATCATGAATAAAAGCCGAAGTATTTTTCACTCTACAATATCTTGAAATTAAAAGTCGAATAGTTCTTATCAATCGTTCGGCACATGCAGCCTTTATAGGACTATGACTATGATAGAGCAGTGTACTATATTTCACTAGTACTTTTGCAGCATGGGGATTAATAAATTCACTACCGCGATCTGTTTGAATTTTTCTATATGAATCCTGTTCGAGAATACTTTTAATGGCCTGAGCAACTTCAACGCCTCTCTTTGTTCGCAATGGAATTGCATATGCATAGCGACTAAAAACACTGATTGCAAGTAGAATGTACTTGTACGGTGTATTATGACGTCTTTGAATCTCATCTAGAGTTAGGAGATCTGCTTGCATTATATGCAATGGGAAAAAGGCTTTAGTTTTTCGATATTGATTAGCACGAAGTCTATGATTTCTATTCAGAGTGTAACTTGATTCATTTTGTAGATAGTCTTGTACACTTTTAGTGTGAACACCAGTGACCGTGGAAAGAGTGGTGGGGGAACTTAAACTCCCCGCTTCACCAATATTTTCATAAACACCTTTCAGAACTTCAACCATTTTGAACGTAAACACGTTGTGTAACGTCCGCTACCCTTTTGTATACTAGTTGTGGTTGGTGATGGTGACATGATACGTTTTCGTTTTTTCCTTGCCACCATTGTCAAGTTTTTTCCACTAGGTGTGCTAGTATTTTCCAAGATTGATTTAAAATCTTCTTCTTCTTCTTCTTCCTCTTCATATTTTAATGGTGTTGTTGTTGTTGTTGTTGTTGTTGATACATGTTCATTTATTTTTTCTAGAATTTGTCTATTGCTAATAAGACTTTTGGGGAAGTTTAATGTATTTAGAAAGTTGTATAGATGAGCGTCAAATGATAATAGTCCTTTACGATTTGTAACCATATCATAGATTAAATCAAGTAGATTATAGCTCTTGCCCTGAATTATAATCCCTTTCCCATTGCTCTCAAATTGAATATGATCTTGACCACTTTCCATGAGATAGTTTAGGAGTCGTTTACTTTGTTCACGATATGAATGGGGCATTAGATTTCTGATTTTCAGTACAATTCAATCCAATTCCTCCTTCTTTAATTATGTTCCAGCAGCAGACTCTTGAGGAGATGATTCTTTTTTGTGATCAATACCAGCAGTGGCCTTCGACCGATAGGGCTTATGTTTGTCCACTCGGCGAAGTGCATCTTGAAGTAAAAGCAGTTTTTTATCATCCTCAGTATTCTCGTTGTCAAGGAATTTACTCAGATTGCTCTTAAAGTGTTCCAGGGGTGAGAGAGCGAGTTCTATTGGAGTCAATTTATTGGGTTTTGCCATTCTCTAGACAAAACTGTTTACAAGTCCTACAATTATTGGCAGTAAAAGTGTGAAAAAGCTACCGCCCGCCTGAAGATGTCGTTTCTTTTTAAAATTCTTTCCTTTGTTTTTAGAGGCCTATGTACGTACAATGGAACGATGTTGCTTTGCCTGTTGCTTAACTACTTCTGGCAGTTGAACATTACCCTCGGTCAAATTTAAACAAAGTTCAGATATTAGATTAATGAAATCATTGTCAATACCATGTTTGAGTATGGCTTTCCTAAGCGAGGGTTTTGAAGTGCTTAGAACTGAAAACAGATGTCTATTTTCGTGTAGTTTCTTCAGTTTCATGATAGCGACTAATAGGTCTTTTTAGTGTTCACGGGGAGATATACTGTAATTTCATTGTCGAAAATATCTGTGCCTACACGCAGATCCTCGGGTTGATTTTGATTAAGATACAATAGGATATAGCCGTAGGGTTTATTAGTTGCCTGATTGTATGCTGAGAGCAGAAATTTAGGAGCGCCTGGATAAATTTGTTTATTGAGAGTTATTAGGGAGCTGGAATCACGAACAACTCTGTAGATGATATAGTAGGTGCAGTTCAATGCAAGTGTTCGCATACATTTGCTCTGATGAAAGAGATTGTGTAGAACCAGAGTAACGGAAATCTGTTCATGATGAGAGCGAATGGTGAACAATTGCAGCATTTCCTGGGACCATTGTTCAATAGATTCAGCCAGATCGTCAATAATCAGCCAAGAGTTTGCTTCAATAATGTTGAAAACATCAAGTCCCTGTATGAATTGTATTTGCACCAATCCCGTCATGGCAATTGCTTTTATTTTATCGTATGACTCCTGCCAAATACTGTAACAATAGTAGATTTTTTTCGGCTTTTCCACAAACATTTAATCACAATTTTTAATTATTTTAGTTAAGAGTGTTGTTTTGCCCGACATTGACGGCCCACACAGAAACGATCTGAATGGTGTTTTAAATTGATACATATTCCCTTCAATAGTTCACCTGGACAACTAACTGTAGACTATAGTTGTCTAATGACTAAATAATTTCCCTATTACTACTCCGTTCAAGAACAAAATCAATAAAGAATCGTATTTCTTGTATTATAAACAGCACTTTATAGAAAACAAAGAAAATACACCTTTTTAAATTTATTTATAAAAAAAAAACACTAGAAAAAGCACTTAAAATAATATCACTTTTTTTCTTTTCAATGAAACATGTATATTTACAAAAAAAATCTGCTCTAAGTAAAAAAAAAGATAACTTTGGTAGTGTCGGTGCGCCCCCCGCTTTCGGCCAGCCCCCCCCTCCCCCTTGGGCACTATTTAACTTCAGACCGGGCCGAATGTGTTATCCATAGGGAAAGTCTCGGTTTGAATAAAGTCCAATAAATTTTTCCCAAAGCCTTGGAGGGGGGGCCTCGCGGCCTTAGGGGGGGGGGATCGTGGACCGGGGGGGGGGGGGGGCAGCCGCCAGCGGGGAGCGCACCGCCACTACCAAAGTTATCTTTTTTTTTACTTAGAGCAGATTTTTTTTTGTAAATATACATGTTGCATTGAAAAGAAAAAAGTGATATTATTTTAAGTGCTTTTTCTAGTGCTTTTTTTTATAAATAAATTTAAAAAGTGTATTTTTCTTTGATTTCTGTAAAGTGCTGTTTATAATACAAGAAATATGATTCTTTATTGATTTTGTTCTTGAACGGAGTAGTAATAGGGAAATTATTTAGTCATTAGACAACTATAGTCTACAGTTAGTTGTCCAGGTGAACTATTGAAGGGAACATGTATCAATTTAAAACACCATTCAGATCGTTTCTGTTTGGGCCGTCAATGTCGGGCAAAACAACACTCTTAACTAAAATAATTAAAAATTGTGATAAAATGTTTGTGGAAAAGCCGAAAAAAATCTACTATTGTTACAGTATTTGGCAGGAGTCATACGATAAAATAAAAGCAAATGCCACGACGAGATTGGTGCAAATACAATTCATACAGGGACTTGATGTTTTCAACATTATTGAAGCAAACTCTTGGCTGATTATTGACGATCTGGCTGAATCTATTGAACAATGGTCGCAGAAAATGCTGCAATTGTTCACCGTTCGCTCTCATCATGAACAGATTTCCGTTACTCTGGTTCTACACAATCTCTTTCATCAGAGCAAATGTATGCGAACACTTGCATTGAACTGCACCTACTATATCATCTACAGCGTTGTTCGTGATTCCAGCTCCCTAATAACTCTCAATAAACAAATCTATCCAGGCGCTCATAAATTTCTGCTCTCAGCATACAATCAGGCAACTAATAAACCCTATGGCTATATCCTATTGGATCTTTATCAAAATACACCCTAGGATCTGCGTGTAGTCACAGCTATTTTCGACAATGAAATTACAGTATATCTCCCCGTGAACACTAAAAAGACCTATTAGTCGCTAACATGACACTGAATAAACTACATGAAAATAGACATCTGTTTTCAGTTCTAAGCACTTAAAAACCCTCGCTAAGGAAAGCCATACTCAAACATGGTATTGACAATGATTTTATTAATCTAATATCTGAACTTTGTTTAAATTTGACCGAGGGTAATGTTAAACTGCCAGAAGTAGTTAAGCAACAGGCAAAGCAACATCGTTCCATTGTAAGTACATTGGCCTCTAAAAACAAAGAACAGAATTTTAAAAAGAAACGACTTCTTCAGGCGGGCGGTAGCTTTTTCACACTTTTACTGCAAATAATTGCAGGACTTGTAAACAGTTTTCTCTAGAGAATGGCAAAACCCTATAAATTGACTCCAATAGAAATCGCTCTCTTACCCGTGGAACACTTTGAGAGCAATCTGAGTAAATTCCTTGACAACGAGAATATTGAGGATGATAAAAAACTGCTTTTACTTTAAGATGCACTTTGTCGAGTGGACAAACATAAGCCCTATCGGTCGAAGGCCACTGCTGGTATTGATAACAAAAAAGAATCATCTCCTCAAGAGTCTGCTGCTGGAACACAATTAAATAAGGAGGAATTGGATTCAATTGTATTGAAAATCGGAAATCTAATGCCCCACTCACATCGTGAACAAAGTAAATGACTCCTAAACTATCTCGTGGAAAGCGGTCAAGATCATATTCAAGTTGATAGCAATGGGAAAGGGATTATAATTCAGGGCAAGAGCTATAATCTACTTGATTTAATCTATGATATGGTTACAAATCGTAAAGGACTATTATCATTTGACGCTCATCTATACAACTTTCTAAATACATTAAACTTCCCCAAAAGTCTTATTAGCAATAGACAAATTCTAAAAAATTAAATGAACATGCATCAACAACAACAACAACACCATTAAAATATGAAGAGGAAGAAGAAGAAGAAGAAGATTTTAAATCAATCTTGGAAAATACTAGCACACCTAGGGGAAAAAACTTGACAATGGTGGTGAGGAAAAAACGAAAACGTATCATGTCACCATCACCAACCACAACTAGTATACAAAAGGGTAGCGGACGTTACACAACGTGTTTACGTTCAAAATAGTTGAAGTTCTGAAAGGTGTTTATGCAAATATTGGTGAAGCGTGGAGTTTAAGCTCCCCCACCACTCTTTCCACGGTCACAGGTGTTCACACTAAAAGTCTACAAGACTATCTACAAAATGAATCAAGTTACACTCTGCATAGAAATCATAGACTTCGTGCTAATCAATATCGAAAAACTAAAGCCTTTTTCCCATTGCATATAATGCAAGCATATCTCCTAACTCTAGATGAGATTCAAAGACGTCACAATACACCGTACAAGTACATTCTACTTGCAATCAGTGTTTTTAGTCGCTATGCATATGCAATTCCATTGCAAACAAAGAGAGGCGTTGAAGTTGCTCAGGCCATTGAAAGTATTCTCGAACAGGATTCATATAAAAAAATTCAAACGGATCGCGGTAGTGAATTTGTTAATCCCCATGTTGCAAAAGTACTAGTGAAATATAGTACACTGCTCTATCATAGTCATAGTCCTATAAAGGCTGCATTGGCCGAACGATTGATAAGAACTATTCGACTTTTAATTTCAAGATATTGTACATTGAAAAATACATCGGCTTTTATTCATGATTTAGATAAAATCATGTTGATTTATAATCAACGACCTCATCGATCATTGTCCAACTCAACCCCAACGGAAGTTCATCATTCTGATCATGATACAATTGACACCTTTCTTAAACAATATTCCAATGAAACGATTGTCAAGAAGAAAAATATAATGTTTTTGAAAAGGGGTATTACTTTTGGTCCACAGAACTTTTTAAAGTGGCAAAAATCCTAGACACTAAACCCATAACTTATCGTTTGCGCGATACCAAAGATGAAGGGATTCTCGGCGGCTTTTATGACTATGAACTACAAAAAGTTAAAAATAATAGTGAAATCTATCAAATTGAAAAGATATTAAAGACTCGTACTCGCAGGGGTAAGAAACAGTTACTTGTTCGGTGGCTAGGATACAACTCTGATTTTGATTCTTGGATCGGTGTTGAAGATATTGACAATGCCCGATGATTTCTATGTAACTTTTATGTCCAATGTTACCGATCCTCTCTACAACGACTTGAATACGACAAGTGATTTTTGGACGAAACTCCCCCGCCATCAAATTTGACGGTGCTTATGAAGTGGCTCTTGTCGACTGTATTCTCAAAAATACCTATGACATCCTGAGAAAGGATCGTGTGTATGATATGAAAGTTATACCATTCGATTGGACACCCTTTGTCGACTATGAATGGGTTGAGGCACTTAAATCTAGCGAATATCCACATGCTAAATTGAAATATATTGAATATGATGATATGAGAGATTTGTGTCGCACAATCAATAGAAAAATCTCATATCGTAGGAATGGTACATTCCATTTTAATTATGCATTGGAACACGATAGGATTTACATTACCTAACCTGTTGACACCGAAATAATTATTCTCAATGACAATCTGAGAGACTTTCTTGGCTTTAAACAGAATATGATCAATGGGAAAAATGCTGTCACCGTTTACGGGATGGATCAAGTAATTTTTGCTGATTATCCACCTGGTTTCGCCTCGGACTCTTGCATATTTCTCTATGCATCCTTTGTGGAAACATCGAGAGATGGTAATTCAAATGTCCCCCTTCTACGTGTTCTTGAACGAAAAACAAGTCATGAACTTGTTCATAACTATAATATAAAGCATCTTCAGTATGTTCCTGTAAACACTTCGTATTTGGAACTCTGTCAGTAAACACTAAGAAGTGAATTGGGTGATCCTCTAGCAATAACAAAGGCTTAGCTGTGATTATATGTCATTTTCTACCCATTGTCGGCGACAGCACCATCACCTAAAATGAACAATAGAAGAATTTCATTTGTCTGTCCCGATATCGATTGTTATGTTGATGCTTTGAGTCCACGTCAAAAAGGCAATGGATTGGACTACTACAAGGGGCGTACTACAATGTCTGGCTATGGTCTTGGTAGCTGGTTTGCTAGGCTATTTCGTTCTGCACTACCCCTTGCCAGAAAATATCTTGTACCTGCTGCATCAAATTTTGCTGCCTCAACACTACAGGACTGGGGGTCGGGCAAGAATTTCAAGAAGAGTGTTAAGGAAAATATTAGATCTTCAGCAAGAGCCCTTGGTGAGCAATTAATATCTTGGCAAAATGGGGAGGGATTGAAAAGGATGCGTGCGCATCATTCACTCATCAGTCTCCACCCAGGCAGGAAGCGAAGGACACCAACAAGGACTTTGAGGAATAAAACAAGGAAGACCAATAAGCAGAAGAAGAAGAAAAAGAAAAAGATTGTTAGATCAAAGAAGGATTTCTTCTCTTAAGATGACTTATCTCCCCCACAAGGAATCATACCCATCAATCAGTTCCTCATTGAATCTATTCAATGCTGAAAATGTTGATGTCAGTGTCAAGTATGGCTACTAAGAACAATTTCATCCCCAACAACCCCTCTCGGAAAATATACACTTTCAAATATTTTCCAATGAAGACTATTTCATTGATTTGTCATCAACGTTTATTGATTTAAATGTTGTGGTGAAGAAAAAGTCAAATAATACAACTCCAACTGCTGCCGATGGTCTCTCCTAAGAAAACTGTGTTCTACATAATCTGTTCAAACAAATTAATGTATTTATTAATGGAACATTGGAGAGCACTAGCAATAATTTATCAAACTATGCAAGCTATATACAATTTATGATGATGACACCAAAGGCGTACAAGGAGTTGAGAGGACAATCATTGGGCAATGAATATCGATCAGGTGTTGATACTGATGGTGAGTTGACTACTGCAGTGACCCAGGAGTATCATCTGGTTGGAAAATTAAATCATTAGATATTCAATATATCCCAATGGCTACCCCCCAATGTCAAGATTGACATAAAGTTACAGATGGCCCCATCGAATTTCATTTTGAGAAAAACCCTTACTGCAGCACCCGATGCAAATGTCATTATCATATCGGCAATTCTCCACGTCCGAAAACAACAGGTTATGAGCTCTGTTGCATTGGCAGTGGAAAAGCTAAGAGCCAATGGTAACAACATTAAACTTCTTATCCCCCATACGATCACCAATCAACGTCACATTGCCACCGGCTCTCGTAGCTATAGCGATACATCATTTATCAATGGAGAAATCCCATCAAAATTGGCTTTGGCCTTTGTGAAGAGTGGCAGTGCCGTTGGATCCTGGACTGAATCCTCCCATGATTTAAATTTTTTTGGTCTATCTAGCCTTGTGTGCAAAGTGAATGGTATTCCACTGTACACTCTATCATTTGACAAAAAATCCTATAGAACTTTGTACGAGTTGACCATGCAATCCCTAGATCATGACTCTCAACTATTTGAAAATGGAATAACCGATTCAATGTTTTCAAAAAATCATGGGGTAATTGTTTTGGACTTGTCGAGGACTCAGGATATGAGCATAGTACGAACAGGGAATGTACGTTTAGAGTGTACATTTGCCGATGCTCTGACTGAGAGTATCACTCTAATATCACTGAGTCAATTTGAAACCTATTGGGAAATCACACCCGACGGCAGTGTTCTACTAGACCTAGCACCATGAACACAAACCAAATAATCAACGGATTTAGAATGGATCCATACATGTCCCTGTACAACTCCTATTGTATACCTTCGGACTTCATTGAAAAAATTCCAAGTGTTAACAATACCCTAATCATTGTTAATAGCAGCCCATCGACTTTAAAGACCGGCCATTGGTTATGCATTTTTCAAACATCGAAGAATATTGAATTTTTTGATCATTTTGGCCTATCGTATTAATTCTACACTCCATACATCAGCAACGTTATTGAAAGCAGTGGGAAAACCATTATTCAAAATTAACGAAGAGTACAGGATTTAACGACTAAGACATGTGGCTTTCATGCACTACTCTTTTTCATGTTCAGATGTCGTGGCTATACCTACAAGCAGTTTCTCGACATCTACTTTGACTTACCTCTATTGAACGACTTTCTAGTGGAAAATATACTTACAACCGTATTTAATATTGATTTTAGTGCCCTACGAATAAAATGTTCTAAAAATGTATGTGAAATTGTTTATTAATAAAAATTTATATACATGATAAAACGACTTTACTACTCTTTAGATTTCATCTTCTACTAGGTATTTGTCTACAACAACTAATGCAGGTAGATTATCTGAATTCACAGTATACTGATCCTGATGTACTGCACTGTCAGGGTCACATTTTCTACAGTAGAGTGTAACTTCACTCTTGTCATATCTCTTTGTATAGTCAATGATACTATTCTCATTCATTCTATAGAATTCACATGTTTCAATTTGCTTATTTGAAGCAATTTCACAAACAGTGTCCTCTAGTGGCACATCACATTCCGTCACAGCCAAATAAAAATCAGTGGGTTTATAATCATAACACCCATTGTCTTCACAACGATGACGTAGAAACCATATTCTTTTGTTGTTCCAACAGTTGAATCGCTGACCCGGCTCCTCCTCCCAGAACAATCTAAAACCACGACGATACCAATCTCGTAGCAATAAACTAAAATCACGCTTAGGATAATTTCCAATCATACCGGGATATGTATTTTCCCACTGATTACATTTATCATAATGGCAATTGGAGCATAGGGGTCCTCTAGGATGAGAGTCATACACCTCTTCAAGACCATGAATTACAACCTTTAATTTGTACAGCATATCCTCTATGCAATTTACACGGGTTGCATAATCTACACTTTTCATCATACTCATCAATCATTGTGCAATTGTCACATGATGACCAGCTACCCAGTGTGTACATACATAGCGGACATGTATGGAACATTTTTTCATGTGTTGACACTTTCACCGCCACAATGAAACTGAGCTAGCAACAACAAAAAATTGTCGGAGATAGAGAGAGAGGAGTAAATCATCCTTGAATGCCATCTTTCTCATGAAAAAAGTCCTAAATTTCTAAACTAATGTTTAAAAGCATATCCACAATATCATTTTGCCGTGTTTTGATCAATATATCAATAAATTGTGTAAATGCATTTGGACCACGACGTAGAAGCTTCATACAATAGGCTAATGATGGAGAATCAGTTTTCACTATATCGACAAGCATTCCCTGAGAAAATATCTTCCTTTGAATAGACAGCTCTAGAAAATCGTCATCTAGAATCAAACGTTTTTCCATAAGCACTAGATTCCCCATGATTCGCTCTTTCTCAAATCTATCCATTTTTTAGAGTCCTAACACTCTCACAACCAACTTCAGACTAACCAGAATTTTTCTACTCTAAAAAATATACGCTAGTCTACTATAGAAAGAAAAATACCATTGATTTAGAAACAATTTTATTGAGCATAATTACAACAATAATATTCACTGACGTATTTTGTTCTCATCAATTTATTTCGATGGGACATCTAATGCTGACCGAAGTTTATTTATATGCACAATATTCACTTTTCCAGCAAAACATAGTTGCTCCTCCTGCTTAAATTTGCTTAATGATATCACGTATCTAGCATACAAATCGTCCCATTCAAGGCATAGTCTACAACCACCGGTTATTTCCACAGCCACATTGGGTACTCGTATATCATTGCTGCTGCCGTCTCTATCATTAATCTCCAATAATCTAAATGCACCACTCATTTTTCTCTACTAATATCCTCTCAAATAAACTATTCTCTCTAAATTCAATTCTCTTACTAATATGAATTGTAATGAAAACCATTCCTTTTATTTAAGTTTCAGTGGCTCCTAGAACCTCTATAGAACGTGGTTCCTATGCCCTCAAGCAAATAGCATGGTCCTGTTGCGGTCATAGAATAACATGGTCCTATGCCGGTACGCAAATAGCATGGTCCTATGGCCGTACGCAAATAGTATGGAAATTCCTAGGGGCGTACGCAAATAGTATGGGAATTCCTAGGGGCGTACGCAAATAGTATGGTAATTCCTAGGGGCGTACGCAAATAGCATGGCTACGCACTAAGGAACGTTGCGTACGCAAATAGTATGGGAATTCCTAAGGGTGTACGTAAATTCATTATCAGCATAAAACTTATATAGCCCAATTTTGTTTCTAAACTATTATATATTCATCCTATTTTATTTCATTAGCATTAACCAAACTTGACTTCTTTCGTGGGTATCGTATAATGCATAAGTACCTATATATACATATATATATATATATATATATATATATATATATATATATATATATATATATATATATAGATATATATATATATATATATATATATATATATATATATAATATATATATATATATATATATATTATATATATATATATATATATATATATATATATATATAATATATATATATATATATAGATATATATATATATATATATATTATATATATATATATATATATATATATATATATATATATATATATATATATAATATATATATATATATATATATATATATATATATATATAATATATATATATATATATATATATATATATATATATATATATATATATATATATAATATATATATATATATATATATATATATATATATATATATATATATATATATATATATATATATATATATATATATATATATATATATATATATTATATATATATATATATATATATATATATATATATATATATATATATATATATATATATATATATATATATATATATATATATATATATATATATATATATATATATATTATATATATATATATATATATATATATATATATATATATATATATATATATATATATATAGCCTACCATTTATAGGTGAAAGAATTTTGAAAGCATTTTTAGAAAGTTTGCTTCAGGGAAGAGCAAGCAACCCCGGAAAATACAATACAGAACTTAAAAAATAAGTTGATATAAGTCTTAGCACTCATTTGGTGATCAGTGACATTTTTTTATGAAAGTAATTTGTTTTACGTCATAAATTTGGAAAAAATGTCCAAAAAGTGTCATTTTTTTCAAAAAGCTGCCTTTTTTGGCCCAATAGTGTCCCGGTGTCCCTCAGGGTGAAAAAGTGTCCAAAAGACACTAAAAGTGTCCATTTGGCATCCCAGAATACAGCCGCCCAGGGCCCGGGAAAAGGCGTTCTAAGTTATGCCCTAAGGGCATGTATGGTTCTTAAGAAGGGGATGCTCGTATAAACTTCTTAAGTTCGCTTTTTAAGAGTCAAGAGATTTAAGGGTCACTAGCCCCCCTCCCTATGCCATTGTTTCCAAACCCATCCGCTACAAATTTTCAGATAGCCAGTTTTTTAAAAATTGTTCAAAAATTAGATAAGGAAAACTCGGGTGTCAACACAACCCCCCCCCTCGCGCCCAGGGGTAGGTGTTGTAATTGTTGTCCTGGGGGCGTTTATGGTTCTTATGAAAGGAATGCTGGTATAAACTTCAGAGAGGGCACATTTGATTGGAAATTGAAAGTTCACTTTTTAAGAGTCAAAAGATATCCGAGGGCAGCTAGCTGCCCAAACGGTTCCGTATCTATCGGGTATATCAGTGCCCGATTTACTGTATACCCTGTCCCAGGCCAAATGTTTTCGCCTTAGGTTACGGCTAGAAAATCTCTAAATCTCTCCGTGGAGGTAACAAACCCCCTGTCAATAAAATAATGACGGTATCTCGTAACTCTATTCCTACCCTGCCTGGGTTACGGAAACTAGTACACAGTTTTTAGAAAATACCTTACTTGTATTCTTCCAAAAGGTCACAATAATAAAACAAAAATATGTTTCCCCGAGTGGGGTCTAAGCACAGACTAACTCAAAAAATAATATTCTGTACACAACTGTTCATAAGGGTGGACCTTCACTTGGCCCAGCCAATCATCTCAATCCCCATTCAAAACCAATTCTACCTTCCCAGCCCTATTATTCAACGACTCAAACCAGGAAGTACAAAATAGAATTTACTTCAAAGCATACTTATTGCAACACAACTATAGCTTAGCAACGAGACTTTTAAATTGTCATTAAAATTATACTATAGGCAAATCTAAGCAAATGTAATTAGAACGAAAACAGGCCATTTATCTGAAAGGAAAAGAAGCAGGGGTGGAGCCCTAACACTTCCCCCCGTAAGATAAATGACCGCTAACGCTCTACCTTGGTCCACCCTTACAAACATAAATACATAACTTCAACTTTACAAAATCCATTTACCCTTTCTCTTCCACCAGTGTCTGTGCTAATACTTCCACCGCTTAGCTCTAGATCAGTCGTCATCGACACGTCTCTACTGTAGGACCACCATGGTCTAAATCATACAGCATCCGCATTAGGTTTTGAAAGTTGAAGTCCCCGAGATTCGTAGACAATGATTGTGCGCAGCACAATCAAAAACAAAAATTTTCTCGCTCTCACGAATTTACATTTGAGAGGAGCAGAGAATCATTTTCTGGCCCATATGATGATGCCAACCATCATGAAAAATTGGCTGCACTAGCCTCTTAATTTCCATCTGTGGAAACAACTCCACATCTCAATAAAAAAGCAAATTGCCCCTTGGCATAATTTCAAATAATCTAAGGCCAAAAACGCAAAGGCCTGTGAAAACGATAAGGGTACTGGGAATGAAGTAAAATTTTGAGCGAGCCATGAATCGCCTTTTTTCTGGGTTCCCTCCCCTGGGATAATCAAATGCAGAATATGCGTTGATGCTAATTGAAAATGAAATTTGGATACATCTCCCACTGAATACAATTTGCCGGAAATAATTGTCGGTTCCCATGAAGAATAACAACTATGAATAGGGTTACTGGACAAAGTTTTGGGTGAAGTATGAAGTGACTGGGGGAGAGTATCCCCCAAGGACTCCAGATCAGAGAGGCAAAATCTCGGTAAAGGGATCACAACTAGTCCGCCAGTTGTGCATTGAGGAAAAGGGCTATCTTTCGCAACTTCCTGCAGGGGATCTTCCCCAAAGGATTCCTCCCCCTCATAAAGTATCGACATATCTTTTGAGTTGATAATACAAATATCAGATTCTTTCCAAGTTTTTCCAATCCAACTCGACATTCAATATCTCCCAACTTTCCCCCAACCCGTTGTAGGTCATTAGTCTCTATTTTGTAGCCATCTTGTTTTATTCCCCATGGGTCTTTGATCTCTTTTCCCCCCCATTATTTATGTTATCAAGACACAGCCCATTCAACATTTTATTTTTCTCCCTATTATTTATGTTATCAAGGCACAGCCCATCCAATATTTTTTTATTTTTCGCCACTGCAGGCTGAATCTCCAAATTTGGTCTGTTTTTTACACTCCTCTTTTCATCTCTACTTTTCTCAATTTTTTCATTCGCGCAAAATAATAAATCATCGTTAAATCTGATTTGTACTCCATTGTCCACCATTTTTGACTGCATTACTTCATTGTAGCTCCGTTTAATATCTCTTTTCTCTCTCTTAGTTTTCTTTTCTTTTGTAGTAGCATTAAAGAAATCGTCATGAAATCTGAATTGGACTCCAGTGTCCATCTTTGACTGCATTTCTTTATTGTAGTTCCGCTTTGCATCTTTTTTCTCTCTTTTAGTTCTCTTTATTTTTACCGCAGAAACAAATATTTCGTTATCAAATGGGAACTGAACTCCGACATTTGGTTTTTCATATTCTACTAAAATTTATCGAACTTTCCGAGGAAAAGTGCGTACAATAAATTTTGTCTCCTTTTTCTCTGGTACAATCAGTGTTTCATTTTGGCAATTTTTTCGGTGTCTTGCACTCGTTAAAGGTTTTCTCAATTTTTACATTATCTGCAAATTTTCCTGAAAAATCATTTTCGCGCGTCTTATTTTCAATATTATGTTTTCTGTTTACTTCTGCATCCTATTTCTATGGATTATCAATATTTCGAACACGCGTATCAAGTATTTCGCTTTTCTGAAAGGGTGGCACAGCCTCCCAATTTGTTTTATTGGGCGGTCCACCTTCCCCCGCAGTCAGCGAAGTTGTATATTTTTCCCGGCTTCTAACCCAGGCGGTTCTCTTATAGGTTTGAAAATTTTTCCCTGCAATTATTTGCATTATGTGTTTTCTTTCCTCTCTGTCTGCCTCCTCTTTTATTTTCTTTGGCTACTCTATCTCTTTCTCTTTATTCTCTATCTTCCCCCTCCTTTCGTTTTCTTGCTATCCTATCAGCCCTTCATTTTGTTCTCTATCTATTCTAATATTCTTTTCTCTCTGCTGTCTAGCTATCCTCTCTTTCTTGTCTATCTTTCTCTCTTTCTTGTCTATCTCTCTCTCTTTCTTTTCTATCTTCCTCCTCTTTTCGTTCTCTGGCTATCCTATCAGCTTCTTCCTTTAGTTCTCTATCTATTCTAATATTCTCTTCTCTCTGCTCTCTAGCTATCCTCTCTTTCTCCATGAAATTTAATGGTTGTTGTGTCATATCTTTTTGAGTGCTTTTTCGCGAGCCCCTGCTGGATCTCGATTCAACACTGCTCCTTCTACTTGGACTATTTTGATTCCGTCTGTCATTATTACTTCTTAATTCATTTTCTGAATATGTTCGTTCTCTATCCGTATTGTCTCTTTCTTTATAGGCTACTCTAGCCCTTTCGTCCTCTTTTCTATTCTTTCTAATTTCATCTTTCTCAGCCTGCATTTTTTCTTATATTCTCGGTGCTCTCTCTCAATGGCCTCCATATTAGCGCTTCTTTCTTTTTTCTTACTTTTTCTATGGGCTTCACTTGCCCTTCTCGGTCTTGAGTTAATCTCATCTTTGTCCAAAATAATTTCAAAATTCCGTTAATTTCAAATTACCTCTTCAGTCTAAATAAAAATTCTTTTATCCATGTAACTTCCGGTCTCTTGCGAAAAATTGCTGCGTGTCAATTAGCCTTATATTTTTGCCCTCAAATTAGTTGCGCGATATATTGATTCGTAAATTTTTCGATTATAATCTAACAAGGCACAGCCCATAATAGCTCTTCATAATTCTATTAATTGATTCCATATTTTTTTCTCTTTATATATAATCACAATAGGCTACTCTTGTAGGCTAAATTACTTGTCTCTTCGAAAACGCGGAATTCTTTTACTATCAGGTTTACTGATAGGACCTTTTCTGGCTGCCACCAATGTTCGGTGGTGATAGCCACTAGCGTTATACCGGTAGGCCACAATGCCACCAGTGTCATAGTGGTAAGCTACAACGCCACTGGCGTGGTAATATATGGGTGTCACCACTTATTAGAGGGAAAATGTACGGGGGTCACCCCTTATTGGTGCAAAAATGGCGCAAAAAGGTTGCTATGCCACTTACTCGAGCGGGAGAACCCCTTGTCGGCCCAAATGTTAGTGAGATTCCCGTTCTTACCCCAATGGTTCCGTATCTATCGGGTATGTCAATGCCGGATTTACTGTATACCCTGTCCCAGGGTATGATAACGCGATCAAGTGGTCAAATAGCCACTTTCTAAAGCCAAATGTACCCGCCTTGGGTTAGGGCTAGAAATATCTAACTCTCCATGGAGGTAACAAACCACCCTGTCAATATAATAATGACGGTGTCTCGTAACTCTATTCCTACCCTGCCTGGGTTACGGAAACTAGTACACAGTTTGTAGAAAATACCTTACTTGTATTCTTCCAAACGGTCACAATAATAACACAAAAATATCTTTCCCCGAGCGGGGTCTAAACGCAGACTAACTCAAAAAATAATATTCTTTACACAACTGTTCATAGGAGTGGACCTTCACTTGGCCCAGCCAATCATCTCAATCCCCATTCAAAACCAATTCTACCTTCCCAGCCCTATTATTCAATGACTCAAACCAGGAAGAACAAAATAGAATTTACTTCAAAGCTTACTTATTGCAACAAAACTATATCTTAGCAACGAGACTTTTAAATTGTCATTAAAATTATACTATACGCAAATCTAAGCAAATGTAATTAAAACAAAAACAGGTCATTTATATGAAAGGAAAAGAAACAGGGGTGGAACCTCAACATATAATGATATTAATTGCTGAAAGCTCATCAGTTCAAAGTTTCACTCTAATTTTAATGTTTATATTCAATAGTAAGTACAAAAAAATATATTTGTAATAAGATTGGTTTTCAGTAAAGCGCCAATGACGTAGTAGGTTTTAAACTTTTACAGTGAGAGAAGGAGGCAATACCCAAACTCTTGTTTGTGGTTATTATTGTTCGTTTCGAGCTTGATTTGCATATTCAATTTAAGTTTCACTCGCTTTAAGATTTAATTATTCATTTACATTAATATCTTTTGTATGTTTGTTTGAATTCATTGTTTAGTTAATTTCTGTTCGTTTTAAGTTTCTTTTATGCTTCAAAAGAAAAATATATTTTTTTTTTCGTTTTAAGCTTGATTTTCATATGCAATCTTTTGTTTGGAAGTTCCAAATTTGAATCAAGAGGTGGTCGGTGTCCAAAATTATTTTGGACACACTTTTTTTCATATTTGTGTCCGGCATAGTTGAAAGGCCCATACCTCAGGCAAACTAAGAGACTTCTTTTTTACTTTGTTTGCCACAGATGGAAAGATGAAATATCTTATTCATCCCCCTTCCCCCGAAAAAAAAGGATGAGCAGCATTTGGTAGGGTGTCTTCAAACTATGAATAAAGTAATTTCACTATATTTGAATTTTCAGGTATTTCACCGTGCTATCTTTGTGAACTTGACAGTCATGTATACTATCAAGTGTCTTGGTACTTTGAAACTATTTTGTATAATAGAGTAGATGCCGACTAAAAATGCAACGATATTTTTCAATAAGAAATCGAAAACATTTTGAAACTAAAGGATACCTTAAAAAAGAAGTAAATTGGCAAACAAAGTCAAAAGGAAGTCTCTTAGTTTGCCTGAGGTATGGGCCTTTCAACTATGCTGGACACAGATATGAAAAAAAATGTGAGTGAAAAAAAAAGAAAAACAAAACTACGAATGTACGATGCCTAACAATTTAAGAAGCTGTTGCTTTTCTTTGGAAGTTCAACATTTGAATCAAGAGATGGTCGGTGTCCAAAATTATTTTGGACAGATGAAATAGCTTATTCATCCTCCTCCCCCGAAAAAAAATGATAAGCAATATTTGTTAGGGCGTCTTCAAACTATGAATAAAGTAATTTCACTATATTTGAATTTTCAGGTATTTCACCGTGCTATCTTTGTGAACTTGACAGTCATGTATACTATCAAGTGTCTTGGTACTTTGAAATTATTTTCTATAATAGCGTAGATGCCGACCAAAAATGCAACCATCTTTTTCAATAAGAAATCGAAAACATTTTGAAACTAAAGAAAACCTTAAAAAAGAAGTAAATTGGCAAACAAAGTCAAAAGGAAGTCTCTTAGTTTGCCTGAAGTATGGGCCTTTCAACTATACCGGACAAAAAGAAAGCCACTCTATCAAATATAACATTCAAATTCAAAACGACCAGAACTTACTTTTAAAGAATAAATGAAACCCAAAACGAACAGAAATTAAATAAACAATCATAGGAAAATATATACAACAAGTAATAGTATAAATGAATAAATAGATCTTAAAGCGAGTAATACTTAGATTGAATATGAAAATCAAGCTTAAAACGAAAAAAATATTTTGCTATTGAAGCATAAATTAAACTTAAAACGAACAGAAATTAAGTAAACAATGAATGCAAACAAACATACAAAAGATATTAATGTTAACAAATAACTAAATCTTAAGACGAGTGAAACTTAAATTGAATATGAAATTCAAGCTCGAAACGAACAAAAATCACCACAAACAAGAGTTTGGGTATCGCCTCCTTCTCTCACTGTAAAAGTTTAAAACCTACTGCGTCATTGGAGATTTACTGAAAACCAATCTTATTACAAATATTTTCTTTTGTACTTACTATTGAATATAAACATTAAAATTATAGTGAAATTTTGAACTGATGAGCTTTCAGCAATTAATTTCATACATCAAATATTCAGTTTAATTTATTAGTTCTTTCTAAAGTTGTTCAAGACGAATGTAGTTTCACTACAAACAAGAGTGTGGGCACAGCCTCCTTCCTTAACTGTAAATAAAAACCAAAAGCTTACTGCGTCATTGGCGCCTCACTGAAAACGAATTATATTACAAATATTTTATTTTCCAGTTCTGACAGCATACGAATTATATTACAAATATTTAATTTTCCGGTTCTTACAGCATTGAAATAAAAATAAAATTAGAGTGAAATAAATTCTTGAACTGATGGATCTTTCAACAACTAATATCATTATAAATAAAATATTCAATTTGGTGTTGTTTATAATTTCCAAGACTGTTCAAGTCGCATATAGTTTTCTTATAGTTTTCTGACACAGGAGTTTTTCTTATCTGATCTTTGAATGATTTCTAATGTAATGACTATTTTAAAACTTTTATCAGATTGGCTTGGGGAAAATAGGGTTGTGGGGGCGGGGGGAGATAGCGGGCCTCGGATATCTTTTGACTCTTAAAAAGTGATCTTTCAATTTCCAATCAAATGTGCCCTCTCTGAAGTTTATACGAGCATCCCTTTCATAAGAACCATACACGCCACCAGGAGAACACTTACAACACCTACCCCCTGGGCCCTGGGGGGTTGTGTTGACACCCGAGTTTTTTTTATCTAATTTTGAGCAATTTAAAAAAAAAAACTGGCTATCTGAAAATTTGTAAGGATGGGTTTGGAAACAATGACATAGGAAGGGGGGCTAGTGGCCCTTAAATCTCTTGACTCTTAAAAAACGAACAAGAGAAGTTTATACAAGCATCCCTTTAATAAGAACCATACATGCCCTTAGGGCATAACTTAGAACGCCTTTTCCCGGGCCCTGGGCGGCTGTATTGACACCGGTGTTTTTCTTATCCGACCTTTTAACTATTTTTTTTTAAATGTCTATCTAAAAATTTTCGTTAGATGGGTTTGGAAAAAGAAGGTGTGGGACGGGGGCTAGTTGCCCTCGGATCTCTTTTGAATATTAAAAAGTGAAGTCGAACTTTTAATTTCCAATCATATGATCCCTCTCTTAAGTTTATAAGAGTATCCCTTTCATAAGAACAATATATGCCCTAGGGCATAACTTACAACACCTGCCCTCTAGCCCTGGGGGGTTGCGTCGACACCTGAGTTTTTGTTATCTGACTTTTGAACAATTTTGAACTTAATGGCTATCTCAAAATTTTTATAAGAGGCATTCGGGAAAAAAGGTGCGTGGGGGGGGGGGGCTAGTTGTCCTCCAATCTCTTTTGACTCTCAAAAACTGAACTAGAACTTTCAATTTCCAATCAAATTAGCCCTTTCTGAAGTTTTTATGAGCATCCCTTCCATAAGAACCATATATTCCCCCAGGGCATAACTTGCAACACCTGCCTTCGGGCCCTGGGGGGCTGTGTCGACCCAGGAGTTTTTGTTATATGGTCTTTGAATTATTTAAAAAAAATGGCTATCTCAAAATTCTTATCAGATGGGTTTGGGAAAAAATGCGTAGAGGGGGGGGATTGGTGTCCTCCGATCTCTTTTGACTCTTAAAAGTGAACTAGATTTTTCAATCTCCAATCAAATGAGCCCTCTTTTAAGTTTATACGAGCATCCCTTCCATAAGAACCATATATGCCCCCAGGGCATAACTTACAACGCCTGCCCCCGGGCCCTGGGGGGTTGTGGCGACATTGGAGCCTTTGTTATACGATCTTTGAACTATTTTTAACAAAATAGTCAAATTCTCAAAATTTCTTTCTCAAAATTTGTATCGGATGCATTCAGGAAAAAAGGACATCGGGGGTGGCTAGTTACCCTCCAATATCTTGACGCTTAAACATTGAACTAGAACTTTCAATTTCCAATCAAATTAGCCTTCTCGGAACTTTATGCGAGAATTCCTTCCCTAAGAACCATTTATGCCCCCAGGGCATAACTTATAACCCTTGCCCTCAAGACCTTGGGCAAGAGTTTCATGCTCAAAGATATAATATAAAAAAACTTTATATGCCCCCAGGGCATAACTTACAACCCTTGCCCTGAGGGCTTGGATGTTTGATTGGATGTGTTTGGGGAAAAAGTGGGCTTGATAGAGGGGTTAGTTGCCCTCCAATCACTTTCGACTATTTAAAACGCCACTAGCCCTTTTTATTTCCAATAAATGAGCCCTTTTTGAAGTTTCTACGACAAAGCCTTCTATAAAAAGCTTATATGCCCCCAGGACAAAACTTAAAACCCTTGCACTGAGGGCTGTGGGGGAGTGTCCTCCTCATAAAAATAATTTCTATCTGAAAATCAACTACGTCGAACAAATGGCTATTTCAAAACTTTGATTGGATGTGTTTGGGGAAAGGGGGCTCATTCGATTTCCAATCGAATGAGCCCCCTTTGAAGTTTGTACGACAACACCTTCTATATGAAGTGCCTCTGGGAAAAAAATAATAATAAACAAATAAATAATAAAACATTGAAGCCGTATTGCCTTTACTATAGGCAACGCTATAGTGTTGCCTCTAATTTGATTCTAGTTTTAGGGGTTATGGACTATTTCATTTCTTACTATGGGGCAAGATCGTATCTTAATAGGTTGCTAGCTACCGCTGCAACCCAGATTAGAGACCACAAAAAGCTCTGGCATCCCTCTTTTCGGCTACAGTACAACGAATGCCCATGCTTTCTTGTGTCTCTCTAACTGATTTTACACTAATCCAAACCGTCTAGTTAGAAATTAACCATTTTGTCAGTTGAAAATTTTAATGCTTTATTATTTTCAAGGATTTCACAAATGTTTTGATATAATTCAATATACCTCGGATAGAGCTTACAGATATTTGAACTGAGATGAAATAAAATTATTTTAATTAAATTTGCAGGAATTAATCTAGTTTCAATTCACAAATCAAATTTTTGTTAAAACATCTAAAAGAATTACTGAATTTTACATACTTATGTCTAAATGCTTTTTGTAATATTAAATATAACACTTTCTACTACAGTGTTATAGAAAAAGGCAGAGCTATTGATAGGACAACGCTACAGAGATGCAACAGGTAAAAAATTTTGGTTCCAGGAGACAAAAACTCAGATTATTTTAAAAATTTCAAGGTACTTTTCAAGTTTGAATAAAAAAATTAGTATTATCGGTTAGACATCAAAAATATTTTTGCAGTTTACGTAAAAACCTTAGCAACTCTGAACTGAAAACTAGAACTCAAAAGAAAAGATTTTTTTATTGGAAATATAGGAAAAAAATATAGACACGTACTTTACGGGCTAAGCCAAAAAATTTTGGTTCCAGGATACAGCAATAACATTGAACTGAGATGAAATAAAATTATTGTTAAAAACATGGCGTAACGATTCAGTTGAAGCAAAAGGAAAACCCAACTAATTTTAAAATTTTCAGTTTTTTTTTGGTTTGAATTAGAAATGGAAATTATTTATCAGACATCATAAATATTTTTGCACTTTGCAGTTAAATAAAAAAATTGTTAAAAATTTAAAGATAGAATTACATTATACAAAAAAAATGCATTTTTGATGTCTTTTCATCTACTAATAACCATATATGACGTAATAAGTGACGTGACGTAATATCTAACACTGATTTTGTACTAATAACGATATGTGACGTAATGAGTAACATGACGTAAAAAATGAATTTGTTTTATTTTATTTTGGTTTTCAGTTCAGAATCGCTAAAGTTACAAACTGCAAAAATGTTTCTGGTATATGAGCAATAATTTTAATCTTTCAATTTATTCTACTTAAGAAATGACATCAAAAGTGTTGTTTTTAGAGCTAATACACATAAACATAGTCATAGGATGTCATAGAAATAAACATAGACATAGAGATAGACATAAATATAGACATAGGATGTCATAGAAATAGACATAGACACGGTCTGTACATAATGAAAAACTAAGCCAATAGCTGCAGGTACAACAAAGTAAACAACTGCAGACAACTAATCCAACAGCTATAAGTACAATATACAGGAACGACTACGCCAATAGCTGCAGGTAAAATAAAGCAAACAGCTACAGACAACAAAACTAACAGCTACAAGTACAGTATACAGGAACAACTAAGCCAGCAGCTGCAGGTACAATAAAGCAAACAGCTGCAGACAACTAAGCTAACAGCTGCAAGTACAATATACAGGAAAACCATCATCTTTTCTGTAGACTCATCTTCTGGTTCCTTAGATTTAACCTTTGGTTCCTTGGATTTATCTTTTGTTTCCGCAGATTTAACCTTTGGTTCCTTAGATTCGTCTTTTGGTTCCGCAGATTGAACCTTTGTTTCCTTAGATTCGTCTTTTGGTTCCGTTGGTTCAAACTTTGGTTCTGTAGACTCATCCTCTGGTTCCGTAGATTCAACCTTTGGTTCCTTGGATTTATCTTTAGGTTCCACAGATTCAACCTTTGGTACCGTATATTAATCTTTTGGTTCCGTAGATTCTACCTTTGGTTCCTTGGATTTATCTTTCGGTTCCGCCGATTCAACCGTTGGTTCCGTAGACTCGTCTTCTGGTTTCGTAGATTCAACTTTTGGTTCCTTGGATTTATCTTTTGGTTCCACCGATTCAACCTTTGGTTCCGTAGACTCGTCTTTTGGTTCCACTGATTCAACCTTCGGTTGAAGTGAACAAACAAGCCAAGTTTCGTAATTACATACACTTCTTGAGAATTAAGAAAGTCATTCCTGAAAAATCAATTTCTTTGGAACCACTTAGCAGTTTTACAACTGAATCGTCACATAAGCACCAATTTCCTTTCACGGTCTTCCTATAAACGTAATAATGACCCGAGTTAAAATTAGATCCCTTATGAATTACCACAGAACATGCTTCGTAGTGTTCTGTTGTAATGGAAAGATCATAGTATGGGTTTTTAGTCGCTCTACTTTCGTGTGTCTTGCTCAAGCAAATATCATCTGGATTAAAATTTACTATACGTCGATTTATTTTGTTTGACAAAGACGTTCTTTCAAGATTAATAGCAAGGAATCTAGGGGTACTGGTGAATACGGTCTCAATTATACATTCATGACCTTTTGGGCATTTGTTTACTAGATCTTGCCAGCTAAGTATTTCGCAAAATGGTATGTTCTTCAGATCTAAGACTTCTTCGGAAGCAGGGGCTAAGGGATTTTTAATTCCAGGTACAGGGAAATAACATACTACTGAATCATTTAATGTATTCGTAATTTTACTCCATTTACACTTAGGACAAGTAAAGTATCGAGTCATTTTATAAGAGAATAGCTCATTCAAGGCACTATGGGTATCATTTCTAGAATTTTCAGTATCTATAGCCACCAAAAGTGCTTCCCAGAATTCACAAAGTGACTGTTGTTCCTTTTTATAAAAACCAAAATTGTCGGGTAGCAAAGATCTTAAATTTTTTGTGCTTTCCAAGTTTTTAGATGATGATATAGCAATACGTTTCAACTCTTCAGTAACATTGCCTTGCAATCTTTCCAAAGTCTGAATTAATGTTTCATTTAGGCTAAAAAGGCACTGAAGTGTCGAATTGGCGTAGCAAGAAACACCGTCATTGTTCTCTAGTCCTCCCCTACCAAGGTCAATGCTGCATTCTTGTTCTTTGGCTTGTTTTTCCAGTTTAAAGATTGTTTTTACTTTATCTGCAAATCGTTCCTTGTACCCATCTTTCTTTAAATCCATTTTTCTTTTCGCTCTTGGAAGTTCTCCCATTGTTTTTCATCTTGATTTCTGGAACTATTAGCACTTTTATTTTTCTGCCTTTTCTTTTTCTTGCCTTCATTTTTGACACTTCTTTCTGAGTCTTTATTTACTGACGTAAATTGAAAGCTCAAGACGCTAGATTGAGAGCTCGAAATACTTCCTGACTTTCTGGAACTTTTATGACTTTCCTTTTTCTGCTTTGTATTTTTTTTGCCTTCATTTTTAATAATTTCTTCTGAGCCTTTATTGACTTCAATTTTTTTTTTCTGACTTCGAGACTTTTCGGAACTTTTAAGACTTTTCTTTTTCTGCTTTGTCTTTTTTTTGCCTTCATTTTTAATTATTCCTTCTGAGCCTTCTGAGCCACTAACACTAGAGATCGAACTCGAAAAACTTCCTGACTTTTTTGAACCATTAGTACTTTTCTTTTTCTGCACTGCCTTTTTCTTGTCTTCATTATTAATACTTCCTTCTGACTCTTTATTGACTTCAGATTTTTTTTCCTGACTTCCTGACTTTTCGGAACTTTGATGACTTTTCTTTTTCTGATTTGTCTTTTTTTTGCGTTCATTTTTAATGATTCCTTCTGAGTCTTCTGAGCCACTACCATCAGAACTCAAACTCGACAAACTTTCTGACTTCTCGGAACTTTTATGACTTTTCTTTTTCTGCTTTGTTTTTTTTTTACCTTCATTTTTAATGATTCCTTCTGAGCCTTTGTTTACTTCGGATTGTTTTTCTTTTTGCTTTTTCTTATTATTTTTTCTTTTTTTAGAAGAGGAAAAACTCGAAAGACTTCCTGACTTTTGGAACCATTACTATTTTTCGTTTTCTGCATTGTCTTTTTCTTTTCTTCATTTTCAATTCTTCCTTCTGAGCCTTTATTGACTTCAATTTTTTTTTCCTTTAGGTCATTAGATAACGCCTTTCCCCATGACGTCAGAAGGCCTTGCGATAAAATATTTAGCCGCGAATTTGTCGCCTTTTTGACCAATGCTAGGATCTCAATCTGAACTTCAAACAAATCCATAAGCCACTCTCCTTCTGGTTCATTGGATATATTTATTGTCTTGAGTATTCTTAAATGTTTATCTAAGCGTTTCTCAAATGAACCAAGCTCATTGATAATCACTTTGGCTGGATTTTTCATTAAAATGTTTGTTTTGTAAGACATAATACTTGTTAATGCCCGTAAAATCATGTGTAAAGTAGCATGAACCTATCAAAAACCAAAACTGATTTTTTAATTTTCAGGTATTTCTCTAGTTTTAATTAAAAAATTACAATTGTCGCTCAGATACCATAAATATTTTTGCAGTTTACATAATAGCTCTAGTAATCTATGAAATGAAATTATTTTATTTAAAATTTTCAGGAATTACTCTACTTTCATATCACCAACAGATATTTTGTTAAAACTCTAAAGGATCTGCTACGTTTTATATATCTAGAACCGGGAGACCGGTGGCTTCGCCACGGGACCCCGGCACTTGGCACGGGGCAGGCTTTTATATATAGATGCTATCTGAGTGGAACAGACGGAAAAAAGATGCTGTCAATGCAGAATATCGTGGTTTTAGCCACATTCCTTGATTTTCAAACACGGAACGGAATAGAAATAATCCCGGCTATCTCTTCCATGTTAAATATTTTTAGCTTGTCTGGCGACAAAAGACGCATAAAGGCATCGATTTTGGTTTATATCTGTTCCCCTGATCTAGCAATATATTCTGAGTTTGCTATTTTTAATATTTTTTACTTGGCTTTCTAAATTAGACTTTTTCGTGCAAATTCCATTTCAACTTGTCTAAGGAAACGGTAAATACAAATTTAATAAATTTAACACGGGCTTGTAGAGGATTTTGAAAGGAACAACTTGACTTTTAAGTTTTTTTCCTAATTAATTCAAAAAAGACATTTTCATCAGTTTATTTAAAAGTTGTTACCATCAGTTGTACATTAGAAACTCCTGAACTGTTGCATATTTAGTTTCAATAGGCGGGCATAAATACGGGTTTTCAGGTGATAAACGTTCAGGGTTTCAACTTGTACCGACTGACATCAAAAGTGAATGTTTCAACATATTATGCAAATAGAAATGCTCCGTCAAATTAGGTTGCGGTCAAAGATTTTGAAAGAAGAGAAAGGCAATTAAAGAACTTGGCCTTGTTAGTTCACAAAAGTGCTTTGTGAAAGATAGTAAAGAAGCGCAATAAAAGAGGCATTGGCTTGGATACTGTACAGAAGCACAGGGAAAAACTAAATCAAAAATACAAAAAGCTTGGAAGACCACGACTTCCAAAACATTTACTCGACTTGAACGAAACATCTCTTCCACAAAAACCTGCAGCAGCAATCCCAAGACTGAAAGTTATAACTGCTGGTCGCAATTTAGAATCGGATATTTTAAAAAAATCTCGCTGGATGGTTAATGTGCCATATTTTCTAAAGAACTTAGAAGAATTAGCAATCAAACATATGTAAGTACCACTTGATTAATTTTGTAGTATGAACCTTTCAAAGACCTTAGACTTATTATAGGTTTGTGTGCTTTTAGGGGCTTAGATCCGAATTCTCATACTTCTCTTAGGAAGTTGTTCGGATGAATTAAATAGATTCAAACTGATAAACAAAGAAACACGGGCAACGGAGGAGAGGGCAAATACACATTTTGTGTTTAAGTTTATTCAATGGTTTTCTTTCTGTTTTTTAATTCTATTCACTTAGAAACTTTCAAATTAAAACAAACTGAATGTGCCTTATGAAAAAGCATATGACTTATGACCCTTCAATTTTTATCGCACTTTGTCCCTAGTAGAAAAAATGTTTAGAAATGTACGATAAATCAAGGAAGATACAAATTTTTCGTCGCGAGGAGAAAGGCAGGGGATTGTAGCCCCTAACAAATAGCGCAGTTTCTAGGCATAAAACTATAATTCATTCTATTCTGTACCGTAAATCTTAAAAAAAATGGACTATGACCTTCTACTTAGTCACTGCCAGATTCAAGGATGGGCCCACTATCGTACGGGCAAATGAAGTACTTAATAACGATTTATGAAATGTAGTTTTTTTTACTTTTGCTTTATGAATTTTAGTGCATACTTTTACATAATATTTTACCGGGAGATGCATAAGTCTCTATATTCTTTTCACAAAAAAGTTTAAAAAAATGAGGGGGGGGAGGTTATTGAAGCTTCAAAACTTAGAACTCTTTAATATATATCCTACTTAGTCCTAGTAGAAATTTCTTTTGATAATAAGGGATAAAAGTAGGGAGGCCCCAATAGATACTAGATACACTGCTTGCTGCCATCTATAATCGAGTCTAACGCTAACAGGACTTAATTTGTTCATGGATTATTGATCCACAAATGGGTCAATGACACCTTTTTCAAGGTCAATTTGTTTGTTGTTTCTAAGTGTATTGACTCCGGGACGAAGTTTGCACATGCGCACTGAATTCTAACGGGTCAATGTATTGATCCAATAGAGGGGAAGCAGTTTTTTGAGAAATTGATTTACATAATCTGACGGGGAATTATCGATCAACAAAGGGGAATTAAGAAACAATATGGCTTCTTTGGTCTTTAGGTCTGAGAGATAAATGGTCTTTAGTGACAGAGATAAATTAATATTCTATTTTTAAATATGGCTTCTCTGGTTGTTAGGCTTAGTGATAAATTCGGGAATTAATATTTTATCGAAGCCATAATAGTATAAGTAGGAACACCTTCGATATTTTTTCAGAAATTCAAGACAGATTAAATATATTTTACGCGGGAAATGGTTTCCTGAGAATTTCAAAAGTGACAGCACAGGGATGTCGAAACAAAGGAACACACAGAAGTTACTTTTAAGGGATTATTTGGGTGAAACAGTTTGAGACATTTTAGAAGATGATTTGGGCGAAACAGTTGGAGACATTTTATAAGATGATTTGGGCCATTCTCGACTGTGTTCAGTATAATACACAAGTTCTATTTGAACAGTGTTGTAAGGTCCCCTACCCCAGCCCCAAAGGGTCCCCCGGGCTACCAGACCCCCGGGCCCCCAAAGAGCCCCCCTCCCTCCCCCTCCACTTCCCCTCTTCCCCCCTCCCCTCCCCATCTCCTCTTCTCCCTCACCTCCCCCTCCCCCTCCCCACTTTTTTAAATTCTTTTTTGATTTTTTTAACATAGTATTTTTTCAACCCTTTCCCTAGTTTAGAGGTTTAGTTAGATATTAGCTTACAGTTTTAGTTAGAGTTATAGTTTAGTTTAGTTGTAGTTCAGAGTCTAGAGTTTCAAGTTAGACTCTCAGCACTTAGAGTTTTAGTTAGAGCAATATTTAATTTTAGTTTTAGTTAAGTGTTTTTGGACTTGTAGTTTAGTTTTAGCTAAACGTTTTAGTTTAGAATTTTAGCCTAGAGTCTTAGCTTAGAGTTTTTCCTTTCACTTTTAGTTTAGTATAGTATTAGTTAAGAGTTTTAGTTTAGAGATGTAGTTTAGTTTTAGTAAAGTATTAGTTAAGAGTTTTAGTTCAGAGTTGTAGTTTAGTTTTAGTAAAGAGTTTTAGTTTAGAGTTGTAGTTTAGTTTTAGCTTAGAGTCTTAGCTTAGAGTTTTAGTTAGAGTTATCGTTTAGTTTAGTTTTAGTTAACAGTTTAGACTTTTAGCCTAGAGTCTTAGCACAGAGTTTTAGTTAGAGTTGAAGTTTAGTTTAGTTATAGTAGGCTTTTTTATATCTTTTCAGAACAAGTTCCTTTCTTAATGTCCCTCTTAAGCCAATTTTACAACTTGAAGTACTCATTCTTTTCACCCACAACTCTACTTTATGGCTTTTTGAATACCCCAACACCAAGCAATACTTTCAAAAGGCTTTTTTTATATCTTTTCAGAACAAGTTCTTTTCTTAATGTCCTCCCTAAACCAATTTTACAACTTGAAGTACTCATTCATTTCATCCAGAACTCTACTTTATGGCTTTTTGAATTCCCCAACACCAAGCAATACTTTCAAAGGGCTTTTTTTATATCTTTTCAGAACAAGTTCTTTTCTTAATGTCCCCCCTAAAAACATTTTTACAACTTGAATTTCTCATTCTTTTCACCCACAGCTCTACTTTATGGCTTTTTACGTACCCCAACACCAAGCAATACTTTCAAAAGGCTTTTTTTATATCTTTTCAGAACAAGTTCTTTTCTTAATGTCCCCCCTAACCCAATTTTACAACTTGAAGTACTCATTCTTTTCACACACAACTCTACTTTATGGCTTTTTGAATATACCCAACACCAAGCAATACTTTCAAAAGGCTTTTTTATATCTTTTCAGAACAAGTTCTTTTCTTAATGTCCCCCCTAAACCAATTTTAAAACTTGAAGTACTCATTCTTTTCACCCACAACTCTACTTTATGGCTGTTTGAATATCCCAACATCAAGCAATACTTTCAAAAGCCTTTTTCTTTATATCTTTTCAGAACAAGTTTTTTTTTAATGTCCTCTCTAAACCAATTTTACAACTTGAAGTACTCATTCTTTTCACACACAACTCTACTTTATGGCTTTTTGAATATACCCAACACCAAGCAATACTTTCAAAAGGCTTTTCTATATCTTTTCAGAACAAGTTCTTTTCTTAATGTCCCCCCTTAACCAATTTTACAATTTGAAGTACTCATTCTTTTTACCCACAACTCTACTTTATGGCTTTTTGAATATCCCAACATCAAGCAATACTTTCAAAAGGCTTTTTATATCTTTTCAGAACAAGTTCTTTTCTTAATGTCCCCCCTAAACCAATTTTACAACTTGAAGTACTCATTCTTTTCAACCACAACTCTACTTTATGGCTTTTTGAATACACCAACACCAAGCAATACTTACGAAAGATTTTTTATATCTTTTCAGAACAAGTTCTTTTCTTAATGTCCCTCCTAAACCAATTTTATAACTTGAAGTACTCATCCTTTTCACCCACAACTTTACTTTATGGCTTTTTGAATACCCCAACACCAAGTAATACTTTCAAAAGACTTTTTATATCTTTTCAGAACAAGTTCTTTTCTTAATGTCCCTCCGAAACGAATTTTGCAACTTGAAGTATTCATTCTTTTCACACACAACCTTACTCTATGGCTTTTCAAATATTATTAACAAAATCACATGTATTTTAAACATGAGCGTTCTTGTTTCCGAAAACTAAAACACAACTTTATTAAAACATCAAATATTATTGATAAAATCACATGTATTTTAAATGTTTGCATCAAAGTAGCAACATTCTTCTTTAATACCACCAAATGTTTACTGAACACACACAATTTTCTCTTAGAAATAATATTTTTCATCAGTGATAACACATTTTAAGTTCGAACTAGCAAGTTTTCTACCAAAGATACCAAATTTTTTCTTAGAAGTAACTTTTCTTTGATTGTGATAACAACTTTTCTGTCAGAAGTAGCAAGTTTTGATTAACACTAACAAATCTACTCTTCAAAGTAAAAACATTCTTCCTTAATACTACCAAATGTTTACTTAACAATAACAGATTTTCTCTTCGAATCATCAACTTTTCCTTAATACTAACATACTTTTACTTAAACACTCAAAGTTCGCTTAGAAATAACACTTTTCGTCAGTGATAACATGTTTTCTGCTTGAAGTAGCAAGTTTTCTGTCGAAGATACTTTTTTCTTAGAAGTAACAATTTTTTCGTTATTAAAACAAGTTTTCTGTTCGAACTAGCAAGTTTTCTGCCAAAGATGCCAAATTTTTTCTTAGAAGTAACTTTTCTTTGTTTGTGATAACAACTTTTCTGTCAGAAGTAGCAAGTTCAGCTTAACACTAACAAACCTTCTCATCAAAGTAACAACATTTTACCTTAAAACTAACATACTTTTTCTGAATACACACAAGTTTCTCTTAGAAATCATATTTTTCATCAGTGATAACACTTTTTCTGTTCGAACTAGCAAGTTTTCTGCCAAAGATACCAAATTTTTTCTTAGAAGTAACACTTTTTTTATTGTGATAACAACTTTTTTGTCAGAAGTAGCAAGTTTTGCTTAACACTAACAAATTTTCTCATCAAACTTAGAAATAATATTTTTCATCAGTGATAACACTTTTTCGGTTCGAACTAGCAAGTTTTCTACCAAAGATACCAAATTTTTTCTTAGAAGTAACAATTTTTGATTGTGATAACAACTTTTCTGTCAGAAGTAGCAAGTTTTGCTTAACACTAACAAATTTTCTCATCAAAGTAACAATACTTTACCTTAAAACTAATATACCCATACTTAACACACACAAATTTCTCTTAGAAATAATATTTTTCATCAGTGATAACACGTTTTCTGATCGAACTAGCAAGTTTTCTGTCAAAGATACCAAATTTTTTCTTAGAAGTAACTTTTCTTTGATTGTGATAACAACTTTTCTGTCAGAAGTAGCAAGTTTTGATTAACACTAACAAATCTTCTCTTCAAAGTAACAACATTCTTCCTTAATACTACCAAATGTTTACTTAACACTAACAAATTTTCTCTTCGAATCATCAACTTTTCCTTAATACTAACACACTTTTACTTAAACACCCAAATTTCTCTTAGAAATAACACTTTTCGTCAGCGATAGAATGTTTTCTAATTGAAGTAGCAAGTTTTCTGTCAAAGATACTTTTTTCTTAGAACTAACAATTTTTTCATTATGATAAAAAGTTTTCTGTTCGAACTAGCAAGTTTTCTCCCAAAGATGCCAAATTTTTTCTTAGAAGTAACAATTTTTTATTTGTGATAACAACTTTTCTGTCAGAAGTAGCAAGTTTTGCTTAACACTAACAAACCTTCTCATCAAAGTAACAACATTTTACCTTAAAACAAACATACTTTTACTGAACACACATAAATTTCCTCTTAGAAATAATATTTTTTGTCAGTGATAACTTGTGTTCTGTTCAAACTAGCAAGTTTTCTACCAAAGTTACCAAATTTTTTCTTAGAAGTAACTTTTCTTTGATCGTGATAACAATTTTTCTGTCAGAAGTAGCAAGTTTTGCTTAACACTAACAAATTTTCTCATCAAAGTAACAATATTTTACCTTAAAACTAACATACTCTTACTTAACACACACAAATTTCACTTAAGAATAATATTTTTCGTCAGTGATAGCACGTTTTCTGTTCGAACTAGGAAGTTTTCTGTCAAAGATACCAAATTTTTTCTTAGAAGTAAATTTTCTTTGATTGTGATAACAAATTTTCTGTCAGAAGTAGCAAGTTTTGATTAACCCTAACAAATATTTTCTTCAAAGTAACAACATTCTTCCTTAATACTACCAAATGTTTACTTATCACTAACAGATTTTCTCTTCGAATCAATAACTTTTCCTTAATACTAACATACTTTTACTTAAACACTCAAATTTCTCTTAGAAATAACACTTTTCGTCAGCGATAACACGTTTTCTGCTTTAAGTAGCAAGTTTTCTGTCAAAGATAGTTTTTTCTTAGAAGTAACAATTTTGTCGTTATCATAACAAGTTTTCTGTTCGAACTAGCAAGTTTTCTGTCAAAGATACCAAATTTTTAATTAGAAGTAAAAATTTGTTTATTGTGATAACAACTTTTCTGTCAGAAGTAGCAAGTTTTGCTTAACACTAACAAATTTTCTCATCAAAATAACAATATTTTACCTTAGAACTAACATACTTTTACTTAACACACACAAATTTCTCTTAGAAATAATATTTTTCATCAGTGATAACACTTTTTCTGTTCGAACTAGCAAGTTTTCTACCAAAGATACCAAATTTTTTCTTAGAAGTAACAATTTTTTTATTGTGATAACAACTTTTCTGTCAGAAGTAGCAAGTTTTGATTAACACTAACAAATCTTCTCTTCAAAGTAACAAAATTCTTCCTTAATACTATCAAATGTTTACTTAACACTAACAGATTTTCTCTTCGAATCATCAACTTTTCCTTAATACTAACATACTTTTACTTAAACACTCAAATTTCTCTTAGAAAAACACTTTTCGTCAGCGATAACACGTTTTCCGCTTAAAGTAGCAAGTTTTCTGTCAAAGATACTTTTTTTTCTTAGAAGTAACAGTTTTTTCGTTATGATAACAAGTTTTCTGTTCGAACTAGCAAGTTTTCTGCCAAAGATTCCATATTTTTTCTTAGAGGTAACAATTTTTTGATTGTGATAACAACTTTTCTGTCAGAAGTAGCAAGTTTTGCTTAACACTAACAAACCTTCTCATCAAAGTAACAAAATTCTTCTTTAATACTACCAAAAGTTTACTTAACACACACAATTTTCTCTTAGAAATAATATTTTTCATCAGTGATATCACGCTTTCTGTTCGAACTAGCAAGATTTTTACCAAAGATACCAAATTTGTTCTTAGAAGTAACAATTTTTTTATTGTGATAACAACTTTTCTGTCAGAAGTAGCAAGTTTTGCTTAACACTAACAAATTTCCTCATCAAAGTAACAACATTTTACCTTAAAACTAACATACTCTTACTTAACACACATAAATTTTTGTTAGAAATAATACTTTTCGTCAGTGATAACACGTTCTCTGTTCGAACTAGCAAGTTTTCTGTCAAAGATACCAAATTTTTTCTTAGAAAAAGCTTTTCCTTGATTATGATAACAACTTTTTTGTCAGAAGTAGCACGTTTTGATTAACACTAACAAATCTGCTCTTCAAAGTAACAAAATTCTTCCTTAATACTATCAAATGTTTACTTAACACTAACAGATTTTCTCTCCGAATCATCAACTTTTCCTTAATACTAACATACTTTTACTTAAACACTCAAATTTCTCTTAGAAAACACTTTTCGTCAGCGATAACACGTTTTCTGCTTGAAGTAACAAGTTTTCTGTCAAAGATACTTTTTTTTCTTAGAAGTAACAGTTTTTTCGTTATGATAACAAGTTTTCTGTTCGAACTAGCAAGTTTTCTGCCAAAGATACCATATTTTTTCTTAGAGGTAACAATTTTTTGATTGTAATAACAACTTTTCTGTCAGAAGTAGCAAGTTTTGCTTAACACTAACAAACCTTCTCATCAAAGTAACAAAATTCTTCTTTAATACTACCAAAAGTTTACTTAACACACACAATTTGCTCTTAGAAATAATATTTTTCATCAGTGATATCACGCTTTCTGTTCGAACTAGCAAGATTTTTACCAAAGATACCAAATTTTTTCTTAGAGGTAACAATTTTTTGATTGTAATAACAACTTTTCTGTCAGAAGTAGCAAGTTTTGCTTAACACTAACAAACCTTCTCATCAAAGTAACAATATTTTACCTTAAAACTAACATACTCTTACTTAACACACACAAATTTTTGTTAGAAATAATATTTTTCGTCAGTGATAACACGTTCTCTGTTTGAACTAGCAAGTTTTCTGTCAAAGATACCAAATTTTTTCTTAGAAAAAGCTTTTCCTTGATTATGATAACAACTTTTCTGTCAGAAGTAGCACGTTTTGCTTAACACTAACAAATCTGCTCTTCAAAGTAACAAAATTCTTCCTTAATACTATCAAATGTTTACTTAACACTAATAGATTTTCTCTTCGAATCATCAACTTTTCCTTAATACTAACATACTTTTACTTAAACACTCAAATTTCTCTTAGAAAAACACTTTTCGTCAGCGATAACACGTTTTCTGCTTGAAGTAGCAAGTTTTCTGTCAAAGATACTTTTTTTTCTTAGAAGTAACAGTTTTTTCGTTATGATAACAAGTTTTCTGTTCGAACTAGCAAGTTTTCTGCCAAAGATTCCATATTTTTTCTTAGAGGTAACAATTTTTTGATTGTGATAACAACTTTTCTGTCAGAAGTAGCAAGTTTTGCTTAACACTAACAAACCTTCTCATCAAAGTAACAAAATTCTTCTTTAATACTACCAAACGTTTACTTAACACACACAATTTTCTCTTAGAAATAATATTTTTCATCAGTGATATCACGCTTTCTGTTGGAACTAGCAAGATTTTTACCAAAGATACCAAATTTGTTCTTAGAAGTAACAATTTTTTTATTGTGATAACAAATTTTCTGTCAGAAGTAGCAAGTTTTACTTAACACTAACAAACCTTCTCATCAAAGTTACAACATTCTTCTTTAATACTACCAAATGTTTACTTAACACTAACAGATTTTCTCTTCGAATCATCAACTTTTCCTTAATACTAACATAGTTTTACTTAAACACTCAAATTTCTCTTAGAAATAACACTTTTCGTCAGCGATAACACGTTTTCTGCTTGAAGTAGTAAGTTTTCAATCAAAGATGCTTTTTTTTCTTAGAAGTAACAATTTTTTCGTTATGATAACAAGTTTTCTGTTCGAACTAGCAAGTTTTCTGCCAAAGAAACCAAATTTTTTCTTAGAAGTAACAATTTTTTTATTGTGATAACAACTTTTCTGTCAGAAGTAGCAAGTTTTGCTTAACACTAACAAACCTTCTCATCAAAGTAACAACATTCTTCTTTAATACTACCAAACGTTTACTTACCACACACAATTTTCTCTTAGAAATAATATTTTTCATCAGTGATATCACGCTTTTTGTTTGAACTAGCAAGTTTTCTACTAAAGATACCAAATTTTTTTTTAGAAGTAACAATTTTTTGACTGTGACAACAACTTTTCTGTCAGACGTAGCAAGTTTTGCTTTTTTCTTCGAATAATCAACTTTTCCTTAATACTAACATACTTTTACTTAAACACTCAAATTTCTCTTAGTAATAACAATTTTCGTCAGCGCTAACACGTTTTCTGATTGAAGTAGCAAGTTTTCTGTCAAAGATACTTTTTTTCTTCGAAGTAACAATTTTAGTTATGATAACAAGTTTTCTGTTCGAACTAGCAAGTTTTCTACCAAAGATACCAAGTTTTTTCTTAGGATTAACAATTTTTTGATTGTGATAACAACTTTTCTGTCAGAAGTAGCAAGTTTTTCTTAACACTAACAAATTTTCTCATCAAAGTAACAACATTTTACCTTAAAACAAACATACTTAAACTGAACACACATAAATTTCCTCTTAGAAATAATATTTTTTGTCAGTGATAACTTGTGTTCTGTTCAAACTAGCAAGTTTTCTACCAAAGTTACCAAATTTTTTCTTAGAAGTAACTTTTCTTTGATCGTGATAACAAATTTTCTGTCAGAAGTAGCAAGTTTTGCTTAACACTAACAAATTTTCTCATCAAAGTAACAATATTTTACCTTAAAACTAACATACTCTTACTTAACACACACAAATTTCACTTAAGAATAATATTTTTCGTCAGTGATAGCACGTTTTCTGTTCGAACTAGGAAGTTTTCTGTCAAAGATACCAAATTTTTTCTTAGAAGTAAATTTTCTTTGATTGTGATAACAACTTTTCTGTCAGAAGTAGCAAGTTTTGATTAACACTAACAAATATTTTCTTCAAAGTAACAACATTCTTCCTTAATACTACCAAATGTTTACTTACCACTAACAGATTTTCTCTTCGAATCATCAACTTTTCCTTAATACTAACATACTTTTACTTAAACACTCAAATTTCTCTTAGAAATAACACTTTTCGTCAGCGATAACACGTTTTCTGCTTTAAGTAGCAAGTTTTCTGTCAAAGATAGTTTTTTCTTAGAAGTAACAATTTTGTCGTTATCATAACAAGTTTTCTGTTCGAACTAGCAAGTTTTCTGTCAAAGATACCAAATTTTTAATTAGAAGTAAAAATTTGTTTATTGTGATAACAACTTTTTTGTCAGAAGTAGCAAGTTTTGCTTAACACTAGCAAATTTTCTCATCAAAATAACAATATTTTACCTTAGAACTAACATACTTTTACTTAACACACACAAATTTCTCTTAGAAATAATATTTTTCATCAGTGATAACACTTTTTCTGTTCAAACTAGCAAGTTTTCTACCAAAGATACCAAATTTTTTCGTAGAAGTAACAATTTTTTATTGTGATAACAACTTTTCTGTCAGAAGTAGCACGTTTTGATTAACACTAACAAATCTTCTCTTCAAAGAAACAAAATTCTTCCTTAATACTATCAAATGTTTACTTAACACTAACAGATTTTCTCTTCGAATCATCAACTTTTCCTTAATACTAACATACTTTTACTTAAACACTCAAATTTCTCTTAGAAATAACACTTTTCGTCAGCGATAACACGTTTTCTGCTTAAAGTAGCAAGTTTTCTGTCAAAGATACTTTTTTTCTTAGAAGTAACAGTTTTTTCGTTATGATAACAAGTTTTCTGTTCGAACTAGCAAGTTTTCTGCCAAAGATACCATATTTTTTCTTAGAGGTAACAATGTTTTGATTGTGATAACAACTTTTCTGTCAGAAGTAGCAAGTTTTGCTTAACACTAACAAACCTTCTCATCAAAGTAACAAAATTCTTCTTTAATACTACCAAAAGTTTACTTAACACACACAATTTTCTCTTAGAAATAATATTTTTCATCAGTGATATCACGCTTTCTGTTCGAACTAGCAAGATTTTTACCAAAGATACCAAATTTGTTCTTAGAAGTAACAATTTTTTTATTGTGATAACAACTTTTCTGTCAGAAGTAGCAAGTTTTGCTTAACACTAACAAATTTCCTCATCAAAGTAACAATATTTTACCTTAAAACTAACATACTCTTACTTAACACACATAAATTTTTGTTAGAAATAATACTTTTCGTCAGTGATAACACGTTCTCTGTTCGAACTAGCAAGTTTTCTGTCAAAGATACCAAATTTTTTCTTAGAAAAAGCTTTTCCTTGATTATGATAACAACTTTTTTGTCAGAAGTAGCACGTTTTGATTAACACTAACAAATCTGCTCTTCAAAGTAACAAAATTCTTCCTTAATATTATCAAATGTTTACTTAACACTAACAGATTTTCTCTCCGAATCATCAACTTTTCCTTAATACTAACATACTTTTACTTAAACACTCAAATTTCTCTTAGAAAACACTTTTCGTCAGCGATAACACGTTTTCTGCTTGAAGTAACAAGTTTTCTGTCAAAGATACTTTTTTTTCTTAGAAGTAACAGTTTTTTCGTTATGATAACAAGTTTTCTGTTCGAACTAGCAAGTTTTCTGCCAAAGATACCATATTTTTTCTTAGAGGTAACAATTTTTTGATTGTAATAACAACTTTTCTGTCAGAAGTAGCAAGTTTTGCTTAACACTAACAAACCTTCTCATCAAAGTAACAAAATTCTTCTTTAATACTACCAAAAGTTTACTTAACACACACAATTTTGCTCTTAGAAATAATATTTTTCATCAGTGATATCACGCTTTCTGTTCGAACTAGCAAGATTTTTACCAAAGATACCAAATTTTTTCTTAGAGGTAACAATTTTTTGATTGTGATAACAACTTTTCTGTCAGAAGTAGCAAGTTTTGCTTAACACTAACAAACCTTCTCAAAGTAACAATATTTTACCTTAAAACTAACATACTCTTACTTAACACACACAAATTTTTGTTAGAAATAATATTTTTCGTCAGTGATAACACGTTCTCTGTTTGAACTAGCAAGTTTTCTGTCAAAGATACCAAATTTTTTCTTAGAAAAAGCTTTTCCTTGATTATGATAACAACTTTTCTGTCAGAAGTAGCACGTTTTGCTTAACACTAACAAATCTGCTCTTCAAAGTAACAAAATTCTTCCTTAATACTATCAAACGTTTACTTAACACTAATAGATTTTCTCTTCGAATCATCAACTTTTCCTTAATACTAACATACTTTTACTTAAACACTCAAATTTCTCTTAGAAAAACACTTTTCGTCAGCGATAACACGTTTTCTGCTTGAAGTAGCAAGTTTTCTGTCAAAGATACTTTTTTTTCTTAGAAGTAACAGTTTTTTCGTTATGATAACAAGTTTTCTGTTCGAACTAGCAAGTTTTCTGCCAAAGATTCCATATTTTTTCTTAGAGGTAACAATTTTTTGATTGTGATAACAACTTTTCTGTCAGAAGTAGCAAGTTTTGCTTAACACTAACAAACCTTCTCATCAAAGTAACAAAATTCTTCTTTAATACTACCAAACGTTTACTTAACACACACAATTTTCTCTTAGAAATAATATTTTTCATCAGTGATATCACGCTTTCTGTTGGAACTAGCAAGATTTTTACCAAAGATACCAAATTTGTTCTTAGAAGTAACAATTTTTTTATTGTGATAACAAATTTTCTGTCAGAAGTAGCAAGTTTTACTTAACACTAACAAACCTTCTCATCAAAGTAACAACATTCTTCTTTAATACTACCAAATGTTTACTTAACACTAACAGATTTTCTCTTCGAATCATCAACTTTTCCTTAATTCTAACATACTTTTACTTAAACACTCAAATTTCTCTTAGAAATAACACTTTTCGTCAGCGATAACACGTTTTCTGCTTGAAGTAGTAAGTTTTCAATCAAAGATGCTTTTTTTCTTAGAAGTAACAATTTTTTCGTTATGATAACAAGTTTTCTGTTCGAACTAGCAAGTTTTCTGCCAAAGAAACCAAATTTTTCTTAGAAGTAACAATTTTTCATTGTGATAACAACTTTTCTGTCAGAAGTAGCAAGTTTTGCTTAACACTAACAAACCTTCTCATCAAAGTAACAACATTCTTCTTTAATACTACCAAACGTTTACTTACCACACACAATTTTCTCTTAGAAATAATATTTTTCATCAGTGATATCACGCTTTTGTTTGAACTAGCAAGTTTTCTACTAAAGATACCAAATTTTTTTTAGAAGTAACAATTTTTTGACTGTGACAACAACTTTTCTGTCAGACGTAGCAAGTTTTGCTTTTTTCTTCGAATAATCAACTTTTCCTTAATACTAACATACTTTTACTTAAACACTCAAATTTCTCTTAGTAATAACAATTTTCGTCAGCGCTAACACGTTTTCTGATTGAAGTAGCAAGTTTTCTGTCAAAGATACTTTTTTTCTTCGAAGTAACAATTTTAGTTATGATAACAAGTTTTCTGTTCGAACTAGCAAGTTTTCTACCAAAGATACCAAGTTTTTTCTTAGGATTAACAATTTTTTGATTGTGATAACAACTTTTCTGTCAGAAGTAGCAAGTTTTTCTTAACACTAATAAATTTTCTCATCAAAGTAACAACATTTTACCTTAAAACTAACATACTATTACTTAACACACACAAATTTCACTTAAGAATAATATTTTTCGTCAGTGATAGCACGTTTTCTGTTCGAACTAGCAAGATTTCTGTCAAAGATACCAAATTTTTCTCAGAAGTAACGTTTCTTTGATTGTGTTAACAACTTTTCTGTCAGAAGTAGCAAGTTTTAATTAACACTAACAAATCTTCTCTTGAAAGTAACAACATTCTTCCTTAATACTATCAAACGTTTACTTAACACTAACAGATTTTCACTTCGAATCATCAACTTTTCCTTAATACTAACATACTTTTACTTAACACACTCAAATTTCTCTTAGAAATAACACTTTTCATCAGTGATAACACATTTTCTGCTTGAGCTTGCAAGTTTTCTCTCAAAGATACCAAATTTTTTCTTAGAAGTAGCAATTTTCGCTATGATTACAAGTTATCTGTTAGAAATAACAAGTTTTAAGTCAAACATACCAAATTTTCCTTGGAATTAACAATTTTTTCGTTGATGATAACAATTTTTCTGTCAGAAGTAGCAAACTATCCCTAACACTAACAAATATTCGCATCGAAGTAACAACTTTTTCTTAATACTAATAAACTTTTACTTAAAACTATCAAATTTCTCTTAGAAGTAACAGGTTTTTAACAAGTTTTCTTACAAAGTTAGGTTTCTCTACGTTTAAAATAGGTTCATCTAACCTCCAAAACTATAGGTTATGTTAGGTTAGCTATAAATAAATATTAATAAATAGAAACGTTTCTCCATGTTTAAGTTAGGTTAGGTTAGGTTAACTTATCATGAGCGCTCATGATAGCTAACCTAACCTAACTTAAACATGGAGAAATTTTTTTAGACGTAAAATTTTTTGTTAGTTCTGACTACTTCTGACAGAAAAGTTGTTATCACAAATAAAAAATTGTTACTTATAAGAAAAAATTTGGTATCTTTGGCAGAAAACTTGCTAGTTCGAACAGAAAACTTTTTATCATAACGAAAAGATTGTTTCTTCTAAGAAAAAAAGTATCATTGACAGAAAACTTGCTACTTCAAGCAGAAAACATGTTATCGCTGACGAAAAGTGTTATTTCTAAGAGAAATTTGAGTGTTTAAGTAAAAGTATGTTAGTATTAAGGAAAAGTTGATGATTCGAAGAGAAAATCTGTTAGTGTTAAGTAAACGTTTGGTAGTATTAAGGAAGAATGTTGTTACTTTGAAGAGAAGATTTTTTAGTGTTAATCAAAACTTGCTACTTCTGACAGAAAAGTTGTTATCAAAATCAAAGAAAAGTTACTTCTAAGAAAAAATTTGGTATCTTTGGTAGAAAACTTGCTAGTTCGAACAGAAAGCGTGATATCACTGATGAAAAATATTATTTCTAAGAGAAAATTGTATGTGTTCAGTAAACATTTGGTGGTATTAAAGAAGAATGTTGTTACTTTGATGCCCACATTTAAGACCCATGTGATTTTATTAATAATATTTGATTTTTTAATAAAGTTGGGCTTTGTTTTTCGGAAATAAGAACGCTCATGTTTAAAATACATGTAATTTTATTAATAATATTTGAAAAGCCATAAAGTAAAGTTGTGTGTGAAAAAGATGAGTACTTCAAGTTGTAAAATTGGTTTAGGATGGACATTAAGAAAAGAACTTGTTCTGAAAAGATACAAAAAGCATTTTGAAAGTATTGCTTGGTGTTAGGGTATTCAAAAAGCCATAAAGTAAAGTTGCGGGTGAAAAGGATGAGTACTTCAAGTTGTAAAATTGGCTTAGGAGAGACATTAAGAAAAGAACTTGTTCTGAAAAGATATAAAAAAGCCTTTTGAAAGTATTGTGAGTGTTGAGGTATTCAAAAAGTCATAAAGTAGAGTCGTGGGTGAAAAGAATGAGTACTTCAATTTGTAAAATTGGCTTAGGGGGGAGATTAAGAAAAGAACTTGTTCTGAAAAGATATAAAAAAAGCCTTTTGAAAGTATTGCTTGCTGTTGGGGTATTCAAAAAGCCAAAATATAGAGTTGTGGGTGAAAGGAATTAGTACTTCAAGTTGTAGGATTGGTTTAGAGGGGACATTAAGAAAAGAACTTGTTCTGAAAAGATATAAAAAAGCCTTTTGAAAGTATTGCTTGGTGCTGGGGTATTCAAAAAGCTTTAAAGTAGAGTTTTGGGTGAAAAGAATGAGTGCTTCAAGTTGTAAAATTTGTTTAGGGGGGACATTAAGAAAAGAACTTGTTCTGAAACGATATAAAAAAGCCTTTTGAAAGTATTGCTTGGTATTGTGGTATTCAGAAAGCCATAAAGTAGAGTTGTGGGTGAAAAGAATGAATACTTCTAAAAAAGCGTACTATAACTAAACTAAACTTCAACTCTAACTAAAACTCTTGGCTAAAAGTCTAAACTCTTAACTAAAACTAAACTAAACTATAACTCTAACTAAAACTCTAAGCTAAGACTCTAAGCTAAAACTCTAAACTCTAAACTAAAACTAAACTACAACTCTAAACTAAAACTCTAAACTCTACAACTCTAAACTGCCTTTGGGGGCCCGGGGGCCCTGGGGCCTTTTGGGGCCCGGGGGACCCTTTTGGGTTGGGGTAGGGGACCTTACAACACTGTTCAAATGGAACTTGTGTATTATACTGAACACAGTCGACAATGGCCCAAATCATCTTATAGAATGTCTCAAACTGTTTCGCCCAAATCATCTTCTAAAATGTTTCAAACTGTTTCGCCCAAATAATCTCTTAAAAGTAATTCCTGTGTGTTCCTTTGTTTCGACATCCCTGCGCTGTCACATTTGAAATTCTCAGGAAACCATTTCCCGTGTAAAATATATTCAATCTGTCTAGAATTTCTGAAAAAAATATCTATGGTGTTCCTACTTACACTATTATGGCTTCGATAGAATATTAATTCCCAAATTTATCACTAAGCCTAAAGAACAGAGAACCCATATTTAAAAATAGAATATTAATTTATCTCGGTCACTAAAGACCATTTATCTCTCAGACCTAAACCCCAAAGAAGCCATATTGTTTCTTAATTCCCCTTCGTTGATCGATAGTTCCCCGTCAGATTATCTAAATCAATTTCTCAAAAAACTACTTCCCCTCTAGTGAATCAATACATTGCCCCGTTAGAATTCAGTGCGCATGTGCAAACTTCGTCCCAGAGTCAATACATTTAGAAACAACAAACAAATTGACCTTGAAAAAGGTGTCATTGACCCGTTAGTGGATCAATAATCCATGAATAAATTATGTCCTGTCAGCGTTAGACTCGATTATAGATGACAGCACGCGGTGCATCTAGCATCTATTGGGGCCTCCCTACTAATAAAGATAGGAAGTAAAATATTATTTATCGTAAGAAAAGGGGTAGGGGGTTGCAGCCTCCTAAGAAATAACACTTTTTTTAGGCATGCAACTATCATTCCTTTTATTTTGTGGTGTAAATTTAAAAAAAAAACTAGACCTTGATTTATGACCTTCTGCTTAGGGATATTAACGATTTATGCCACAGAATTTTTTTCTTTTGCCTTTTATATTTTAATATATTTTTTTATATAATATTTTACCGGTATATGCATAGCTTCACATAATATTTTGAAGGGGAATGAAAATTAATGCGTGTCTGTGGGGGGAGGGGGGTCAAAGCTACAAAAACTAGGTTTCTAGGCCGTAATTTTCATTCTTATTATGAGAAGCTGTTCAGGTCGTCGACTTTTTGTCGTAAAGTTCAGCAGATAGTTCTAAAATAAGAGCAGCGAATTTAGTTTCTTCAATTCATATCCCTTGTAAAAAAAAAAGTACAATAAAATGAAACGAAAAAAAAAATTAAAAAGGGTTTTATTTCTATTTTGTTTAACTGTAAATGTAAATGTAGAGAGGTCAACGAAAATTTTTATGTGTAGGCCTATTTAATCTGGTAAATAAAAAGTAAATGTCGTAACAAGCAGTGAAGAAAGCGATGGTAGTATTTCATAGGTGTTGCTTAATTAGTGTTGTAGTGTCGTTTTGACACATTTTTTTTGTACTATTGAAGACGTTACAGTTTTTGCAGTCATAACAACAGAAACTCGAGTCTTATATAAGCAAGGCTGTATCCAGAATCCCCCGCCTCCTCCAAAAAATTGTAGTAGAAATTCACCAAAAAATTTTTTTGGTAAGTTTTTTAAAGTTTTTGTTACCTCCCATCTCCAAACAGATATACTGGATACGTTCTTTCTTATAAGTACAAATACAATCTTATGAACATCTTTACTCACAATTTCCGTCACGTAGTTTTGCCACATATGTTCTATTACCTCTTTTTTTTTCTTTCTTTCTTTTTTTTTTCCTTTTTTTTACGGGGAGTTGAAAAGAAATACTGTATTACTGGTCGAAGATTCATAAAGTAGGTTTATAGATACATTTTGATGGATTTTCTAGTGAACTTTTCTTGATCAAAGTGACAAGGAGCGCTGGAGGGTTGGAACCACCAATAATTTGTATACCATTTTTTTCTGACAGATTTCTCTCCTTTTAATTTCATTCAAATGATAGCCTTTTCAACAAACATAGCTAAAAATGAACAGAGACGGGAAAATTAAAACAAAAAACATCTTTTTTGTCGGACTTTAAAAGACACAAATAATATTACGTAGGAATAGCCCTGGAACTTACAATTCTTTCGATTTTTCATTAGGTCGCTAGTCAAAAAAAGCTTGAAAGTGTATTAAATCTAGGTTAAATAAACCTTTTATTTATCGAAAGTAGGGCAAGATGATATTGTATGACCTTAAAATAGAGTGTAAATCATGTGAATATAAGGATTTTTTTTAACTCAATTGATTTTGCAGGGCAAATATTTGGCAAATATTAGACTTTATTTGTAGTTTTTTACTTATATGATCTTTGATGTGTTTATTGAATATTACTTATTATTTCCATAAAAATAAATAAACTATACAGAACTAAAAAGGAACAGATATGATTCTCTTCAATCACTTTTGACTGGTAAAAAAAAGTTTAAGAACTCCCACTTTCTGATCGAATGTACACCCTCCGAAGTTTCTGCGACCATGAGATAGAGGTGGGGATGAGGAAGGGGTAGCCCCCTTCCTATACAGAATAAATTTTGTTCATTATGGGGTGTAATATTATTCTTTACTTTCATAATAATAGCAGAGACCAGAAATCAAGAGGGATTAAATATTAATATCATATTTTTGATGTTTTTAAGGTTTTTTTGGACCTCCCCCCCCGAAAAATTAACCCCCAAAAAAGTCCTGGATATGGCCCTGGGAACTATATATCAGTTTCTACCTCCACCCTCCCCACGTCTCTCCCCTAGAAGTGATTTTGTGTTTATCTGAAGGCTCAATGAGAGCTGAGGATGCTTCGGTTTTTAAATTCACTTTTGGAGAGATTTCCCTCCCTTGCTAGCTATAAAACAATCAGAGAACCCCACTGTAGTGATTTAAAGCCCTTATATGCAGATGCTTGGAATTGTAAAACAACAGCGACTTTACCTAAGACGGTGAAATTTGTTTAGACCTTAAAAATATTTTGGCTAGTTAGGGATGGAGGGAGATGCCTCAAAGGATGTATTATGATGCCAAAATATCCCAACTCTCATTGAGCCTTCAGATAAATACAGAATTAGTTCTAATGACGAGAAAAGGGGAGGAGGGTAGAGATCGATGGATAATCCCTTGGGCCGTATTCAGGACTTTTGTTTGGGGATTCTTTTTTTTGTGGGCCCCCCCCCCCAAAAAAAAAAAACTTTCACATCAAAGATGTGAAACTGATATTTAATCCCTCTTGATTTCTGGGGATATCTCCGTCAACGCTGTTATTATGAAAGTAAAGAGTAATATCAAACCCCGAAATGAGCAGAATTTCTTTCTTATAGGAAGGGGACTGCCCGTTCATCATCCCCACCTCCACCTCATGGTCGTATAAACTTTGGAGGATGCTCATTTGATCAGAAATTGAGAGTTCTAGTCTTTTTTTATGAGTCGAATGTAATTGGAAATCAACCAGCAGCGGTAGGGGGGGGTGGTATTTTCCTTGATTTTTTGGGGGATTTTCCTCGCCCTTAGTATAAATGTGGGTGAACAAAATAGCTAGGTACCACTCAAATACGGCTACAGAAATTTACCGCAGGACAGGGTAATGTATCGTGGGAGGCAGAGACTCCGATAACAACAGAAATAGGGGAATGATAGGTGCTCGTGGAGGGAAACGATGATTCTAAATCATAATCATTCGTAAAACGTGTTTTCCGTTGAATGCAAATATTTACACAAACATTTCCCATAGCTTACTTGGTTTGGATGATTATCAGCTGTAGAATGCTTGGGCACTTCTAATTTACAGGAGCTTGTACCGATGATTTGTTTTTTTATTGTAGGTGTCAAGACTTCAATCTTATTTCAAACATTTTGTTCGACAGAGAGTAAATTGTTGGTTTGCGCTCCCGCCTTATCTTCATATGTGAATCTGAAACGGAAAAAAATCGACTGGTCAATTAGAGGTATGGACAAAAAGAGGCAACAAAAAGAAACGGGGTCTAGAAATATCAACAAAGAAGTTGTAGTTGCTGCTATAAACGCCAGCATGACTCATGCCCTGATTCAAGAACTTTTTTCTACAATTGGAATTCACTGCCCATCGCAAAAAACATATACAAAGTACGAAAGCATTATCGGGGAGTCCATAGAGAAAATCCTTCACAATTATTTGCTAGAAAACGGTAAAATAGAGTGCCGAATGGTATTGAAGGCTGATGGAAGATTGATTCCAACGGAATAGTCGATACGTGTGTTATAGTTGATGGAAGTTGGTACACACGAAGTTATGGTAATAGATACACTGCACTATCTGATTGTGGTGTTGTAATTGGCTTCTATTCAAAAATACTCCTTCGTGTAGGAATTAGAAACAAGTATTGCTGCGTATGCATGGCAAATCGACAGCAAGAATCTACTTCAGTTCCTGAACATAGATGTTTTATGAATTGGAGTGGTTCTAGCACTGCGATGGAATCAGATATACTGGTAGAGGCCTTTCGTGTTGCACCAGCTATGCATAAACTAAGATATAAAAAGTTTATTGCCGATGGTGATTCAAGCACCCAATCAGAAATTATTACAAAGGTATCATATTGTAGGATAGTGGAAAAAATTAAACGCGCCAATCATGCTTGTAAGTGTTTGAAAAAGAGGCTTTATAACAAATGCAAAGAAAGCGCAGAATGTAGGAAATTTCTCAGCGGTCCAGTAATAAAGAAATTGTGCGATTTTGCAAGAAAAGCAATTGTGCGAGCCACTACGCAGGCCATGTCGTCAAAAGATCTGATTAGAGAGTTAAACGCAATTCCTTTACATTTTTTTCGTAAGGACCACCGACAGTGTCCATCTTGTTGTCAGTTATCTGGAAAAATCGTGGAACTGGAAACTGAAAAAATCCCAAGCAGTGTGTTCATTAGTGTGTTTGAAAGAGGTAACAAAAAGAAATGGGGTCTAGAAATATTAACAAAGAAGTTGTAGTTGCTGCTATAAACGCCAGCATGACTCATGCCCTGATTCAAGAACTTTTTTCTACAATTGGAATTCACTGCCCATCGCAAAAAACATATACAAAGGGCGAAAGCATTATCGGGGAGTCCATAGAGAAAATCCTTCACAATTATTTGCTAGAAAACGGTAAAATAGAGTGCCGAATGGCATTGAAGGCTGATGGAAGATTGATTCCAACGGAATAGTCGATACGTGTGTTATAGTTGATGGAAGTTGGTACACACGAAGTTATGGTAATAGATACACTGCACTATCTGATTGTGGTGTTGTAATTGGCTTCTATTCAAAAAGACTCCTTCGTGTAGGAATTAGAAACAAGTATTGCTGCGTATGCATGGCAAATCGACAGCAAGAATCTACTTCAGTTCCTGAACATAGATGTTTTATGAATTGGAGTGGTTCTAGCACTGCGATGGAATCAGATATACTGGTAGAGGCCTTTCGTGTTGCACCAGCTATGCATAAACTAAGATATAAAAAGTTTATTGCCGATGGTGATTCAAGCACCCAATCAGAAATTATTACAAAGGTATCATATTGTAGGATAGTGGAAAAAATTGAACGCGCCAATCATGCTTGTAAGTGTTTGAAAAAGAGGCTTTATAACAAATGCAAAGAAAGCGCAGAATGTAGGAAATTTCTCAGCGGTCCAGTAATAAAGAAATTGTGCGATTTTGCAAGAAAAGCAATTGTGCGAGCCACTACGCAGGCCATGTCGTCAAAAGATCTGATTAGAGAGTTAAACGCAATTCCTTTACATTTTTTTCGTGGGGACCACCGACAGTGTCCATCTTGTTGTCAGTTATCTGGAAAAATCGTGGAACTGGAAACTGAAAAAATCCCAAGCAGTGTGTTCATTAGCCATATATATGAAGCGTTTGACACTCTCATTAGACGAGCTCGCTTACTGATCGGAAGCGGCACAAGTAATTTGGTGGAGTATTTTATGTCCATTGTTGCTAGGTTTATAGGCGGAAAAAATGTAATGGTAAGCAAAAGGGGACGTTATAACACCCTTGTTACAGCTGCAGGAATACGGTATGCAAAGGGGTATTTAGGTCACCAAGAAATTTTTAGGAAAGGCATAGGAGCAACCCCAACTCGTCAATTGAAAAAACTTACACGTGAAAGAATTATGGCTAGCTCGAAGAAAAAAAATATAAAGCCAAAAAGCGCCTATTTGGCAGTGTTTCAGGAAAGATTACTTGCTGAGGAGATAAAAACTATGGTCCCAACGCAATTGCTCCAGATCTTGACGCAGAATCTTTTGAAAATGCAGAATTGGCTGTTTTGCAGCACTTACAGTGTTCGGAGTCAGAGATTTACCAGATTGAATTAGCCACACGCCTTCAGGGACTCTGTATCGACAATAGTTGGCAGCTGCAGAGAAAAAATAGAATTACTTCTTCAGTAGCAGGGCTTATTTGCAAGCGGCGTGTTAAGAAAGTAGCTCCAGTAGTGAAACAACTTCTGTATCCTAAACAACACAGAATTAAAGCAATGGAATACGGTCATATCCATGAACCGAAGGCAAAGTCGTCTTTTGAAATAAAGTTTGACTGCAAAATTAGTCCTGCTGGCTTATATATCCACAAAAGTTTTACATTTTTGGCTGCTAGTCCTGGCGGTTAGTACTGTCCCCATCTGGCGAAAAAGCCATAATAGAGGTTAAATGTCCCATAACAGCCAAAGAGCTGTTTATCACTGAATGGTTGGAATCACAAAAGTCCAGTTGCACTGAAATCATTGACAGCAGTGAAATGAGACTAAAAAGAAACCACAATTATTATTACCAAATTCAGATGCAACTTGAGTGCTCAGACATCGAAATTCCATATTTTGTGTTATATTTTGGTAAAGGTTCAATATATACGGAGTGAATAGTTCGTGACAAGGAGTTTTGGTCACAGAAAATGCTACCAAAGCTAGAAAGGTTCTTCTTTGAGGCACTTCTGCCAGAAATAGTTGATGGTAGAGTTCCAAGAAGCATGGACATTCGGGAACCATTCCTTTGAAGCAATTAACTTAGTTTCGTATAGATAAATGATTTTTTGTTCAATGAATTCAGCTTGAATCAATTTTTACTATCATATAAAGCATTTTTACAATCAGCTTGAATTAATATTTACTATCATATGATAGTATCGCGTACCATCATATAAAAAAATTTAATTGCCGTACCTCCACAATTCTTACTGTTTGACCATTATAGTTCGTTTAACTAAGGTTTCAACATAAGTGAGGAAGCAGCTGTTTTGCCTATTTTTCTTATTGTTTTATTAAGGTTATTGTTACAAGATGTTGTCATTTACAAAAATGAGTTCCTTATCTTTTCTATTTTTAGTATTTGTCATGTTCTTTTTTATTTTGCAGAATTTGGAAGCTTTTTAAAATCAATAGATCAATTCTGTAGTTGGAGTTTTACGTTATCATTGGGATAATAGTGAGACAGTAGTTATCTTGGACAGCATTTTATGCTTTTTTTGGAGGGAGAAGGGATGCATCTGAAGAAATATACTTTGTCTGGCCTTTCCAGTGATTTATTTCACCTCTTTGTATGTTTTTTTTAAACAATGATTTACGCTGCAGTTCAGTACACTTTTTCTAATGATTAATATAACTATTAAAAGGGAATATCGTATGCATATACATTTTAGGGATCTATCTTTCACACATATACAGGGCTCCTGAAAGGGGTAGAGGGAACAAGGACGTCATGTACAAGGTCAGGAGACGTTGACAGTAGTAGTAGAAGAGTTGGTATTCGTAACAGTAATAACAGTAGTAGCAACAGCACTAGTAGTATCAGCAGAAGAAGCAGTTGCAGCATGTACATAGTGCTCTTGAGTAAGTCAAACCTCCCCCTCAACATATCCTATAAGTTTTCAATTAAATACACAACATCGGTCTTGTGATATTACTGATAGGCTCCTTTGACAGCTTACATGCAAATAGTGTGTTTGGATTTAGTTCAATCTTATTTCTCAATATTCCCTGAAACTTTCACCGTAATACCTTTATACCACCATAATAACGTAATAGACGTAATTAGTTGCAGTAGGAGTAGCGACAGTAGGATTGGTAGTACACTCTAAAAAATAAATTTGATTTCCAACTAATGTCTTGCTGGAATTTAAACCGGTCAATTTTTTCGTTGAAACTTTGATTTGTGTTTGGGTTCCATCAATTTTTTTTAGATTACTAAGATTTATGTAGTTTTCAGCAGAAGAAATGTAATTCCCAACGAAAATAGGCTTTATTAATCCATATTGTTTGGATTTGTATGCTAGATCAAATTTCTTAGAATATCATATTGAATTTGATTAAGGTAACATCTAAATTAGTATGTTATATAGTAATTCGAATCAAAAGTTGGAATTACGACAGAAAAAAAAGAAGCTAATTGTCTTTTTGAGTAAATAAGAGAGTATAAAATCTGGGTTGATATGAGTTGAAAAAAGTTTAATTTACGCGTCTAGAAAGTGCTTACACAAAAATTTGTCTACAAATATCTTATTTGCATAAAAATTTTTAGACGATTTTGTTTCGTAATGAATTTGTTTTGTGATTTTGCATAGCTAGAAAATTTTTGAAGCTGCTATCCTATTCTTAAAAATACCAATTCTCAACATATTTTACCCTCTGAATCCAATGTTTTTCTAACTAATACCGAGAACCCTTTTGTGATTTTTGCTTATAAGCATAAAAAAAAATTTTTGTCGAATCTCAAACATTTTTTTTCAAAGTGTAATTGTATGCAAGTATTGCCTTTATTTCAGTTGAACATCCCCCTCATCATACCCTGAAAGTTTCAACCTAAAAGCCTGATAACTAAGCGAACTTCACAGCCAACTTTGACATTTTAGTTTTTATCCTGATCCTCGGTATGAAAAGAGGATAAACATAATAGCTAGGTCTCACTTCAGGGCTTTAACAGATTTTTCCCTCAGGAGACACTAACATTTCATGGGAGGCAAAGATTTCAAGAAAGCCAAGAATAGGAAAGAACTTGTGCCCTTGGGGAGGAACTATTCTTCTAATTCATCATCATTCATATAGCATGTTTTTTGCTGAATACTTATATTTACTCATATGTTTTCCCAAAGCTAACTCTGTTGGGATATTTTCAACTGTAGAATCCTTGCGTACCCCTATTTTCACATTATTTTGGACAGAACTAAATTGGAAGCAACTCTAAAAACTCAATATATATATATAAATTTTCGAAGTGCAATAAGAATTTTCCTGGTAAAGTGTTTAAATTAGATGAAAAGATGAATTGCACTGTTTCTATATCTTTTTTTCATGCCATACCGAATAGTTAATACTAACAAAGTGTTTTTTCTTTTAAGTTACTAACATTTTTTTCTACTTGATCATGCTATGTAGGGAAAAAGATATAAGATGAGTTTTGCGTAGTATGTTTTGTTACGACCTAATGATTTACGTATTTTTATTTCTATAGGGTGTGCCGTTTCTCTCCACTCACTGTATTCAATTTTTGCGTACCAGAATAAATCCTTTTATTACCATTTAATTAGCCCTCTTTAAATTTTGTGTTGAAATGATGAAATTGTTGGTGGTTTTCAACAAGAACTTCTGAAACACAATATAAGTAGAGAGCAATAGGGTTTCAATTTATTAATCTTTTTCGGCATGGAAGGAGTTGTCGTAGAAACTTTGGAAGGTGCTCATTCAGCTGAAAATTGAAAGTTTTAGTGCTTTTTATAAGAGTCAAAGGGATTGATGCCAACCTGTTTCCCTCCCAAGCCTTTTTTTTTCGCTACCCTTCTTCCAAAGACATTTGATCAAAATTAGGCATTTTGTTCAAAATGGTAAAAAAGTCATGAAGTTTCAACGTAATACCCTCATCCTTTTTTTTGTTATACCCAGGATATAGCCCTCCCCCTTCTCAATCATAAATACTACACGGAAAAAGCGATAAATTGTGTAAACTTTTATTCTTGCCCCAGGGTCTGTTGGGGACGAGGGATCACAGATATATGAATCTGAGTTGTCAGATTTGTAGCCCCCCCCCTTCAACTACTTTCCAACATCCATTTCAACAAGCCATGAAAGTTTCAGCTTATTACCTTAGGCTGTTCTAAGGCTATTGCTGATAGAAATTTTTAACAACCCACATGCAAATAATATGATCTGATGTTGACCAATAACCCTTTCAAAATTACCTGAAAGCAGTCCCAATTGGAAGTGGTCACAGTCGCAAGTAGTTGCAATCAAATTAATGAATGGTCGCAGGTGTTGCAGAAGTGGCAACAGCAGGGGGCCTGAAAGTTTCAAGTTAAAACCCTTAGCTATTCCTAAGGTATTACAGATACGCCTTTTTTATAAGCCATATGCCCATAGTGGCCTTTGATTTAGTTAAAAAATACCCCTCAACATTCATTAAAGTTTCACATTGACACCTTTACTCTTTAGGAACGCATGTGGGTTGAAACATTCCCCCCCCCTTTCTCAGTGATAAATCCTGTGTGTAAACAATCGAAAAATTGCATTATTTTTAAATTGCCAAATAATTTGCCCCAAAATAACCAAATTCTTTATTGTCAATATTTTATCAATTATCCTTATGCTTTTGTCTCTAAATAATTATTTTCAAATTTTATTCCTCCTTCCATATAACCAGGATGCACACAGTGGTGTTTTATTTAGTTAGAAATACCCCTCAGCATCCACTAAAGTTTCACGTTTAGACTCGTGCTCTTTTGCGACATAACCAGGTTAGAACATTTTCCCTTTCCTAATGATACATCCTGCGTAAACAATCAAAAATTGCATAATCTATAAATTGTCAAATAGTTTACCCTAAATAAGCGTAATCTTTCTTGTAAATGTTTTATTAATCGTCCTTACGTTTTTCATTAATTGATTCTTCTTCCTTTTTTAAATTACTAGTCTTTCCTCATTTTGACTAAAGGCTTGTGCTGGGAGAGAATATAATTCTTCAAATCTGTCCACTTTTTTTGCGATTTTGTCTTTTAAAACCAGGTGACAGCTTGAAACCCTGCTATTCCAATTTTGCTGAGTTAAGATAAGAACCTCCTTCTAAACCCGTTTATATTCATCAAAAGATAGCCGCTCCATTTTTGTACGGTAAGATCTCTTCTGCATAGCTAATTTTTGGTTTTCATCTCGTCCAGTCTTAAAAAAAGGCACTAGAACTTTCATCCCCCTTTTTTGAGCCGGGTTATCCTTTTGATTCTTTTGATTTTTTCAGGCTCGTAAATTTTGATGAACAAGACGAAACTTAACGAAACTTAAATGTTTAAAATCATTTGATGTATCTGTTGGTATCAAAATTCCGACTCTTAAAGTTTCGGTTACTATTGAGACGAGTCGCTCTTACTGTACAGTTCGTTACCAAGAACTGTTTGATTTCTTCAAAAATCAAATATCTTTGAAAATGACCGCAGCATGAAAAGACATCAAAAATGCAGTTTTTTTAAAAGTGATTCTATTTTTAATTTTTTTTTGGTTTATTGATTAAAAAAGACATTAGAACTTTTAATTTCCTTTCAAATGAGTTCCCTTTGTGACGTTCTAGGACCACTGGGTCGATACGATCACCAACTGGGGAAAAAAAAACACGCATCCGTGATCTTTCTTCCGACAAAAAATACTAAATTCCACACTTACAGATAAGAGCTTGAAACCACTACAGTAAGGTTCTCTGATACACTGAATCTGATAGTGTGATTTTCGTTAAGATTCTATGACTTTTAGAGGTTGTCTTCCCCTTTTTTTCGAAAATCAGGCAAATTTTCTCAGGCTCCTATCTTTTGATGGGTAACGTTAAATATGATGAAACTTATATATTTTAAATGACCGTAAAAATTTAATTCTTTTGATGCATCTTTTAGTATCAAAATTCTGTTTTTTAGAGTTTCGGTTACTATTAAGACGAGTGGCTCTTACTATACAGTTCTTTACCAAGAACTGTTTGAAAGTTCTAGGTACTTGAATTTTATCGACGAAATAGCTAAACATAGCAATCCTTTGAAAAAGGCAAAATAATTGAAACATTTATTTGTATAAGCCATCTCTGAAAATAAATTGCTTCCGTAAATCAAATATCTTTGGAATACTGGAGTATGAAAAGACATCAAAAATGCAATTTTTTTTGTAAAAAGTGATTCTATAATTATGTTCTTTTGTTTTTTAATTACAAAAGGCACTATAACTTTTCATTTCCGTTTGAATGAGCCCTCTAGCTATACATTCTAGGACCACTGGTTCGGTACGATCACTCCTGGGGAACAGAAAAAAACAAACAAATAAACACGGATCCGTGATCTTTTTTCTGGAAAAAACAAAATATACCAAATTCTACATTTTTGCCGATAGGAGCTTGAAATCTCCAAAGTAAGGTTTTCTGATACGCTGAAACTGATGGTGTGATTTTCATTAAGATTATATGACTTTTAAAGGGTGTTTTCCCCTTTATTCGAAAATAGGGCAAATTTTCTAAGGCTCATAACTTTTGATGAGTAAGACTAAGCTTGATAAAACTTAAATATTTTAAATCAGCATTAAAATTTGGCTCTTTTGATGTATCTATTTTATATCTTTTATATATATTTTGGGATATCTTTTGCTCACTTGAAACCATATCGTTTCAAATTAACGTTTTAGCAAAGAAATGACGCATCAAGTCCATTAAACCGAAGAAAAACTAAACTCTTTTTAAAATTTTATGTACTTTTCTAGTTTGAATAAAAGAAATTAAATTATTGGTCATACACCAGAAATATTTTTGTAGTTTACACAATAACGTTAGAGATTCTGAACTACAAACTAAAATAAAATACATTTTTTTTAATTTTCTATTTTGCAACGAAAATATAACACAACATTATTATGATGCGCACTTTAGGAGTTAAGTCAAAAAAAAGTTCAGTTCCAGGGGACAATATTAACTTTAAACTAATAGATGAAATAAAATTATTTTGTTTAAAATTTTCCGGAATCATTCTAGTTGCAAGCCAGGTTGCAGCGGTAACTAGCAACCTGGTAAGAGACGATCACGTCCCATAGTAAAATACAAAATATCCCATAACTCCTAAAACTAGAGTCAGATCAAAAAACGAAATACATTATTAGCACCCCATTTTCCAATACCCCTTAATAGGAAACTAACTGTCCCTTGGCTTGAAAAACAAGGAAAATATATTAGTTTAAAAAAAAAGTGGCTGAAGCCACGATATTCCACATCGAAAGTAGTTCTGTTTTTCCTGTTTTTTTTTCTCCTCAGCTAGCTTGGCACTGAAAAATCATTGAGAGCAGTATAATGGCTCATTTTAAAGGAAATTGCGACATCTAGTGCCTTTTGTAATTAAAAATAAAATATATTTTAAAATAGTTTCACAAAGGATCGATATAGTGCATCATAAATTGTGTCAATAGGAGGATCTGATGTAGTAGTTACTAATAGAAGTTTGGTTTAGTCATGTTAAAGAAAGATCAATGATGTCATAATAGTAGGTTGTGGCCAGGTCGTCTCTTACTATTCGAATTAAGAAAAAGCCATAGGCTCTTTCCTGTTTGACATACAGTAAGGACCGAAATCTATCTCGTAGTCACTGATGCAACAGGGACAAGAAAAAGAGGTCTGTGCTGTATATGATGTTATTATAATGATGAAGTAACTTTTGCCTACTTTTGATGAAGTAACTAACTTGCATAGGCAACTTAACTATAGTTAAGATTACAGTATTTATTCTACGATTATAATTAGGAACAAACTCTAGCCTATAGTAACCAAAATACTAATTTATTTTGGTAATACCGGACATGATTTTACTATCATTTCATATTTCAAAAAATATCAACTGACTTTTTTGTTATAAGTATATGCAATTTCATTTAAAGAACTGAAAAAAAAAGTTAAAACTGACTTCGGTAAAAAAAACACAAAATTCCAAATGATGTGTCTGACTATTTAAAAATAAATCAGATCGCTCGTTTCTGGCTTTTGTAAAACCCTGTTCACCTATTTCAGACTCTAGTACATCCCCCTGTAAGGCCGGTAGTAGTGGCTCTGCTTACAGATATTTCTTTTCAGTTTCTTACCAACTAGTGTCAAACCCTTTTTGAAATTAATCTTTGTGTATGAATCAAAATACTGAAATAGAAATATCTTTTTACTGTGATTGTAGCATTTGCAAAGGTATTTTTTATTATACCAGCAATTCTAAAGAGGTTAGCTCAGTAGATTTTGTATGAACACTAGAGCAGATGCGGAGAATCTCCAAAAGAAAGGGGGGAAATGTTAAATGAGAAAAAACTCTGAACACTGAGAACGGCGAGACACACATCTTCATATTGGCCAAGTTAGGAACTAATGGCAGAATATAAATTCTTACCACGCAATGAAAGCTCCACAACACAAAGAAAATTCTTGGAAAAGGAGGTATTTTATACTAGAAAGAGATCACGAAGAGCAAAATAAAATACTGAGAAAAGAAGAATCCCCCTGCAAATATTCTTCGCATTCTTCGAGAAAAGAAGAGTCACCCAACAGGGAGTCTTCATATTCCTATAGCAATTATAGATTGGATTCGTTTAAAAGAAATATAACCTACAATTCATGATCATCGTCTGGAAAGAACTCCAATTTATTAATTTACGAAAAATTTCCTTACTGAAGGCTTTTATATACATATTTTTGTACTATATTTGCAATAAATCTGTTTTTTCTATTAATTTTGTGTTAAATTATGTCTTAGAATTTGAGTGTCCTAGGTCATGATAATTCATGGGATATGAAGTGCCATGGACCAGGAAATGGCACGGACCACAGAGTGCCACTGGCTAAGAACTGACATAGAGCAAAGAAGTAGAGCAAAAACCATATGTGAAAGTCACTAACGAAGAAAAAAACCGTTCCGTTGTCCTAAAAAAGATAAAAAAAAAATAAAAGAATCATAACGTAATAATTCATAGAAACATTTTTACTGTAAAAGCGTCACGTAGAATATCACATGTTATCAATATCATTGAACATAAGAGTAAGGACCTATCAGGAGGTCCGAGGCGAACACAAGTGCTGCAATCTATAATTGAGTCTAACGCTGACAGGACAAACTTTATGCATGTTTTAATGGTTTTTCTCACTGAGGATGAAAAAACATGTTTTTTCTCACTTTGATGGATGTTTCTTGGATGTCAACAACAATTTATGTATGTTTTCATGGTTTTTCTCCCTGAAGATGAAAAAACATGTTTTTTTCACTTTGATAGATGTTTCTTGGATGTCAATAACAACTTATGTATGTTTTCATGGTGTTTCTCATTTTGATGGTTGTTTTCTTGGATGTCAACAACAATTGCTGGGTGTTTCTTGGATGTCAACAACAATTTATGCATGTTTTTATGGGTTTTCTCACTGAGAATGAAAAACATGGTTTTTCTTACTTTGATGGTTGTTTTATTGGATTTCAACAACAATTGATGGATGTAAACATCTGGTTATTGTTTGATGGTTTTGTGTGTTGATGAATTTATTTGTTGTTTTCTTGGATGTCAACATAAGTTCAACAACAACTTGGATGCAGACATCTGGTTATTGTTTGATGGTTATGTGTGCTGGTCAATTTATCTGTTGTTTTCATGGATGTCAACATAAGTCCAACAACAACTTGGATGTCAACAACAATTGCTGTCGTTTTCTTGGATTTCAACATAAGTTCACAACAACAATTGCTGGATGTTTATTGGATGTCAACATCCGGTTGGAATACTATGATAACAAGGTGACATCATCAGATAAGGAAATTTCAATAATGGAATATTCTTATCCGAGAGTTGAAAATACAGACAGGAAAAGATAACTGATTGACACAATTTCTCCATGAGACAAGATAAATTTCAAAGTAGAAACGAAAATGGTAAACCATCTGAGGGAATGCTAACTCCTATTAAGAGATACATATTATCCCTCGGACCTATCAGAAGGTCCGAGGCGAACACAAGTGCTGCAATCTAAAATTGAGTCTAATCTGAAAGGACATAATTTATGCATGTTTTCATGGTTTTTCTCACTGAGGATGAAAAACCATGTTTTTTCTCACTTTGATGGATGTTTCTTGGATGTCAATAACAATTTATGTATGTTTTCATGGTTTTTCTCACTGAGGATGAAAAAACATGGTTTTTCTCACTTCGATGGATGTTTCTTGGATGTCAATAACAATTTATGTATGTTTTAATGGTTTTCCTCATTTTGATGGTTGTTTTCTTGGATGTCAACAACAATTGCTGGGTGTTTCTTGGATGTCAACAACAATTTATGCATGTTTTTATGGTTTTTCTCACTAAGAATGAAAAAACATGGTTTTTCTTACTTTGATGGTTGTTTTCTTGGATGTCAACAACAATTGATGGATATAGACATCTGGTTATTGTTTGATGGTTATGTGTGTTGATCAATTTATTTGTTGTTTTCTTGGATGTCAACATAAGTTCAACAACCACTTGGATGTAGACATCTGGTTATTTTTTCATGGTTATGTGTGTTGGTCAATTTATTTGTTATTTTCATGGATGTCCACATAAGTCCCACAACAACTTGGACGTCAACAACAATTACTGTTGTTTTCTTGGATTTCAACACAAGTTCACAACAAAAATTGCTGGATGTTTATTGGATGTCAACATCCGGTTGGAATACTATGATAACAAGGTGACATCATCAGATAAGGAAATTATTTTATTGGATGTCTACATCCGGTGACATCATCAGATAAAGAAATTTCAATAATGGAATATTCTTATCCGAACTGATTGACACAATTTCTCCATGAGACAAGATAAATTTGAAAGTAGAAACGAAAATGGTAAACCACCTGAGGGAATTCTAACTCCTATTAAGAGATACATATTATTTTTTATTAGGGCGGTTCTCGACTGCGTTCGGTATAATACACAACTACCATTTGAATAGTGTTATAAGGTCCCTTACCCCAACCCCAAATGCCCCCCGGCCCCCCCCCCCCAGGGACCCCAAAGGCCCCCCATGGGCCCCAAAGCCCCCCAGGCCCAAAAGATCCGCCTGCCCTCCCCCTCACCCCTGCCTCCTCCCTCCCCCTCCCCTCCTCCCCCTCCTCATCATTTTCTCTCCTCCCCCTTCCCCTCCCCACCCCCTTCAAGAGTTGGAATATTTTAGTAGTGCTTGTCGTAGTTTACCATGTCACTGTTACATTCTCTTGATGTTTCAAAGTTCATTTTGGATCATTTTCGTTGAAATGCAAGAGTTTGATTATTGCAGTAGTGTTTTGTCGTGGTTTACCATATCACTGTTACATTCTTTTGATGTTTCAAAGTTCATTTTTTTTGGGTTGTAATGTAAGAGTTGGAATAGTTCAGTAGTGTTTTGTTGTGGTTTACATTGTCACTGGTACATTCTCTTGATGTTTCAAAGTTCATTTTAGATCTTTTTCGTTGAAATGCAAGATTTAGAATGTTTCTGTAGTGTTTTTTCGTGGTTTACCACGTCACTGTTACATTCTCATGATGTTTCAAAGTTCATTTTGAATCTTTTTCGTTGAAATACAAGAGTAGGAATATTTCAGTAGTGTTTTGTCATGGTTTACCATGTCACTGTTACATTCTCTTGATGTTTCGAAGTTCATTTTGGATCTTTTTCGTTGAAATGCAAGAGTTGGATTATTTCAGTAGTGTTTTCTCATGGTTTACCATGTCACTGTTACATTCTCTTGATGTTTCAAAGTTCATTTTGGATTTCTTTCGTTGAAATGCAAGAGTTGGAATATTTCAGTAATGTTTTGTTGTGGTTTACCTAGTCACTGTTACATTCTCATGATGTTTCAAAGTTCATTTTAGATTTTTCTTTCCTTGAAATGTAAGAGTTGGAATATTTCAGTAGTGTTTTCTCGTGGTTTACTATGTCACTGTTATATTCTCATGATTTTTCAAAGTTCATTTTTGATTTTTTTTCGTTGAAATGCAAGAGTTAGATTATTTCAGTAGTGTTTTGTCGTGGTTTACCATGTCACTGTTACATTCTCTTGGTGTTTCAAAGTTCATTTTGGATTTTTTTTTGTATAAATGTAAGAGTTGGAATATTTCAGTAGTGTTTTGTGGTGGTTTACCTTGTCACTGGTACATTCTCTTGATGTTTCACAGTTCATTTTAGATCTTTTTGTTGAAATACAAGAGTTGGAATATTTCAGTAGTGTTTTCTCGTGGTTTAAAATGTCACTGTTACATTCTCTTGATACTTCAAAGTTCTTTTTTGGCTCTTTTTTTGAAATGCAAGAGTTGGAATATTTCAGTAGTGTTTTGTCATGGTTTACCATGTCACTGTTAACGCTGAAAGGACATAATTTATGCATGTTTTTATGGTTTTTCTCACTGAGGATGTTTATTCATGGTTTTTCTCACTGTTGATGTTTTTCATGGTTTTGTTCTGTTTGATGGTTATATGATGTAGACATCTGTTCTGGTTATTGGATGGTTGTTTGATGGTTATTAGTGTTGGTCAATTTGTTTGTTGTTTTCTTGGATGTAAAAATAAGTTCACATCAACAATTGCTGGATTATTGATCGAGTCTAACGGGACAGGGTCAATGACACCTCATTCAATGCCAATTTGTTTGTTGTTTTCTTGGATGTCAACATAAGTCCAACAACAATTGCTGGATGTTTCTTAGATGTCAACAACAATTGCTGGATTATTGATCGACTCTAACAGGACAAGATCACGTGTCTCTTTCAAAGCCAATCAGGGAGTTACGTAAGGTTTCCCTTTACATCACAATTCCCCCTTGAGATATATAGGTTTTTTTAGTGTGAGAACAGAAGTTCACTAAGTCTATAGTTAGCAGTGTGATAACATGAGTGAACAAATTGAGTTAGAAATATCCTTTTATTGCAACTGTTCTGTATGTAAAGGACATTATCATGATTTTGAACATTCTAATGAACCTACTACACGTTTAGACAGTGTAGACGGAGGGATAGAGGTGAAAAATCTGGAGGAAATAAGGAGAAAAATCATACATGATATGGAGAGAAATTTATACAGATTGCAAGCAAACTCACATAAAACAAGGTTTGATATGACAGAAAAGGAAGATCGAAAGAAGAGAGAGAGAAAAGAGGGCTTTCTCTACAGAGATATCTCAAAATATAGTATAAAAGACAATGATGAACACTCAAAGAAAAACGTGCATAGTGGAAGATATAGCAGTGAATATTATAATGAATATGATCTAAGAGAAGGGAAAAAGTGGCCCTTTAAGAGACAACATAAGAGTTTATTCAATGGAATGGATTTTAAACATCAAAAATCGTTCTGGAAGTTCTCATATACCATTTTACAATAAATCTCATTATTGATTTGATTGATAAGTTATGTATCGTAACCTTGCAATAAATTTGTTTGTACTATATTAATTTTCTCCTATTCGATAAACCTAGAGTACGAATACCAACAGACTTCTGTAAATGAATAGTTCAGATTGAATAGATCACCCCTTAGAGTGTTATCAATCCTCAGCCAAGTTTTCTATCAAAGATAAAAAATAAATCATTCTTCTAATCTTTATTCTTTTGATAAATCAATATTTATAATAGTTTTTATATATACAATCTCGGGTTCAATTACTTGAATCTCGTCTTCTTCCATTACCAATATATCTAGCAGAGGGGGCATGTACTCAAATAAGTCCTCTCGTATTCTTATGGGAAAACTATCAACCAACCGCTCATTGTCCTCTATACAGAGTCGGCCCGGAGGTTCCCGCCGTACCAAATCCTCCGATGTGTATGATAGACCATCTTCTGTGTAGTAGATCTCCATTATATCATCAGCACTATCTTCGTTACTGTTAAAAAGAAGGAACTCTTCTTCAAATTCAGTTAGAATCCACGCATCCCATATGTTCTCTCCTTCTTGGACATACTCGGGGGTTTTCTATAAATGTAATAAACAGGATTACTTAATATTTTTCATTATATCCATAATTTTCATGTCTAAAATTCATCAATTACCTAGATATCTGAATTTTGATTTTTTTTTTATACATACGGGACGAGATTTAATGTCCTTGATAAAAGCCTCTATGAGATTTAATGTCTTTAGTACAACCTGGAATAAAACCTTTCCAAGAACTAAGTTTTTCAAAGAAAAGTAAAGAGCTGCTACATTAAATCAAAGATGAGTAGAAATAAAGTCTAATAATTATTCAAACATAAATTTTCTGTAAACTTACTTCTAATGATAAATTTGTTAGACTGGCAAAAACTTTTTTTCCACAATGGATATTTTTCAACTTAAAGTAAACAGCTGCTACATTAAATCAAATATGAGCAGAAATAAAGTCGAATAATTGTTCAAACGTAAATTTTCTGTAAACTTACTTCTAATGATATATTTGTTAGAGTGACAAAAAACTTTTTTTTCCACAAGAGGATATTTTCAACTAAAAGTAAAGAGCTGCTATGTTAAATCTAATATGAGCAGAAATAAAGTCGAATAATTGTTCAAACGTAAATTTTCTGTAGACTTACTTCTAATGATATATTTGTTAGAGTGGCAGAAACCTTTTTTTCCACAAGAGGATATTTTCAACTAAAAGTAAAGAGCTGCTATGTTAAATCCAATATGAGCAGAAATAAAGTCGAATAATTGTTCAAACGTAAATTTTCTGTAGACTTACTTCTAATGATATATTTGTTAGAGTGACAAATAATTTTTTTTTCCACAAGAGGATATTTTTCAAGTAAAAGTAAAGAGCTGCTACACTAAATCAAAGATGAGCAGAAATAATGTCGAATAATTGTTCAACCGTCATTTTTCTGTAGACTTACTTCTAATGATAAATTTTTTAGACTGGCAGAAACTTTTTTCCACAAAGGATAATTTTCAGGTGAAAGTAAAGAGCTGCTAAACTAAATCAAAGATGAGCAGAAATAATGTCGAATAACTGTTCAAACGTAAATTTTCTATAAACTTATGTCTAATATTATATTTGATAGAGTGGCAGAAAATTTTTTCCACAAAGGGCATTTTTCAACTAAAAGTAAAGAGCTGCTACATTAAATCAAAGATGAGCAGAAAAAAAGTCGAATAATTACTCAAACGTAAATTTTTTGTAAACTGACTTCTAATGGTATATATGTTAGTAACAAAAACTTTTTTTTCCACAAGAGGATATTTTTTTTAACTAAAATTAAAGAGCTGCTACATTAAATCGAAGATGAGCAGAAATAAATTCGAATATTTGTTCAAACGTAAATTTTCTGTACACTTACTTCTAATGATATATTTGTTAGTGACAAGAGGATATTTTTCAACTAAAAGTAAAGAGCTACTACGTTAAATCAAACATGAGCAGAAATAAAGTCGAATAATTGTTCAAACTTAAATTTTCTATAGACTTACTTCTAATGATATATTTGTTAGACTTGCAGCAACCTTTATTTTCCATAAGAGGATATTTTTCAACTAAAAGTAAAGAGCTGCTACGTTAAAACAAAGATGAGCAGAAATAAAGTCGAATAATTGTTCAAACGTAAATTTTCTGTAAACTTATTTCTAACGATATATTCGAATTAAAAAGAGTAGTTCTCGAAAGCTCTTAATAAAAAATATCTTACAATATTTGAGTTACTCATAGCAATTCTTTGATTAATATTCAGGGGGGAATTTTACCAATTTTTCCCAAGGAGACGGAACGGACACAAAATTTCACATTATTACATAGAAATACCAAAAACATAGGTTACGGGTTAGGTTAGGTTAGGTTAGATTAGGTTAGATTAGGTTAGCCTACGACTAGCCTAACCTAACCTATGGTTTTGGTATTTCTATGTAATAATGTGGAATTTTGTGTCCGTTCTGTCTCCTTGGGAAAAATTGGTAAAATTCCCCCCTGAAAATTTCACCCCTGGAAACCCCCTCCTCATATAAAATTAATATCTAATGTAAGTTTGTATGTCTATGGGGGTAGCTGCCCTCCTGCCTCCCCATCCTTACGGCTGTGGTCCTAATCATGTTAATTTCTGCTCGTTTCAAGTTTGACTCGGTTGCCCATATAATCATTTTTGTCTGTAAAGCAATTGAAATCTGACTTAAGATTAATAATAATATTTCCGTAAATAAGGACTAAATGCTCTATATACAAATTTAATCAAAATGATCTTACAAAATATTTAAAGAAAAACAATTGACATTAACACAGGACCGATCACAAAAATACCTTTGAGGCTAGCTGCCAAAAGCTCTGGCTCAAACAGTTCGTGGTAATGAACTGTAAGTAAGGAGCAACCCAGCTCAATAGTAACCGAAACTCTAAAAAAAAGGAATTTGATACCAATAGATACATCTAAAGAATCAGATTGTTATGCTGATTTCAAATATATAAGTTGCATTAAGTTGCTTACGTCTCCGAAAAAAAATCGGTAAAGTTCCCCCTGAAAATTTCCCCCTTGAAAACCCCCCTCCTCATTTAAGATTAATCCCCGTACCAAAATCCTTCCATTCTGTCAAAAATGCAAAACTCCATATTTTTGCTGATAAGAGTTTGAAACCTCTACAGTAGGGTTCTTTGATATGTTGAATCCAATGCTATGATTTTCATTAAAATTCTATGACCTCAATGATGTCTTTCTCCCTTTTTTCGAAAATCAGACAAATTTTCTCTGGCTCGTAGTTTTGGATGGATAAAGCTAAGCTGCGCTGGGAATTAAAGATAATATTTTATCTGATTAATATAACGGCTTCATCCTGAAAACTTCTGTATGAAAGTGATGGGAGACATTTGCGTGTTTTTCAATTTGTTTAATAACATAGGCTAATCTAGTTGTTGTTGAACCGTTACTTCCATTTGCGATATAAGTCCATGTTTGTTGTTTATTAGAGCAGTCTGTATTGAACTAGAGATTCGTTAATCAAAGAATTACTATGAGTAACTCAAACATTGTAAGATTTTTTTTTGTTTAATACTATCATTTTCTTTTGTTATAGTTGTTTTTTGTTCGACTTGATATGAATTCTGAAACATGTTGGTAGTTGAAATTTCTCAATGTCTAAAGATTTTTTTTTTCTTCTGAAAGGCGGAATATTCTAAGGCTCTTAGCTTTTGACGGATAACATTAAATCTTACGATACAAACCATATATAGTTTTAGAGGTTAACCGTATTGTTACTTTGTTTTAATATTCAGTAAAATCCAAATTTATGCTTTACCTTGGAAAGGCATAGAGCTTTCGAGAACTACTCTTTTTAATTCGAATATATCATTAGAAGTAAGTTTGCAGAAAATTTACGCTTAAACAATTATTCGACTTTATTTCTGCTCATCTTTCATTTAGTGTAACAGCTCTTTACTTTTAGTTGAAAAATGTCCTCTTGTGGAAAAAGTTTCTACCAGTCTAACAAATATAACATTAGAAGTAAGTTTACAGAAAATTTAAGTTTGAAGAATTATTCAACATTATTTCTGATCATCTTTGATTTAATGTAGCAGCTCTATACTTTTAGTTGAAAAATATCCATCGTGGAAAAAAAGGTTTCTGTCGCTCTAACAAATATAATATTAGACATAAGTTTACAGAAAATTTACGTTTGAACAATTATTCGACTTTATTTCTGCTCATTTTTGATTTAATGTAGCAGCTCTTTACTCTTAGTTGAAAAATATCCTCTTGTGGAAAAAAAAGTTTTTGTCACTCTAACAAATTGACCATTAGAAGTAAGTTTACAGAAAATTTACGTTTAAGCAATTATTCGACTTTATTTCTGCTCATCTTTGATTTAGTGTATCAGCTCTTTACTTTTAGTTGAAAAATGTCCTTTGTGGAAAAAATTTTTCTGCCAGTCTAACAAATATAACATTAGACATAAGTTTACAGAAAATTTACGTTTGAAGAATTATTCGACATTATTTCTGCTCATCCTTGATTTAATGTAGCAGCTCTTTACTTTTAGTTGAAAAATATCCATTGTGAAAAAAAAAGGTTTCTGCCGCTCTAACAAATATAATATTAGACATAAGTTTACAGAAAATTTACGTTTGAACAATTATTCGACTTTATTTCTGCTCATTTTTGATTTAATGTAGCAGCTCTTTACTCTTAGTTGAAAAATATCTTCTTGTGGAAAAAAAGTTTTGTCACTCTAACAAATTGACCATTAGAAGTAAGTTTACAGAAAATTACGTTTGAGTAATTATTCGACTTTATTTCTGCTCATCTTTGATTTAGTGTAGCAGCTCTTTACTTTTAGCTGAAAAATATCCTCTTGTGAAAAAAAAAGTTTCTGCCAGTCTAACAAATATATCATTAGAAGCAAGTTTACAGAAAATTTACGTTTGAACACTTATTCGACTTTATTTCTGCTCATCTTTGATTTGGTGTAGCAGCTCTTTACTTTTAGTTGAAAAATATCCTCTTGTGGAAAAAAGTTTTTGTCACTCTAACAAATATACTATTAGAAGTAAGTTTACAGAAAATTAACGTTTGAGTAATTATTCGACTTTATTTCTACTCATCTTTGATTTAATGTAGCAGCTCTTTACTTTTAGTTGAAAAATATCCTCTTGTCGAAAAAAGTTTTTGTCACTCTAACGAATATACCATTAGAAGTAAGTTTACAGAAAATTTACGTTTGAACGATTATTCGACATTATTTTTGCTCATCTTTGATTTAGTGTAGCAGCTCTTTACTTTCAGTTGAATAATGTCCTCTTGTGAAAAAAGTTTCTGCCAGTCTAACAAGTATATCATTAGAAGCAAGTTTACAGAAAATTTACGTTTGAACAATTATTCGACTTTATTTCTGCTCATCTTTGATTTAGTGTAGCAGCTCTTTACTTTTAGTTGAAAAATATCCCCTTGTGGAAAAAAGATTTCTGCCAGTCTAACAAATATATCATTAGAAGTAAGCTTATAAAAAATTTACGTTTGAACGATTTTTCGACTTTATTTCTGCTCATCTTTGATTTTACGTAGCAGCTCTTTACTTTAAGTTGAAAAATATCCTCTTGTGGAAATAAAAGGTTCTGCCAGTCTAACAAATATATGATTAGAAGTAAGTTTACAGATAATTTACGTTTGAACAATTATTCGACATTATTTCTGCTCATCTTTGATTTAACGTAGCAGCTCTTTACTTTTAGTTGAAAAATATCCTCTTGTGGAAAAAAAGGTTTCTGCCGCTCTAACAAATATAATATTAGACATAAGTTTACAGAAAATTTACGTTTGAACAATTATTTGACTTTATTTCTGCTCACTTTTGATTTAATGTAGCAGCTCTTTACTTTTAGTTGAAAAATATCTTCTTGTGGAAAAAAAAGTTTTGTCACTCTAATAAATATACCATTAGAAGTAAGTTTACAGAAAATTACATTTGAGTAATTATTCGACTTTATTTTTGCTCATCTTTGATTTAGTGTAGCAGCTCTTTACCTTTAGCTGAAAAATATCCTCTTGTGGAAAAAAAAAGTTTCTGCCAGTCTAACAAATATATCATTAGAAGTGAGTTGACAGAAAATTTACGTTTGAACAATTGTTCGACATTATTTCTGCTGATCTTGGATTTAACGTAGCAGCTCTTTACTTTTAGTTGAAAAATATCCTCTTGTGGAAAAAAAAGGTTTTGTCACTCTAACAAATATATCATTAGAAGTAAGTTTACAGAAAATTTACGTTTGAATAATTGTTCGACATTATTTCTCCTGATCTTTGATTTAAAGTAGCAGCTCTTTACTTTTAGTTGAAAAATATCCTCTCGTGGAAAAAAAGTTTTTGTCACTCTAACAAATATACCATTAGAAGTAAGTTTACAGAAAATTTACGTTTGAATAATTATTCGACTTTATTTCTGCTCATCTTTGATTTAATGTAGCAGCTCTTTACTTTTATTTAAAAAATGTCCTTTGTGGAAAAAATTTCTGCCACTATCAAATATAATATTAGACATAAGTTTATAGAAAATTTACGTTCGAATAATTATTCGACATTATTTCTGCTCATCTTTGATTTAGTGTAGCAGCTCTTTACTTTCACCTGAAAAACATCCTTTGTGGAAAAAAGTTTCTGCCAGTCTAACAAATATATCATTAGAAGTAAGTTTACAGAAAATTTACGTTTGAACGATTATTCGACATTATTTCTGCTCATCTTTGATTTAGTGTAGCAGCTCTTTACTTTTACTTGAAAAATATCCTCTTGTGGAAAAAAAAGTTTTTGTCAATCTAACAAATATACCATTAGAAGTAAGTTTACAGAAAATTTACGTTTGAACAATTATTCGACTTTATTTCTGCTCATCTTTGATTTAATGTAGCAGCTCTTTACTTTTAGTTGAAAAATATCCTCTTGTGGAAAAAAAGGTTTCTGTCGTTCTAACAAATATATAATTAGAAGTAAGTTTACAGAGAATTTACGTTTGAACAGTTATTCTACAGCCTTAGCTCTACCCAACACGACAAAACTTCAACTAAAACCTTTCCAGACATTGCTTGAGGTTGATACAAATTATTGTCTTATTTAGATTTTCTCCAGTAATCGGAAATTCGTTTTTAGCACGTTTCGTTTCCCTCGGGTAAAATAGCATATTGTCACGTTCATTGGTTTGCTTCAACATTCGATTAGTCCAATAGAGTTTCTGACAGTGAAGGAACAATTGGCTACATTAGGACAGCCGCAATTCGATTATACTCAAGGTTAAGGCTAATATTTGCTCTTCGTGTTTCTTATCCAGCTTTGGAGACTTTGCGGACGTGATAATAATGTTAGGCCCTTTTATTGCCTATACCATTGCTTCAATTCCTTCTAAGTATCTGAGATGGTCAAAATGTTCTGAATATTGATTTAAGAATTTTTTTTAAAGTCTCCACGAGTTCCTGGCTTAGAGCTTCAGATAAAAAGATTGAACAATTTGTTTCGAATTTAGTTTTTTACTTATGCAACGTTTTAACAAGTTGCAATCATTTTTGAAGATATCAGAAATAACTGTACCTTTTCAGTTTGACCAGTGAAAGAATTATCAGTTTTTCCTGACTTTTTTAAACAGTTATAAGATAAGATATTTAGATAAGATATTTATTTCGAAAAATGACTATCACAAGCCCCGAAGGGCCGAATTCGCATTTCGGGGTCATATAATAAAAAAAGACATAGAAATAGCACAACAACTAAAAAACACCACCAGTTGGTGGTGACAAACTGTAGCAAGGAGCATCGCAACTCAAAAGTAACCAAAGATCTAAAAAGAAGTTTTTTGGAAAGTAGATCCATTAAGTTTAGTGTCACCCATCAAAAGCTACGAGCCTAAAAAAAGAATTAGTAAAAATAAATCCATCAGATTCAGTGTATCAGAGAACCCTATTGAAGAGATTTCAAGCTTCTATCGAGAAAAAGGTGGAATTTGGGGGGTTTTTAGAAGAAACATCACGGATGAGTATTATTATATATTAAGTTCAAGTGCTTTTTCTTAAGCGACCAAAAAATTCGAGAGCAGCTAGCAATCAACCAACTAGTCCCCTTCCCCCTTAAGCCTTCTGCATCAAATTTTGAGATAAACATTTTGTTCAACATAGTCGAAAGGTCAAGTAGCTATGCCTTTACAGAGAACATGGCCCCCACATCCCATGGAAAAAGGGCTGCAATTTTTCAAATTTGCTCATATTGTTCACATAATAAAGTATTTGTCACTGGGATTTGCCTCAGGTTCAAACCCGTTTTCCCCTATTGTTTTTAGAAATAAAGAGCTACTGCATTGAATACTAATGTATATTGAACTTTATATCTAACAGTTCGTGGTAACGAACTTAAGTAGGAGCTACTCAACCCAATAGTAAGGTAACTCAAAAACACAATTTTGATAACAGTAGATGCATCAAAAGAATATGTTTGCGTAAGAAAGTTTGCCTGATTTTCGAAAAGGGTAAAAATACCCTAAAAAAATCAAGCAATCTTAATGGCTTTTGCCATTAATGCAGTATGCAAACTTAGTGACTTAATGACAATCCTTAGGTAATTTGGTGCCGTGTATTTTAATCAGTTCTTTGCTTTTTTTTCACCCACTTCCCCCTTTTCTAAGATGTTTACATTGAAAAATGCTTTTTCCTGGTATCTGTTTTGTAAAAAGTGAAAATACGACTAATTTCCTCCACTCTCCTCTAGATTGTTGAAAGATATATTTTTCACCCTCCCTAATCTTTGGTGAATTGACGCCACTGCGCTTACCCACCTTATCGAAGGAAAAATAAATATTAATGTTTTTCAAACATATCTTGGCAACTGCCTGTAAGAAAGGATTGACGCGGTTCAATAGAAACTAAAAATATCAAAACAGAGTTTGGATAACATTAGATACATCAAAAGAATTATGTTTCTATTCTGATTCAAAATATGTAAGAATCATAAGGTTTATCGTAAGCCATTAAAAGTTACGGGCTTGAGAAAATTTGCTTAACTTTTGAAAAAGGGGGACTTAACTCCCAAAAACATCCCAAAAAGTCAGGTTATTTTACTGAAAATCAAACCGTCAGATTCAGCATGTTAGAGAACCCTACTATGGAGGTTTCTAGCTCCCGTATATAAAAATGTGGAATTTGTATGTTTGGTCAGAAGAAAGGTCACGGATGCGTTTTTATTTTTTCCCCGGGGGGGGGGGGGATGGGTAGGTAGGTGTTTCCGAAACAGTGACTTGGAATTATATGGAATTTTGGGGGGCAAGCATTTTTTTTGTGGGGGGAATTTTGCAAAAAGATGAATGTTTCCAGGAGAAATTTTATACGGAAGGAAGGGAATTTCTTGGCATTATTTGGAAAATACAGAATTTGTTCCTTATATGAAAGAGGCTGCCTTCTCGTCAATACCCCGCTCTTTACGCTAAAGTTTGACTTTTTGTCACAACTCTTCAAGGGTGAATCCTGAAACACAAGAAGCTTCTTAGGATATATAGCTTTTTATAGTAGTAAAACACTGTAGCGTAAAGAACTGGGTATTAAGAAGGGTCCACCCCTTTTCATTTGGGGAACAATTTCTGTTCGTTTTAAGGTTTAGTGTCGCTCCTTACTTTCAGCTGAAAAAAAATCGTTTTTTTAATTCAATAACAAAAAATAGCACTGGATACTAGAATGTAAAATTGTCTTTGACATTTAATGCTTTATAGGTTCACTAAATTACCGTTTAACTCTGAAATTTTAATCTGTTTTTTTCCTTTTCTTTTTGTTGTATTTACTACTATGGTTTCCCTGATAAAATAGTCAAAATTATTTTGGTTTTATATGATGAACAAATGTGTACTCTTTGGACAGACGACGGTGACCTGACTGAGTGGTTTTTTCACGAGCAGCTTTTGGACAATTATTAAAATTGTTGTAACCCTCGAACGGCTCCAAATTATTTACTAAATTATGGTTTTGTTAGCAAATGCCAATTCCTCAAATAAATGATGTTCTTTATTTGGAAGTACATATCCAAATTCTTGAAAGGCAGATCTTCTGTATTTGTTTGAATATTTTTTCCACAAACAGCAAACCCAAGAATCCTGTCTGTTGTACTGTTCATCAGTATCATCTAAGGAACCCTAAGTCTGCACCCTTGAGATTCCAGGGGCCGACTTCCAAAACCCAAATCGGACTCCGGCCCTTGTTGAACCCAATTCTTGCATCCTGAAATCCTGAAGGTTGACTGTTGGAGTCAAAAGGAAGCACACATAGAACCTTCTAGTTTACAACCCGTCACCCTTAGATAATAAACAGAAGAACTCTGAAGTGAAATTTCTCTTTTTCGGGCTGGATACAGATCAATAGCAAAATAACATGATTTTTTAGGATTGTTGTTAGTTTTTCAGGGTTGGAGATTGGTTTTTGGGGAAAAGTAAATGCGTCACTCACTCGAATCAACACCAGTGAGCAATATCAAGAAAAGGGTAATTTAGAAACAACTTCTTCTCAAGTAGCCTACAAGTCATATCATAGTTCGGTGTCAGACGGAACCTAGCAAAGAACAAATTCTAGCACATAGCAACCGAAAATTTAACAACGCGCATTGAAAAAAGATGTTTTTTTAAATCCAAAAACACATTTAGTGTGCAGAGTCAAGATATGACTTAATTTCATTTTATTTCCAAAGTGGTGTAATAATGTCAGTTCATTTATTTTCAGGCAAGGTTGCCGATTACGAAAACTTTACTTCATTGGCCTAATACCAAGAGTCGTTTGACGAGTTAAACGAAGAGAGCTCAAGTTCCACGTCATTGCAGAGGCTGAAACTCGAAATAAACAACAGGCATAAGGCTATTTTGACAAATAAAAATCGTGTATAACACAAGAGTATACAATAAATTTCCAATAATGATGAACATGGTTAGTTTGTCCAAATAAACCCTATTTGTTTTTACCAACCTTTTGCTAACGTTATTTATGGGCTGAGTATAGTCAGCTAAGTTCAGTTCAAAGACGCTGGAAACACGGCCTATCAGCCAGTAAGACTGCTGGTTCTGAATTCTTGTCTGATCTCATTATCACAAGTAAAAAAGGAACTTCTATATTAGCCCCTGTTACTTACTATCAGCATATAAGAAGTTCAGCTGTCGTTTTCTACCATTTTGAATGAGGGCAATAACAAAATTAGTTACCTATTGGGTTCTGAGGTGAAACATTGGATTGACTTTGCCTGGAGATACGTGGCTCAGGGTTCAATCGCAGATACCCCAAGGCCGAAGCAAGGACCTTTGTAGTCAAGTAGCGTCGTTAATCAATATATACTTATGCTTCTAGGTCAAACTCGAATCATGCTCAACAAATACCTACAAATCCTAAACTTTGCTAAAAACCTCGTGAATAGAGCACAAGTATTACTAAAAAATATGTAGCTTGAAATCTTGACGTAAATACATTCTAAGGCCACACTGAACGCCCGTTTATCCAGAGAATGGGTTTCAAAACTTTAACCCATATTTTAAAAGATCATAGATTCAAAAGATATGTCCTTAGTAGTAAAATATTTAATTTCAAATCTTTATTATATCAGACTTTATCCGTTCAAGATTTTCACAAAATTATACATATCTCACAAAGGTCTTTCTGACACGTTTTCCATTTAGCGAAAACTCGCTTATCGAAAAAATTTTCAAAATTTGACTTTCAACAGTTTCAACAAACACGGATTTTCCTTCCTAGATTTTGTTCTGGCCCTCCTTTGGAAAATCTATCCTCTAAGGTTTTCACATCCAAGGAGTTAAGTATTCTATCAAAAGGACCAAAATTTGCAATGGCTCAAATACACGTAAATACATAGAAAATTATTACGGGCATAGAGTCTGCTATTTTCAGCTCTCATCCTGAGGTTGAAAATCCAGACCTCCTCAGAGGAGAAATTGTAAAGAGTATTCTTGATTATAGGCCATCATTGTCGCTTTCAACTCAATCAAAGGAAGAAATTAAAATCCTCCCAAAACTTGAAGAGATAAAAACACAGTAATTACAAGAGCGGACAAAGGAAACACATTTGTAATTATGAATTTTGAAGCTCATGAAATGAAAATAAATATCCTTTTAATGGATAAAAATACTTACAAAGAAATAAAAACTGATCCCACAGACAAATACACAAAGCAGTTGAGAAAAGAATTAGAAATTTTAAAAGAAAATAAACTCATTACCCCTCAAAAGTACAGATAATTCTACCCCAAAGGTTGTTCAGCCCCAAAGTTTTATGGTCAGCCAAAAATCCATTTGAAAGATATTCCGTTACGTCCTATTGTAACATGTTATAACTTTCCAGCTACAGGTGTAGGAAAGTTCTTAGCCGCCATTTTTAAGCCTCTTTTAAACAAACAGAAATCTTATATAAAAAACTCCATAGATATTGTTGACAAGTTAAAAAAAAAAAATACTGGCCCTTTTACTTATCATGTGCATATAAGTGGCTATGTGTGTTGTTATTTGGTCAGCCCAAAGTTTTATGGTCAGCCCAAAATCCATATGAAAGATATTCCGTTACGTCCTATTGTAACATGTTATAACTTTCCAGCTACAGGTGTAGGAAAGTTCTTAGCCGCCATTTTTAAGCCTCTTTTAAACAAACAGAAATCTTATATAAGAAACTCCATAGGTATTGTTCACCAGTAAAAAAAAAAAAAAAATCAAAGTACAACAGAAAAAAACTATCTTATATAGTTTTGATGCAGTTTCCATGTACATAAATGTGAGCAGGCCTTACAAAGAAATTTAGAGGAAAATGCTTGGTCAGATTACAAAACATTGGAAATTAACACAGTAATGACGCGGAGTGATGTGGACTCAGTGAAGCGCTCGACATCTTTGACTTCAATTGCCTTATTCCACTTCTTCACTATGACTCCAAGGGGAAGAGAATCTTCGTCGTTACTTGCTTCTGGTTCGTCATTCGGTTCCGTTACTCCCACCACTTAATTATCGGTTTCGTCGTCACTTGATGATAGCTCTCCAGCCAGTAAGTTGCTCAGTGATTCGGCATTTGACTGGAAGGTCCGGCAGCCAATCATCAGCATCATCGTCTGATGACATGTCAAGTTCAGATTCTGGATCTGAAAGTGTGACATCAAATAACTATGAGATATTCTGCGTCCGAAAAGGACGGCGTGCCATAACGATTTAGCTGAAAAAGAGCAAATTTAATGAGCAAATTTAGATGCTAGACCCAGTCTTGCGGAAATTGCTTGAGTTTCAATTTTTTGTCGAGCTGTTGAAGTGGTCTCAAGCTTAAACCACTCCAAAAAAATCAAGAAACAACTTTTAAGCGTATGTTGTATGGTGGTCATCGGGGATGACCAGTCTCTCATGTTCAATATCTCCTTATCATGCTTCATATCAGAAACTGTGATGCTACTAACTCGCACTCTACTACACAAAGAAAAATCGGCAGGAAAACAATATTAAAAGATATTACAATTACTAAGTATTTTGAACTTTCTTACTTAAAAAAAAAAGTGGTTTCACTGAGGAACCACTTCGTCGAAAAGGGTTAAATTACCGGAGCCGAAGTGTCTTTAAGAAAAAAAGATCTACAGTTTATGATCAATAGTAATTTTCAACTGACTAAGATTAATGGGTGCACCATAACCTCATTTTGACCAAGCCTTCCCTTTACACCTTTTAAATTACCGGAGTCGAAGTGTCTTTATTAAAAACAGACTTTCAGTTTGTGATCAATAACAGTTTTCCTACTGATGAAGATTAATAGGTTGGCCATAACCTCATTTTGACGAAGCCGTTTACACATTTTAAATTACTGGAGCCAAAGTGTCTTTAAGAAAAACAGACTTTCAGTTTGTGATCAATAATAATTTTTCAACTGACTAAGATTAATAGGGCCACAGCCTCATTTTGACAAAGCCCTTTAAACCTTTTAAATTACCGGAGCCGAAGTGTCTTTAAGAAAAACAGATCTACAGTTTATGATCAATAGTAATTTTCAACTGACTAAGATTAATGGGTGCACCATAACCTCATTTTGACGAAGCCTTCCCTTTACACCTTTTAAAATACCGGAGTCAAAGTGTCTTTGTTAAAAACAGACTTTCAGTTTGTGATCAATAACAGTTTTCCAACTGATTAAGATTAATAGGTTGGCCATAACCTCATTTTGACGAAGCCGTTTACACATTTTAAATTACTGGAGCCAAAGTGTCTTTAAGAAAAACAGACTTTCAGTTTGTGATCAATAATAATTTTTCAACTGACTAAGATTAATAGGGCCACAGCCTCATTTTGACAAAGCCCTTTACACCTTTTAAATTACAGGAGCTTCTTTAAGAAAAAAAGACATTCAGTTTGAGACCAATAGTAATTTTCAACTGACTAAGATTAATGGGTGCACCATAACCTCATTTTGACGAAGCCTTCCCTTTACACCTTTTAAAATACCGGAGTCAAAGTGTCTTTATTAAAAACAGACTTTCAGTTTGTGATCAATAACAGTTTTCCAACTGATTAAGATTAATAGGTTGGCCATAACCTCATTTTGACGAAGCCGTTTACACATTTTAAATTACTGGAGCCAAAGTGTCTTTAAGAAAAACAGACTTTCAGTTTGTGATCAATAATAATTTTTCAACTGACTAAGATTAATAGGGCCATAACCTCATTTTGACGAAGCCTTCCCTTCACACCCTTTAAATTACCGGAGTCGAAATGTCTTTATTAAAAACAGACTTTCAGTTTGTGATCAATAATAGTTTTCCAACTGATTAAGATTAATAGGTTGGCCATAACCTCATTTTGACGAAGCCGTTTACACATTTTATATTACTGGAGCCCAAGTGTCTTTAAGAAAAACAGACTTTCAGTTTGTGATCAATAACAGTTTTCCAACTGATTAAGATTAATAGGTTGGCCATAACCTCATTTTGACGAAGCCGTTTACACATTTTAAATTACTGGAGCCAAAGTGTCTTTAAGAAAAACAGACTTTCAGTTTGTGATCAATAATAATTTTTCAACTGACTAAGATTAATAGGGCCATAACCTCATTTTGACGAAGCCTTCCCTTCACACCCTTTAAATTACCGGAGTCGAAATGTCTTTATTAAAAACAGACTTTCAGTTTGTGATCAATAATAGTTTTCCAACTGATTAAGATTAATAGGTTGGCCATAACCTCATTTTGACGAAGCCGTTTACACGTTTTATATTACTGGAGCCCAAGTGTCTTTAAGAAAAACAGACTTTCAGTTTGTGATCAATAACAGTTTTCCAACTGATTAAGATTAATAGGTTGGCCATAACCTCATTTTGACGAAGCCGTTTACACATTTTAAATTACTGGAGCCAAAGTGTCTTTAAGAAAAACAGACTTTCAGTTTGTGATCAATAATAATTTTTCAACTGACTAAGATTAATAGGGCCATAACCTCATTTTGACGAAGCCTTCCCTTCACACCCTTTAAATTACCGGAGTCGAAATGTCTTTATTAAAAACAGACTTTCAGTTTGTGATCAATAATAGTTTTCCAACTGATTAAGATTAATAGGTTGGCCATAACCTCATTTTGACGAAGCCGTTTACACATTTTATATTACTGGAGCCCAAGTGTCTTTATTAAAAACAGACTTTCAGTTTGTGATCAATAACAGTTTTCCAACTGATTAAGATTAATAGGTTGGCCATAACCTCATTTTGACGAATCCGTTTACACATTTTAAATTACTGGAGCCAAAGTTTCTTTAAGAAAAACAGACTTTCAGTTTGTGATCAATAATAATTTTTCAACTGACTAAGATTAATAGGGCCATTACCTCATTTTGACGAAGCCTTCCCTTCACACCCTTTAAATTACCGGAGTCGAAATGTCTTTATTAAAAACAGACTTTCAGTTTGTGATCAATAATAGTTTCCCAACTGATTAAGATTAATAGGTTGGCCATAACCTCATTTTGACGAAGCCGTTTACACATTTTATATTACTGGAGCCCAAGTATCTTTATTAAAAACAGACTTTCAGTTTGTGATCAATAACAGTTTTCCAACTGATTAAGATTAATAGGTTGGCCATAACCTCATTTTGACGAAGCCGTTTACACATTTTAAATTACTGGAGCCAAAGTGTCTTTAAGAAAAACAGACTTTCAGTTTGTGATCAATAATAATTTTTCAACTGACTAAGATTAAAAGGGCCATAACCTCATTTTGACGAAGCCTTCCCTTCACACCCTTTAAATTACCGGAGTCGAAATGTCTTTAAGAAAAACAGACTTTCAGTTTATGATCAATAATAGTTTCCCAACTGATTAAGATTAATAGGTTGGCCATAACCTCATTTTGACGAAGCCGTTTACACATTTTATATTACTGAATAACAGTTTTCCAACTGATTAATATTAATAGGTTGGCCATAACCTCATTTTGACGAAGCCGTTTACACATTTTAAATTACTGGAGCCAAAGTGTCTTTAAGAAAAACAGACTTTCAGTTTGTGATCAATAATAATTTTTCAACTGACTAAGATTAATAGGGCCATAACCTCATTTTGACGAAGCCTTCCCTTCACACCCTTTAAATTACCAGAGTTGAAATGTCTTTATTAAAAACAGACTTTCAGTTTGTGATCAATAATAATTTTTCAACTGACTAAGATTAATAGGGCCATAACCTCATTTTGACGAAGCCTTCCCTTCACACCCTTTAAATTACCGGAGTCGAAATGTCTTTAAGAAAAACAGACTTTCAGTTTGTGATCAATAATAGTTTTCCAACTGATTAAGATTAATAGGTTGGCCATAACCTCATTTTGACGAAGCCGTTTACACATTTTATATTACTGGAGCCCAAGTGTCTTTATTAAAAACAGACTTTCAGTTTGTGATCAATAACAGTTTTCCAACTGATTAAGATTAATAGGTTGGCCATAACCTCATTTTGACGAAGCCGTTTACACATTTTAAATTACTGGAGCCAAAGTGTCTTTAAGAAAAACAGACTTTCAGTTTGTGATCAATAATAATTTTTCAACTGACTAAGATTAATAGGGCCATAACCTCATTTTGACGAAGCCTTCCCTTCACACCCTTTAAATTACCGGAGTCGAAATGTCTCTTTATTAAAAACAGACTTTCAGTTTGTGATCAATAACAGTTTTCCAACTAATTAAGATTAATAGGTTGGCCATAACCTCATTTTGACGAAGCCGTTTACACATTTTATATTACTGGAGCCCAAGTGTCTTTAAGAAAAACAGACTTTCAGTTTGTGATCAATAATAATTTTTCAACTGACTAAGATTAATAGGGCCACAGCCTCATTTTGACAAAGCCCTTTACACCTTTTAAATTACCAGAGCTTCCTTAAGTAAAAAAAGACATTCAGTTTGAGACCAATGATAATTTTTCAGCTGACTAAGATTTACAGATGGGTCATAACCTCATTTTGACAAAGTCCTTTACACATTTTAAACTAACGGAGCCGAAGTGTCTTTACGAAAAACCAACCTTCAGTTTATGATCAATAGTAATTTCCATCTGACTAGGATTAATAGATGCGCCATAACCTCATTTTGACAAAGCCTTTACACCTTTAAATTACCAGAACCGAAGTGTCTTCACAAAAAACATACTTTCAGTTTGTGATTAATATTAATTTGTCGACTGACTAGCATTTTCAATTTTGGCAACCTTAAGGGCTCGTGCATAAAATTAGATATAAGCAAATTAAAATCATCATTTTCCAGCACAGTAAGGAAAATAAAAGTCCAACTTCTGGAGAATGGTAAATATTTTAATAATACAGGAAATAATTGAGCCAGAAGATACATTTTTCATGTTAGAGTCTGGACGTTCCTTAAAGCAAGCGAATGGTTGGAGACAAACTTGATTTAGATGCTAAAAAAAAATACAATTCTACTCGTCATAAACAGTCAAAATAGATAAATAATTTTGAAATGAGCAAGATCTGAAGAATACAAATCTTATTTACGATCAAAAAGAAAAAAAAAGAAAAAGAGAAAAACAGAAACCTACAGCATCGACAGAAAAGAGTTATTGAGCTAGAATTCTGCATCTTCTTTCGAGAATCCAATATTTCTTTCAGCATACTCTTGTATCACCCAAAAATTGAGACATCAAAAGTACCAGTACAGTAAGGAAAATTAAAATACAAGTTCTGGAGAGTAGTAATATTTTAATAATTGCTAAAAAAAATTATACAAAGATGACTACAAAAAGTGCAAACCAATCCCAAAGTGTAATCCAGGATTGGGACGGTCACCTTTCATAACTCTTCTAGGCCAGCAGTAATTCAACTCCACTCTAGCAACTTCTGCAAGTTTCAAAGCAATGCCAATTCCAAAGGATAACCTGAAGTTTTCAGCTAAAATCCCCATGGTCTCCTTAAAATCTGAGCCAAGTTTGAAGTTACCAATATTTCCAGCGGTTGCAAAGAAATGAGATCGAAATCTGTCACTTAGCCCACTTTTTCCTCGAAGAAACGGGAGTGGGGCAAACAGATGCGCACCAGCTGCCCAATAGGTCTGAAAGGAAATGAAATAAGAGTCGCCTATGGGTGCGTTCAAAAAGCATTTTCTCGTTAATGACAATCACTTAGTTATTATTTGTACTCAAAACACCCGAGAAGAAACATCTTGATTCATTCTTATCAAACAGATCGTGGTAACAAACTGGAGGTAAGAAGCAACTCGGACCAATAGTAACGAAACTCTTAAACAAAAACTTTGACAATAATTAATGCATCAATTGTTTTTATGCTGATCCCAAATATATAAAATTCATTAAGTTTAATGTTACTCATCAAAAGCTACGAGTCTGAGGAAAGATGACTGATTTTCGATAAAGGCAGGAAACACCCCAAAGAGACAAGCGATATTAATGAAAATCACACCGTCAGATAAGATAAGATTTATTTCAAAAATGAACTATCACTAGCGTTTAAAGGCTGAATTCGCATTCTGAGTCAAATAACAAATAATAATTCTGATACAATAACATTAAGAGATAATAAAGCATTCTGAGACAATAACAAAAAAAAAACATACGAAGTCAAATCGAATAAACAGATCAAGATTATGAGGTCAGGTAAAAGATAAAATATAAAATTCTGAAGTAAAAAATAAGTTCGAACATGAAATTAAAATAAAAAGTTAGGAAACACTTGCTACACTGGCAATACAAGAAATTGGTTAGGTACAAATTAAAAACTATTGATTTTGTCAGTAAAAAAAAAAGAGATAAAGGATTTTTTGTATCGTAACACACTTGGTGGAGGAAGATTTCTTTCAGGTGCATGGTATTCAGGGAAAAGGTTCGCGGTACGGGAGTTCAGAAGTGCCGACCTACCAAAACGAAGGCACAAATTATTTCTTCTGCGCTTGAGGGTCTCTAGTTTTGAAATATTTAACAAATGCAAATATGGTACCTTGCCCTCTTTGAAAATGATTCTTAGAGCTCTCTTTTGGATATTTTCAATCTTTTGTGTTGCTTCATTTGAGAGACCAGGGTGCCACACAGGACAAGCGTACTCTAATATGGGACGCACAAAAGAAATGTATACTTGTAATAAATGTGATTGGGGGCTACTAAATTTGTTTAAGAGTTTAAGGAGGGAAAGCGAGGAGTTTGCTTGTCGTAGGATATTATTTATGTGGGCATTCCATTTCAAATTGGAAGAAATTGTAACACCAAGGAGTTTAAGAGATGTGACAGAGGTTTCAGGAGGAATAGGAGTAAGAAAAAGGGGAGGGGATTTAAGAAAACTTACTGAGACTATTGCGGATTTAGAAGGGTTAACTGTCATGTCAAGGGAAGAGGCCTCACAGGCAATATCTTGGAGTATGCCCATTGGGTTGCTAAACATGTTTTTATAACATATCTCTAAAACTGTCAAGTCATCGACAAATTTCCACCTATTGTCATAAAGGGGTGAAAGGCTGTTAATCATAAGAGAAAAAAGGAGAGGGCCTAGAATAGTCCCCTGAGGAATGCCATTAAATATGGGGAGATGATCTGAGAAACAATTTAGATATTTAACTGCTTGAGATCTCTTAGAGAGAAAAGAGGCAACGAGCTTAACCAGGAAAGTTCCAATGTGGAATTCATTTATAAGTTTATCTATGAGTAATGGTTAACCAAATCGAAAGCTTTTTGAAGATCAATAGAAATCCGATTAAGCCAAGTGTTAGCTTTTTCAAGTAATTTACCCATGGTATGAACAAGATGGATCAGGTAATGAGATCAGGATTTGAGATTACCAAACTGTCTAAGATCAACGAGGGGGGGGGGAGATCTTAATCTTAAGCCAGTCTACGAGAAAACTTTCATAAAATTCTGAAAAAATTGAGGTGAGGGTAATAGATGAATGCCATCAAAGCCAAGCTTCCCCATTTTTATTTTGATTGGGGTAATAAAGCCATGTTTCCAATATTGAGGGAACTGTCCGGATTTGGTAGTCTAATTAAACAGGGTAGATAGGGGCTTTGAAAGGTAATCACTGAAAGCTTTAATAAGAGGAACAGGAATATCTAAAGGAAAATGCTTGATCGTTTTAGTTTTTCATTTTTTTTTCCCCAACATCAAGTGAAGGTATATGAGGGAATGAAAAAAAAAGGGAACATCTGGAAATACCTAAGATAGTGGTGGGAGACTCTTGACAATAGAAGAGAGAAACTAATTGAGGTCATTAGCTGTGGTCTTTGGAGGTTCATTTATATTAAAATTTAGTTGTTCTTGACTCTTGCCGGTAAGTTTTTTAATTTCAGAGTACCAATTCTTTGGTTGATCATGGCAAAAATTTTTAATTTAATTTTTATAGTAGGCTTGGGCAGCTTTTCTAATTTGACTTTTTAATTCCTTTCATAATTTATTTGCTTCAGCTAAACTACTCCTTTTAAATGAATTTATTTTTGTGCGGATTAGCATTTTTATGTGATTATTTATGTAAGGTTTATCACTGGAACAGTTTCTGAAAATTTTTTTTTCTGGGAAGCCTAATGAGTAGAAATCAATTAGTTTTTTTGTGAAAAATCAAAATTTTATCATCAAGGTTATTAGAATTATAGAAGTCTGACCAACTTTCACTGGTCAGCCATGAACCAAAAGAAAAAAGGCCTGTGTGACTGAGGGGACGGCAAACCTCCATGGAGGTAGTAAAGGAATGTTCAATGGCTGAAGAGGGGGAAAAAAGAAGACAATAGTGGTAACTGCCTCCTAATGGTGGTAGCGCTTGTGGGGGGACTGTAATATTTACTCGTGTTTGAACAAATAACATCCAGATAGGTGTTACCTTTTGTTGTAGGTATTTAAAACCAGTTGTTTAATATTAAGGGAGGTACAGATAGAGTCCATCCTCAGGTCATTCGCATCACCAAGGAAGAAAATACCAGCGTTGGGATACTTTGATAACACAGTCAGCACTTATCAGCAATTGTTGAATAAATTTGCGTTTTTGGTCAATATTTTGGTTAGGGGAATGATAAAAGACGGCGATTAGAATTTAATTGAAGAGGAAGTACTTTTGGTCTAAGGCTCAGCCGCAAGATTTCATCATAATCTGATAAGTTGGGGGTGGGGATGAGTTTAGGTTGGAGGTTATCTTGGACAAAAATAATATACCACCCCATTTTTTCCCGAAAGGGTGATCGAGAGGGCGAAGTTTTATAAACTGAGTATAATTGCTGATTTTTAGGAAATCTGGGTTCTGGGACTGAACCTATGTCACAGCTATGACATTGATTTTATAAATTTCAGAGATACCCTCGAGTTCAGCAATCTTGTCAAAATTCAGGCTATCAGCATTTGTAAGTAGGAAAGTTGGAAATTTAAAACGATTTGGGATCCAGCATATCAGAGAACCCTACTAGACAGGTTTCAAGCTCCTATCTATAAAAATGTGGAATTTAGTTTTTCTGACAAGAAAAAAGATCAAAGATGCCTTTTTATTTGTTTTGTGTCCCCAAAGGGGACAATCGTATCGAATCAATGGGTCCAGCAGATCGGAAGAGGGCTGATTTGAACGGAAATCCAAAGTTCTAGTGCCTTTTTGAAGTATCGAAAAAGGTTGGAGGGCAACTAACCTTTCCTATGCCCCTTCTCCCCAAAGACATCCGATCACAACAACTAAGCCTCTGGATATGACATGACCCCCCACAGACCTAGAGAAAGGGCTTTAATCTATGCAATTTGCCCGTTCTTTAGATAAAGTGTTTGTTATTGGGCAATCTACAGAAATTTTTCAGGGAGGGGATTTTCCGCGGGGAGAATTTTATGTTGGGATTGAAGTTTCCGGGGAAAATTCTCAAAGGGAAATTTTACACGGGGGGAAAAGGAATTTCCTGGTATGATTTGAAAAACAATCATAAATTAAATTGAAAAATAAAACTTTTTTTCAACTGATAAAAGAAGCAACCCTAGAACGCAAAACAAACAGAAATTGTTCCGTATACGAGGGTGGCTGCCTCTTCTTCATCCCGTGCTCTTTGAGCAAAGTTTGAGTTTTTGTCCAAATTCTTTAAAAAGGGCTCCTGAAATACTAGGGCAGTTAAATTTGAATGAGATGGATTTTTAAAGAACTTTAAGGCTTTATTGTAAAGAGCAGGGTATGAGTAAGGGGCAGCCTCCCCCCCCATAAGTAGAGAAGCGACTACAATACTGGCCCTTTTTACTTATCATGTGCATATAAGTGGCTATGTGTGTTAATATTTAAATTCTTAGAGTGAGTGTTATAAAAAGTAGTTAGCAAAGCGATAATAACGACCGATTTATGAAACGCATGGCGAATCATCCCCGACAAACACTAGCAGAAATTAAATAATACTGATTCATTTTTTTTACAAACAAAACGGCAAACTAACCATTTGAATCATAGCTAACTTGAAACATCAGTTCACAGATACTATAAACTTATATTCAAGATCAAAGTTAAATAATTTGCTGTTTAAGCCTTTTTTACTCCCCAAAATGTTTAACTTTCAGATTATAAGTCAGCGAAAAACAAAAAGGAAATTATCTATCTTTAATCATCTGTACCACGTTAAAAATCGAAACAAATTACAGAAAAAAAAATCAAAAACAAATTATGGGCCCATATTACTTCACAAATATATATTCCATACTATCTCATATTCAGCTGATCCTAGGCAACTAAACTTTCCCTTGACGTCTCTGCTCCCTTTCCCTGTTAGGACGCAATTATACAAAGATTTATAGTTTCGCCATTTTGAAAATCTGTCAACAGCTATCTTCCCAGTAAGAGGACACCCGAGAATTGACGTCCCTAGATTTCCACCAAGGTCAATGAAAAAAAAAAAAAAAAAAATGAAACTTATCCTGGATACATGCTTATTTATATTTCAACCCGAAGCTCATTTTTTTTTTTAGATATTTACCAATGTCAAGATACATGGGATTATCATTCTTTAATAGTACGTCATTCTTCCTAAGTGTGAAAAAATAGACAGTCATAGACTTCATTTCGTTTAGCTTTGGCAATACTAGACATTGGAAAGGAAAAAATTTGTAATTTATATAGACACCTAAGAACAGCAAAACTATAGCCCATAGAAAATATCAAGGGAAACAATCGGACAGTATTACACCCTGTGATTTTGAAGAGAGTATTTGTAGCTTAAAACAGCTCAAATTTGAAGCTTTATCAGAAGCAAAGATTTACACATCTATGCTTGATGCGGCTTGCCTCGTATTAAAATGGTGTTGTCCACGAACTTATAAGAATCACCAGCCACTTGCGCTTCAGTAAGAAAAGAGCATGATTGTAAAGAAAACAAACTGATGGTCCTGAAGCAAAACATAGTATGTAGCTCTTGCTGTACTAATGGCTTCCAGTTTTCGCCACAACTAGTACCGTAGGATTTTCAAAAATTTTCTTTTAGACTAATGTTGCACTATATCTCTTATAAAAATTTACACTTTATCTAATACTACAAATCTACAATATAAAAATCCGAAAGCAAATCGGATAAGAAAATATATTGCAAATAGTGTTTGATCTCCACTGAAGTTTTTATATAGAGGATTTTGAGGTAACTTACTATATACGTGAGGCTAAAATCGAAATATGAGCATCCTAAAACGTTCATCAAAATTGATTTTCAGTTTTCAAGTTTGTTTCCTTTGTTTGTTCAAAGCTTGTTAGTTACAAAACTAATGTTCAAAAATAGTACTTGAAAGCAAAATAAAGCAAGTATATATTTCAGACCTTGTGATCCAGTACTTGTTTTGAGTGTAGAAATGTATCAGAGGGCGCAAATGTATCAGAGGGTGCTGTCCTTGGCACCACCTTGTGCCCCATGAGCTGATATGGCATCAGATCATAATTTCAAGATAGCCATTTTAATCAAAGTATCAAAAAACAAAGTTATGCAAATAGTGATTCAAGACAGAAATTTTATAATGCAATTTATAAGAGCTGGTTTTGATACACTTCATCAAAATCACAATCATACAAGAGCTTTTCCTCTGTGTAATTGAAAGTCCCAAGAGGGAACAAGAAATAGAAGCCTGTTACCCCCCCCCCCCCTACCACCAATTTTGCACATATAGATACATTGCATCTCGGTCGACTCTTGATCCTTTACGGATCATTAAGGAAGAGATCATATAAGACAATTTTTTTCGAAATATATTTAGCTTTGTGATTAACAGACCATCATTACAATTTAGTAGTAGTCCTAAGTGAAAATGGCAAGTGCTAATTCCAGAATTGATATTCTTTCGTCATTTTCAGAGACGAGCCATCACAAAACCACCCTACTATCCTTTGTAGTATCAGGCTTCCTTGTGGGTTCATTGCAACGGATCGGAATTTCCAACTAGTCATTTTAATGAAAAATTTTTAATACTGTAAATATACAAATAAAGAAAGATACTTCAAAGGGGAGTTTTAGAACAAATCCAGTCATATTATATTAAGTAATACAAGGATTTCTAGTCTGCATAATAAAAGGCTATAAGGAGGATGAAAAAATCTAAGTTACCTATTCCCCCCCTCCGACCAACTTCAAACATGTATAAAAAATGGCATCTCCGTTGATTCTTTATCATTTATGGATCCTTTATAAGGAGGTCATACATAGCTAAATATTAATGTTATTTACCATAATTAAATATGAAACAAAGCAGGCCGATGCACACAAATATTTTATGAAACTAGCTTTTTCTCGGTTAAAAAACAGTTATAGAATACCTCAGCACCAATAGAGTTCCCGTCAGAATGAGGACCGACGCCTCTCATTTCAAAACCTCTAACATTCATAGGCCCTCCAAGAAAATGTCGGTCTTGTAGTGCGTAGGTCTTACCATTTGGTAAAGATTGTAAGTGTCCAACAATGGCTCCTGCTTGAAAAACCTGGAAGATTAAAAATTGGTTCGTTCTTTCCAATTCGGCAATTCGAACTAATAGAAAAGAAAATTCATAAGAACATTCATCATGGGTGAACAATTATCTATTAATGCATATATTAACACACCATTTTAATGCACAAATTATCTAGCGGAACAAACTATTTACCACCAATTCAGCTCTTTAAAACATCAAAATACTCAAGAATGACATAGAGGTGAACAGTTTTACTCAAGTGCTCTGTTTTCCAGCTTTTGCTTTGGCCACTTTCCGTAGTGGCATAATCTGGGGCTTCCTATCTCTCACTTTACCCATTCTAAAATATTTGTAATCTACAACCATCTTGATTGGAATAAAGTATTAAAATGAACCGCTGAATGTTTACTAAAACTGGTCAAGGGATTCGATTACTGAGTGTCCTGAGAACCGTTTCTCATGCCAACATTTTTTGAAGTTTACTTATGTCTTGAGTATGAAGAACTTTCGGAAGGTCAGGTTAAAATGAATTTAGTTAAGTTGGTATCTAAAAAACTACTTAGCGTTTGACGCAAAAACAGATCATCATTTTGTTTTTATTAATCCTTGTTTATCCTGAACATCCTTTCGACTCCTTTTTAAAAAGGAGTCAAGTCCTTTTTATCCACCTTATAACATAATTTGTATTAATCCTTGTTAATCCAAATTTATTAATCCTTGTTTATCCTGAACATCCTTTCGACTCCTTTTTAAAAAGGAGTCAAGTCCTTTTTATCCACCTTATAACATAATTTGTATTAATCCTTGTTAATCCAAATTTATTAATCCTTGTTTATCCTGAACATCCTTTCGACTCCTTTTTTAAAAAGGAGTCAAGTCCTTTTTATCCACCTTATAACATAATTTTTTATTAATCCTTGTTAATCCAAATTTATTAATCCTTGTTTATCCTGAACATCCTTTCGACTCCTTTTTAAAAAGGAGTCAAGTCCTTTTTATCCACCTTATAACATAATTTTTATTAATCCTTGTTAATCCAAATTTATTAATCCTTGTTTATCCTGAACATCCTTTCGACTTCTTTTTAAAAAGGAGTCAAGTCCTTTTTATCCACCTTATAACATAATTTTTATTAATCCTTGTTAATCCAAATTTATTAATCCTTGTTTATCCTGAACATCCTTTCGACTCCTTTTTAAAAAGGAGTCAAGTCCTTTTTATCCACCTTATAACATAATTTTTATTAATCCTTGTTAATCCAAATTTATTAATCCTTGTTTATCCTGAACATCCTTTCGACTCCTTTTTAAAAAGGAGTCAAGTCCTTTTTATCCACCTTATAACATAATTTTTATTAATCCTTGTTAATCCAAATTTATTAATCCTTGTTTATCCTGAACATCCTTTCGACTCCTTTTTAAAAAGGAGTCAAGTCCTTTTTATCCACCTAATAACATAATTTTTATTAATCCTTGTTAATCCAAATTTATTAATCCTTGTTTATCCTGAACATCCTTTCGACTCCTTTTTAAAAAGGAGTCAAGTCCTTTTTATCCACCTTATAACATAATTTTTATTAATCCTTGTTAATCCAAATTTATTAATCCTTGTTTATCCTGAACATCCTTTCGACTCCTTTTTAAAAAGGAGTCAAGTCCTTTTTATCCACCTTATAACATAATTTTTAATGAGGAGGCACCGAGAACACAAAAAAATGTCCAAAATTTTTGATTTATTCCAGATTGGAGGCTCATTTAGTCTAATATCAAATAGGAATCCCTCGCATATTTTAATGTAGCCTCTTCCTTGTAAGCCTGCCTCACATATACTTTCTCGTGTAATGACTCAGAAATAATTAATCGAATCTTAAATAATTTCTTCTAAAAATGCCAATGACAATTTCTGAAATAGACTCTTGTTCAAGTTGGCTGTTATATACGATATATACTTGATACCTTCAATGAAAGAAGGCTACTGATGTCGTTGTTGGCCACCACTTTATAAAGTCAAGATTTAGACTCGACCAGAACGGTCAGGTCTCTTTTTAAATATAATTTCGATTCTTTATCAAGAACAGATATCCCGAATCAATTGCGATTTAACATTAAGGTTTGAACTGTATTTATCTTTGAAAGATCGCTAGAGTTTTCTTTTTATTTAGAAGAGTGGTTTTCCAAGAGTTCTTGAAAAGTATTTTTAATCATACATCTGGATACCTATACGTTTTCACATAGTTTTTTTGTCATAATTCATGAAAATATTATATATTCATATAATTGATATAGCCTAATTGATTTTAGATTTTTTAATTATTTATTTATAATATGTACATTTTTTATATAATTGATTTTATAACCAACAAATTTATCATCAGGTAAAGGGATACTCTGATCTTCAAGAGAAAACCAATCCTCGCCCTTTGTGTCGGTGTGGCTTTAGACTTTACAGAGCCTACAAAGATTTTCAGCCGAAGATCTAATTACGGCTACATTTACAACTATGCTTTCGTGTCCCTATCAATTTTTCTAAGTAAGCATGCCAAAAACCCTGTGTAATTTAAACATTAAGTTATGGGCACAACCAGAAATCCAAAACGATCAGAAAAGAAGCTCTGGAAATGCTTTTAAGACCAAAATTTTACTCTTAACATGGTTCAGTTTATAGTATTTTTTCAAATCAATCAAATCTATTAGCTATCATCAGGAACTAGAAGTAGCTAATACCCATGCTCAGCTGCCCTGGACACAGTTATTAAGGCTAATCAATCAGATTATTCATATAAAATAGTGGTTGGCTAATATATTTGAGAACGTAGAGAATTATGACACTGGCTGACTTTAACCTTCAAACGACACTAAAATCTAAACACAGGAACAATTTTTCATATCTTTTGAATGTTTTTTTTGGGTGTCTGAGGCTAGATAGATAAAGCTCCCTTTGTCTTTTTCTCACTTCATCCTTTTTTTTTATTTTAACTGATTTGTTTGTCTTAACGTTGTTCAGATTTTTAATCCTTTGCAGACTATAGCAGCTAGACATTGTTGTATTTTTTTGTAAGTTTAAATAAATCCCATACTTTAAAAATCAGGCTTAGCTTTTTTTATAATCGTAATATAAGATGCGTTTTTTTTTCTTTTCCAAAGTAATTCCTGTCAAATAGCAAGAGAACTTTCCAAACAAAGAAGCTAACAAAGGCATGAAAAATCTTATGAGAGGATAAGGCAACTCCCAAATATACCCTTCGCTATATTAACTTCAATACGAAGCAAGTGTTTTAATTATAAAACTTGAAAGCTTAAATAGCGCAATGGATAGTATATTGGATTTCTAATCGATAGGTCGCAGATTCAAATCCTTCCACAGGCAATTTTTACACATTGTCAATTTAAAGTCGAAACAAAACCTCTATTAATAACTAATTGACAGACACCATTCATGATGAGCTATATCAATCCTTTATCTAACTACCACTGCAGCCTTGACTAGGTTGCTAGCCACCGCTGCAACCGGGATAATATCTCTTCTTATGTTAAGATTACAAAGAGGAAAAGCCTATGGCTTTCTCTTATTTGGAATTGTAAGAGACGAACTTCAAAATGAATGTAATGATAGAATAATTTTTTTTATTTATTTCAAAGTATAATATTATTGTAATGAAAACCTCACAGAGTGATCTTTGGCCTTTGTTTAAAAAAAACAAAACATATTAATAACTACTTGACTAACATCATTTATGGTGAACTGTATCGATTCTTTATGTAAAAAAAAATTACCGAAAACCCTATAGATGAGTGACGTCGTAATAAGTTACAATGGTTAATACGACATGTATCAAAAACGAGTGTCGAATTTGTTTTGGTTCAGAAACACAAGAGAATTTGACAAGTGCTTGCAATTGTAGAGAAAGCATAAAATATATCCACAGAAGCTGCCTGATCAACTGGCTAAAAATATCAAAACTGGATTACTGTAATATTTGTCGGTTTTGATTATGGATTCTGGAAAGTCTTGGTACAATCAAACATGATGGAAATGAAATATTGGTCTTGAAAGATATTTGTCCCAAGTTAGAAATGGTAAGTAGTGTCAAAGTAAAGGCTGTCACAGTAAATGGTGTCAAAGTACAGGCGATCTTTAAAATTAATGAACGGTGCTTTTATGAACCACAGATAATCAGGCAGCAAAGTCAGTTGTTGTTGCAGCCAAGGGACAGAAAGTTTCCTATATGTGGAAACTGGTTTTGGGCAAGGCGGTTCTAATGGTGTACTTTTGTTTTGATGTGGCCCTATTTTTAGGAGTTATGGGTTATATTTCCTAACATTGGACGTGATCGTCTCTTAACAGGTTGCTAGCTACCGCAGCAACCCGGATCTTTAATATAACACTAATTTTCCTAAAAAATAACAAACAGGAAAAAGCCTATGGCTTTTTCTTATTCGGAATAGTAAGAGAAAAGAAACTCAGAGAATCAGGCAGCTAATTAAGTCCAATATGTCCCATGCTCTATTCTTTAATAATTTTCAGCTGTCTCTACAGCTATGATACCGATGGAACTTACATAATCCCTTTTTATAATTACAAGGTTGCTAGCTACCGCTGCAACCTGGAATCAATATTTCAGTCACGGGGGTAAAGTTCGTTCTTTACTATACTTTGTCAAAAAAACGCAGTTTTTTGTCGAAAATTCGTTTTTTTTTTTGTTCTTGTTCCTCAAGCCAAGGGACGGTAAGTTTCCTAAATAAAGGTTTCGGACAAGGCGGTTCTAACAGTGTACTTCTTGTTTTGATATGACTCAATCTTTAGGAGTTATGGGTTATTTTTGTTTTTGCTATGGGGCATGATAGCTACCGCTGCAACCCGGATTTGAACCTTGCCTGGGGCAGCTTTTTCCGTTAATTTTGTAGAAAAGTAAGGTTTTGTTACAAACTTTTAGTCTCCTAGTAATATTCAGTTATTATAGGCTTTACTATTCGTTCTTTACTGTAACTTTTAATGTAATATTACCTTGTCGAAAGATAAGTGCGTACAAATATTGCATTCACTTATTACTTCATATATGGTTACTACCTACGATTATGACGTCAATCATCAAAATTGGCAATAAAAATGCAGTTTTTAGTGGAAAAAATAATTCGATTTAAAATAAAACAACTTATTTACAAATGGCACTAGATCTAGTAATTTGCTTTAAAATGAGCCATTGAACAACTCTCTACGATGTTCCAGTACCAAGCTATCTGTGGAAAAGAAAAAAGAAAAAAAAGATGCCGTTTAGGCAAAATGTTGTAGTAGCTGTCACTTTTCTTGATTTTCAAGCCAATATATTTCCCTTGTTGTTCAAGCCAAGGGACAGAAAGTTTCCTGTTTAAGGGTTTCGGACAAGGCGGTTCTAATGATGCACTTTTTGTTTTGATCTAAGTCTATAGGAGTTGTGGGTTATTATATTTCTTAACATTGGACGTGATCGTCTCTTGCTAGGTTGCTAGCTACCACTGCAAACCGGATCAGTTTGTTTTTATAAAAATATATTAATAAAATTTTTATACGCAGAAAACATTTGCCAGTAATAACAATAATCCTAGTAATTTTCAGAATTACAAGTATTTCAATTATTTGTAAGTTTTAAACTTGGTATGGCTGTTGTTGGGATTCGTTTATATGAACAAAAAAAGCCAGCATAAGGGAGATTTTTTTTTTTACCATTTGGGTTTATGTCATATGATGAATTAAACGAAGTCCCACAGTCATTAAAGCTTATATATATTTCGTTTTATCATTTCAATGGGCCGAGGTTGCAACCTAGCCGTCATTCCTGTCCAGAGCACACTTATATATACTACACAATCACGCTTTAAAATATTGATAAAATTAAAACTTTGCTTTTAGGAAAGTTTTGAGATGGATAAAAACCTCGAATTAGGCCAATAAATACAGGACTCAAAAGAGTAAACTGCGTTAAAAATACAGACATCGTTATTGTGTAATTTTAAAACAGGAAATTACATTTTCATGTCAGAAGTTGGACATTCTTTAAAACAAGCAAATGGTTGGCGATGAACTTTATTCAGATGCTTAAAAAAAATAACAAATTCTAGGCGTTATAAATATCGGAAATAGATTAATGATTGTAAAACGAGCAGCATCTCGTTTCACAAAGAAAACAAATCTTATTTGCGATTAAAAGGAAAAAAGAGAAAAACAGAAACCTACAGCATCGGCAAAAAGGGGTATATTAAGCTGGAATTCTGCATCATGTTTCAGGAATCCAATATTCCCTCCAGCAAAACCAGCATATTCTTGTATCACCCTAAAATTGAGATATCAAAAGTTAAAATCGAAGAAACACGGTCTGCACAAGATGTTTGTTCCGTAAATTTGAAAGGAAATGTGAGTTAGTTTAAGAAGGAACTTCCACCATCTAAAATACCAAAAACAGAGTTACATAACCAAAACAAATGCTCCCCTCAATGTAAGGTCACCTTGACAGTCTGTCACTAACGCTCTGACAACAGCTCCACTATCAGAATATCCAGTGTGGACCGGTAAACATCAAAATCATCCTAGTAATTGAAATTTCTTAGCTCAGTTCGCGTGTTTGTTGGAAAAGGCCAGAGTGTAAAACTTGAAAAACAGCTAAAGTAATCGAGCTGAAAACGTGAAAATTTTGTGAAATAATCTTGTAGTCATAAGAATGGTCGTAGACCATAGACATCCCAAAAATTCTAAAAAACAAATAAAAAAAAATATAGAAATAAGCTTGGAATGGCGTCATGCGAGTGTAAAAGACCCGATCCAACGGCAGTAGTGAGCAGAGGGAAAAAGGTCTAGGGCCAACAGTCCAAGTTGCAAACCGTAGTGAGAGAAGCAAATGAAGACATTTACTAGCCAGCTCTTTTGCTTTTAACGTTAGTAAGGCTACTTCTAAGGTTTTTCGAACTACCTTCAGTAACTCTAGAAAATTTCAATAGGTTTTGCATCCTTTGGTGATGGTTTATTGCAGAGAAGAAACATTTAGTAAATGCTAAAATCCATAAGACTGGAGGCTTAAAGGCCGCTGTCATAAACATCCTTTAATTCATGTAATCTACTATACAACCCTTCATAAAATCATCACAAATCTATCAGAAGCCTTTTCACAACTTTGG